>JAAGEH010000155.1:2674090-2703470 GCA_011751065.1 Lasiurus cinereus
GCGGGCCCCGCCGCCGCCCGGCCGCCCCGCGCGCGACGCCTCCTCAGCCAGCACTAAGGCCCGGGGCCCGAGGAGCGGGGGCGGCCGCGGGGAGCCGCCCGCCGCGCCCGGTGCATCCTCCGCCGGGCGCCCGTGCCCCGGCGCCCGCCCGCCGCCCGCTGGTCCGGCGCGGGATCGTGCGCGCAGCCAGCCGGCTCGGTCGGGGTGGTGCGAGTCGCTGTCGCGCGTAGAGTCACAGTCGCGGAGCGGCGGCCACCGCGGCTGCGGGTGACTCCTCAGTTCCCGCGGCGCGCCCGGCCATCTTCGTTCCTCGGCGCGGCCGGGCCGGGAGGGGCGGGGCGCCAGCATGCCACGCCCCCTTCCCAGCCTCGGCCCCGCCCCCTCCTGCTCCGTTCCCAGGCCCGCTGCAGCGCCTTCCATCTCCGCCGGCTGCTCCGCCTCCGGTCTCCCTCGGGGCCGCTCTGCGCTCCGCTCCGCTCCTCTACCCTCACCCCCACCCGGTGCGCTGCTTCTCCTCCTCCGACCCGGCCGGCGGCTCTTTTTCCCCCCATCCCTAACACTCCTCCCCCCATGCCCCGCGCTCCTCCCTCTCCCCTCCCGCTCCCCTCCCGCTCCACCACCTCCTCCAGCCTCCGCGGGAAACCGCACGGGGGCCAGGATGGGCGCCACCGCGTCCGTCCGCCCCCGGGCCACCGCGGAGGGGAAGGGGGGCCGCAAGGACGGCGCCCCACCCGGGCTGCAGGCGCGGCCTGTCTAGGCTGACTCCTTGGGGCCCAAACAATTCCCGGGGGGACAGGGCGGTCACCTCACTTCACCCAGTCCCCCGAGCCTGGGGCCTCCCCTCTGCCTTTTTGGGGCGCGGGGGAGCTGTGCCCTGGGGCTCCCTAATAGCAAGACGCTCTCGCGAATAAGGGAGCTGGTAGCCGGAGGGGACCCGAGGCCCGGTGCTCCCGGGTGGCAGGGAGCGAGGCAGGTGGCCACTTGGTGGCCCCGGAGAGCCCCAGAGCGCTTGTGCGGAATCTCCGCTCCGGGCCAGGCCCCCTGCCCTGCCCTGAGTGCTTCTGTCTCTCCGGCTGGGGGCTCCCTAGTCTGAGCGCAGAACCGAGCAGGCTGGGGAGCAAGCCAGTTGCACCCCTAAAACACGAAACCTCACTGATAACGTATGTTCCACTCACAGCTCATGGCGGGGGACACTGAAGTCCAAAGTTGGGGTTCTCTCTGACTCCAGAGCCCCTCAGCCACTTAGTACTGCAGACCCCTGGCCGCAAGACTTCATGTCAGGAAAATGTCAGCGAGGTTCTAAGGCACCATTAACAGTGACGCGAACTGCCCAGAAAAGCCCCCACGCGGCCCGGCGTGGCTCGGGGGCTGAGTGTCCACCAGGGACCAGGAGGCCACCGTTCCATTCCCGGTCAGGGCACGGGCCTGGGCTGTGGGCTCCACCCCAGCGGGGCACGTGCAGGAGGCACCGGATCCATTGATTCCCTCTCATCATCGATGTGTCTCTCTCCCTCTCCCTTCCTCTCTGAAATCAATAAAAACGTATTTTTCAAAACCCTGAGAGGGATTCACAGGGAGAAGAGACTAGAGGGAACCGGTCCAAACTGCTCACGGTCATTTGCATTCCTTTAGGGGGAGGATTTTTAAAAATCATTTACCTTCCCAACTGTGTGTAAAATGATCACATCCCTCTGAGAAGGGGAAAGCTGTTTTTCAGGAGAAGAACGCGAAGGCCTGGAAACTGCTGGGGGGACACATCCAAGGGAGGCCTCCCCTCCCCGCCCCCCGCCGCCCCGCAGAAGCTCCCCTGCTGCCCACGTGCCTGCCCCGCCCGCATGCTTTGCAGGAAATGCCATAACCCGCGTCCTTTTCGTGAAACCTGCGCGCTCGGGCACTGGCCGTGGGCAAGTGGGGAGAGCATCAGAAGAGCAAATACTCGGTGGTTTTCAGCTGCAGGGAATGCCCAGTGCAGAGCGCCCTGCTCTGCCACCTTCCCTGCCCGTGGGCATGATTAATGGCCCAAAGGACTGCCGCTGCCTTCTTCCCCCTCTCCCTGCCCCGCCCCCCACACACATACCTGACCCCCTCCCTCCGTGGCCTGGCTGCAGCGCCTCCTGGCCCTCCCAGGCATGGGATCACCTCACAATGTCACAAATCGGGGCGCTCCCACTGCAAATGGCCCTGGACGGGCCGGAGCGGCTGGAGGACAGCCAGCCTGAGCAGGGGCGGTGGAGAGGCAGAGCGGCCGCTCAGAGGGAGGAGGAAGGGCAGGAGGAAAAGTATCCATGAAGAGGAAGGCGGGAGCTCCCTCCATTATAGCTGAGGCGTTGTCCGGAGGGGGACAGGTGTGAGGGAGTCCTGCGGCCTGGCAGTGGGGTGCACTGCACACCTACTACGTGCAGGCATCGCGCTGGTGTTGGGGTGCTGTAGAGAACAGGACAGTCTGCTGCTAGACAAAGAACTGGGCCCTGAGGACTGTGACTCCTCTACAAACCGGGGGCTCTGGAGGCCTGGTGAGACCCAAAGGAAGCCTTCTGGGAGGAGGAAGCTGAGTCTCTGGTCTTGGGGTTCCCGAGTTCTGAGCCCCGATTCCTGGCACGTGGAGCTGCTGTCATCGAACACTCGTTGATTTGCATAACAGATGCGGCGCCCCACCCCGCTCTCTGGGGCTGGGGTGCAGCCTCTCAGAGGATTAGCCAGGGCTGACAGACGTTTCAGGCGACCGGCCACCCTCCAGGGACCTGGTCTGCAGGTTGACAGCCCAGCCCCCTTGCCTCAGTGGGACACCCCCCCCCCCATAGTGCACTCTAGAGCTGCCCTGGCCGCCCTGGCTTTGCTAGCGCCTCCCTGCCCCAGCCTGCCTCCCAGGCCTCCATCAGCTGGCACCCCATCCACTCACTGGCAGGAGAACCCCGCCCCCCGCAGGCACAGCTTCGCTTGGAGGAGGCCTGAGCTGAGAGCGCCCGCACTGACTCCCCCCCCCCCCAGCATTTAGCAGATAGGACGGTTTGATCATCATAACAACATCCACCTCGCCTCTAGCGCATTTGCACACGTATAGAGAAGCCAGCCACGGGTGTGACACGCCTGCCAGAGGGGAGAGGGGGACCCTCACTGGAGAAGCTTTCTCCACAGCCCTGGACCCTGGGACTCGATGCGTGGGGGAGACCCATTGCATTCATCTTCCTAAAGGGAGGCGACTTGGAAAAGGCCAGAACTTGGGGTGACCGAGGCCCATTCGTCCGTTTGCCTTGGAATGTCCCCCTGAAGACCTGTGCAGGGGGGTGGGCTGGAAGAGAAGTTGGTTGGGGGTGAAGGGACCGGACTCCCCACCTCTGCCCACAGTTAGGGAGTCGTGCGTGCGGGTGTTAATTGTTCGGGAGAAGAAGCCCGTCTTTCTTACAGGCCAGCGGGGCTTTCCACGTTGCAGGGAAAGCACATGCGCACACAGAGCACTGTGGGGAAGGAATCCTCGGCCGGAGCCGAGCGCACAAGTATGCATTCTTTATGGCCCCCGTGTTAGACCCTCGGCCGCGCCACCAACAAAAGCACCAACACTGCAGCGACCTCTCCTCCCCCCAAGATCGCTGGTGGAAAACCGGCGCAGGAAAACCCCACTTGGGCCCTCGGTAATCGAGACGCACATACTTGTCCTTCGCCCGGACCCTCTGGGAAACCCCCTCGCAGAATATTTTCTTTAAGATGCTTGTTAAGGAGCAAATCCAACACACTCGGCGCATGCCAGACCGGCGAGCGCGGAGCCTGAAGAATTTTACTCTCAATTAGATTCGGCCTTCGCTCCCCGCCCCTCTCCCCAAAGGGGAGCCTTTGTTTCCAGAAGGAAGGTACGGAGCTGCAGGCACGCACATTCGGGGCCTGAGAGGCTCGGAGGAGCGGGGGGCGCCGCGGAGGTGGCCGGGGCGCGTCTGAAATGGCAATCAGCGCGTCTGGAGGGAGAGAAAGAAAGTCCGCGGAGAAGTCGCGCTCACTTGTGTAAACAGGCGAGCGTTCTAGGAAGTGACACGGGGGTGATTCTGTACAACGTGCGAAGAGGGAAACGGATATGGGCCGATGGGTCTGCGGGAGAAATGGCTCATTGTTTGGCATTCTTCGGATGCTGGGATAATTACTCGCTTCGAGAACAGTATTTGAATAATGCAAATCCGCACACTGGGGGGGAGTTAGATGCGATCCTGGCTCATCCCCGCCTGGCGGGCTTAGGGACTGAGAAGGAAGAGGGGACACTCAGGTCCTTAAGCCCACACTCTCCCGCCTCAGGGGTGGCTGGGGAGGTATCATCGGGGTTGTTCCTGGAGCCTTCGCTTCTCGCCTTTACCTCTCTTTAGCCGCCCACTGGCTTGTGACGGGAAAGGCTTTGTTTGGATCTGGTGTGTGGATGGCGGGGCTGCGGCCCAGCCTGCGGTGAGGTGTTTTCCTCCTTTGCTGATGGTCCGCTGGGCACAGACGCAGGGCACTGGGGCAGCGGCCTGGGCTGAGCCAGGCAGCCTGCACTGGCCCCTGTCCGTGCCTTAGCCGGCGCTGTGTCGGCTTCTCAGAGCAAAGCCATGTCCTTGGAGTCCGGTCAAGGCCATCGTGTTGGAGGCGGACTCCCTTTGCGCCTGGGTTCCTCAAATGCAGGTTTAAAGAAACGTTAGAGCCATACCCCCCCCCAAACTTAGAATAGCCGGAGTCACCCACTTCCTTCCTCTCCAGTCTGCGCTCCCACGGCTACATTTTCACTCCTTTCCCTTCCCGCCCGTGCGTTAACGCCACACGATGCTCGAGCCAATTGGAAATGGACTCCAGGCCAACCCTCCTTTCGGGGAGCCGCAGCTGCTGGGAGCCAGCCTTCCCCAGCACGCTTCCTCCTGGCTGCATGCTCTCCTGTGTGGGATTCGGACTCTGGTCCCCTGTGCATTTGCAAACACAGATTCTTAAACTGCAGACCTCTGCTTCGCGAGCCAAGCGGAGCAGCTTGGAAGTCTCGGGCCTACAGAGACAAGCAGGAGGGTTCAGCAGACGCGGAGCCGAGCGGTCTCCGGGTCATTAACATTATTTTTTCATTTGATGACACTCGCGTTATAAATGAGTCCCTTCTGGAGCATGAATGGAACCGTTCTGGAACACATGTAACCTCGCTGGATCCTAGAGCAACAAGCGGGACGGAGGTCATATATCAGCGCCTGTCGAGCGGAGCGGCTGTGGCCGCCGGGGAGCATCTGGCAGGGCCTGGAGACGTTTCCAGTCGTCAGAGCCAGACAGGAGGGTCTGCTGGCGTCCACGACTGGCTCTCCCAGCGGACCTCCGCAGCGGTCAGGGTCCTCTGGAGAAGCAGAGGCAACGGGGCGTGTGTGTGTGTGTGTGTGTGCACGCACGCACGTATATGTATTCATCATAAGGAATCTGTCATGTGATCTTGGAGGCTGACAAGTCCCAAGACCTGCAGTCAGCAACCTGGAGCCCCAGGACAGCTGAAGGCGTGGTTCCAGCCCAAAGCCCGGAGGCTCGAGACCCAGGCAGAGCGGATGCCTCCGTTCAAGTCCAAAGGCAGCAGCTCGCTCTCGGCGGCGGGCGAGGGGTGTTTCTGTTGCAATCAGCCCTTCCCCTGCTCAGGTGAGGCCCACCCCTCCGCTGTCCTCAGGCTCCTGGTCCGAAGGCCCAGCCCACCAGGAACGCCCTTGCGGATGCACCCGGAGTCGCCTTTGGCCCAGTGTTGGGCCCTCCTCAGCCGGGTCAGGGTGACACAGGAATCACCCGTCACCCCTCCGACTCCATCACCAGCTGCTCTGTTCCTAGACCTCGCCCTGCTCACACCCTGGTGCGTGACCAGCAGCAGGGACATTGTGGGGGGGGGGTCGCTCACTGCAAGGCCCAGCCTGGCCCCACGGCTTTGCCAGCACTTCTTACACATGGGGGGTGGGGGAGTAGACATATAAGAAAAGAGTTTTGACAGGACTGGTCCAAAGAGCCATCTGGGTAGAGTTCTCGCTACTCAACCTCCTCATCAGTGGGCACAGTTTTCAGCTGACAGGTGCCAGCCCTGCCCCGACACAGCAAACGCCCCCGTTCATGCCACATAAGCATAGTGAGAGCCTAGATCTGGCCCTGGCCGGCCCGGCTCCGTTGATGGGGTATCATCCCGTTCTGGTTCCATTTCCAGTCGGGACACAGGCCCGGGGTTTGGAGCTGGATGCCTGGTGGGAAGCGTCAGGAAGCGGCTGATCCATGTTTCCCTCTTACCTCGGTGCTTCTCTCTCTCCCTCTCCCTCCTCCTCTCTCTGAAAATTAATAAAAGCCAATACATAAAGAAAACAAAACGAGGAAGCTAACTGCTGCCTTAAAAGAGAGAGAGAGAGAGAGAGAGAGAGAGAGAGAGAGCGCCATTAGGCCATGAGTCCATGCGGTTCGGCCAGGCTCACCCGGGACAGAAGCAGAAACGGGCAAAGAGCCAGCCCCGGCCACGCACGCTGGAAGCCACCCTTGATTTTTGACTTTCTTGCTGTCCCCACTCGGGACCGGCTGCCTAGGTTGGGGTCTGCGTTTGGCAGTGCAAACGGAACCCTGCGGCCCTGTCTCAGTCCGTCCCGGGTGCTTGCATGACACACCACGCACCTGGGGTGGCTTATCAACAACGAATTTATTCCTCGTAGTCCCGGAGGCAGGAAGTCCAAGATCAAGGTGCCAGCATGGCCGGCTGAGGACCCTCTTCTGGATGGCATGGTGGAAGGGGCCAGGGCCCCTGGGAGGTCCCTTTTAAAAGAACATTGATTGGCCCTAGCGGGTGTGGCTCAGTGGATAGAGCATCGGCCTGCGGACTGAAGGGTCCCAGGTTGGATTCCGGTCAAGGGCACTTGCCTGGGTTGTGGCTCGATTCCCAGTGGGGGGAAATGCAGGAAGAGGCCGGTCCATGATTCTCTCTCATCATGGATGTGTCTCTCTCTCCCCCTCTCCCTTTCTCTCGGAAATCAATGAAAATATATTTTTACAAAATAAAAGAACATTGACCGCACTCACGAGTCCCCATCCTCAGAGCCTAAGCACCTGCCCAAGGTCCCACCTCAGAGCGAAACCAGGGACGGGGCTGGGGGCAGGGACTGGCGTGGAATTTGGAACATCCCAAGGCGTACGTGATCCTTATCCCCAACGTACGTGCTGCTGCCGCACCCGCCCGGAGAGAGGCAGGCCGCCACGAGGGCCTCTGAGGAAGAAAACAGCCCCGGCTCTGAGGCAACTCTGCCCTAAGACCCAAACCCAATCTCATCAAAGCATCTAGGAAGATTCCACGAATTCCAAAGGTCTTATTCGCAGATAAAAGGGTATCTTGGATTCTTGGAGTGCAAAGGTCTCTGGAGCTAGAGGGAAAGAAAGTACATAGTTGGAGAACCACAGAAATCCAACATCCCGTCCGGGGGCCGGGCCGCGGGCCTGCGATGTGCCTGGGTACACAGAAGGATCGATAATGCTTGCCGCTTCATCCGGGGGGTCAGGGTCCCGAGCCGCCTCCTGGGAAGCGGAGCGCTGTGGCCGCAGCAATCATTAATAGGCCTCAAGTGGTCCATTAGGGTCACTGACAAAGAATCTAGCCGGGGGCGGCCCAGCCCAGGATGCGTGTGCAGGCCGGTCACGGGATGGTGACCGCCGTCACACTGGGGCCTCTCAGCTGCAGGGGGTGGGGGAAAGGACAGGAGCTGGTCAGGCGCTCAACCTGGAGGGTGGCCGTCTGAGGTAGAGAGGAATGCGCGCTATCTGACTGTGTATGGAAATTTCTAAGACTTTCTGAGCTTCGGAGCCACTGCAAATGTCTAACTGGGAATGAATATAAATTCGTGATTTTTAAAAAACGACATTTGTGTTAATTTCAGAGAGGTAGGGAGAGGGGAGAGAAGCACTGGTCAGCTGCCTCCTGCACCCCCCACCCCCACTGGGGACGAGCCTGCCACCTGAGCATGTGCCCCGACCTGGAATCAAACCCTGACCGGGAATTGAACCCTAACCTCCTGATTCATAGGTCAATGCTCAACCACTGAGCCACACCAGCTGGGCTACACTGGTGATTTTAATTGAAAACGAATTTTATGTACAATAGTGGCACATTTGAAGAGAACTCAGTTGCACTATATAGATTTAATTTATTAGGTTTAGAAGTGATTTGCATACTTGGGAGTGTATTTGTTAATTGGGACCATGGAAGTGATTGAGAACCTCGTGCAATACACCAAGAGTTTGCAATTTAAAATTCATGGAGCCGAAACCAGTTTGGCTCAGTGGATAGAGCGTTGGCCTGTGGACTGAAGGGTCCTGGGTTCGATTCCGGTCAAGGGCATGTATCCTGGTTGCAGGCCCGTCCACAGTGGGGGGCATGCAAGAGGCGGCTGATCAATGTTTCTCTCATCCATGTTTCTAACTCTATTTCCTCTCCCTTCCTCTCTGTAAAAAAATCAATAAAATATATTTTTAAAATTCATGGAAGTGGCCAGGCCAGTGTGGCTCAGTGGTTGAGCGATGTCCTATGGACCAGGGGGTATAGGTTTGAATCCTAATCAGGGCACATGCCTGGGTTGTGGGCACGATCCCCTGTGGAGGGCGTGCAGGAGGCAGCTGATCAGTGATTCTCTCTCATCATTGATGTTTCTTATCTCTCTCTCCCTCTCCCTTCTTCTCTGAAATCAATAAAAAATATTTTTAAAAATAAAATAAATTAAAATTCATGGACGTGTTTAATTACCAACGTTTGCAACTGGGATCAGGTTTTTTCCAAAGGCCCCTTAAAAGTGACCCTGTTGTTTGCTAGACTTGAGAGCAACAAGAAGAATAAAGTTTCTAGGCTGAACTTTAAATGTTTAAAGAGAAACTAGGCATTTGAATGTGTAACTTAAATAAGTTGACTATCAAATTTGTAAAAGTGAATAAATCACTTTTGTGAGCACACACAGACACACACACACACACCACTTTTGAGAGGTGTGGTCGCCACTTCTGAAGGGCTGTACAATGTCCAGATTATGGCGCTTACTTTTTAAAAAAAAATCCCAAGTCCATCTCTGCAACCCTGTGTCAATAACATGATCAAACACCAATATTGTTTATCAAATAAATTCCACCTAAACTCCGAGGCCGCGCTGGGCCCTCCAGAGCCTGCTCGGAGCTGATAAGGTCTGATATGATTCAACTTGCATTCCTGCGAAAGTGCTTGCCTTTCTGGCTTCGTGCACGAACCTGAATCTAATTTTCTGCCCTTGTCACGTTCTCATCCATTTACAGTGTGTGTGTGTGTGTGCGTGTGTGTGTGTGTGTGTGGTTGTCATCTGAATACATTATTGCATCCCTACCTGGCTGATTTATGTGCCTTATAAAGGATCAGCTTAGCTTGGAGCCAGTTCCCCCGGCGGGCCTTTGCACCAGGGTGTGCTCTGCAAGGGGCTGAGCTGCGAGCAGCTGAATTACAATGTGCTCTGATTGTGCCCAACGTGGGGAGGGCCACACTCCGTGGCCCACGGAGCGGCACAGCCGGGCCTCGCCCCACACCTCCAGGATCAGAATGTGCTCTTTAAGCGGAGCCCCGGGTGATTCCCAGGCACATTAAGGCTGCGGGAGCACCGGGCCGGGCCGAGCTCGGTAACAGCCGGTGCTCATGGTGATGTTGTGTTGCTTGAATTTCACGCTCAGCAGACTACATCGCAGCATTTATTTATTTTAAATGAAAAGCTGACAGGTTCCAGTTCAATTAGTTCCATAAGCTGTCCCTGCAAAGTACTGAGTGATGTGCGGATCTGTTACTGAGTTCATGCAAATGGCACTGGGGTGACGGGAACGGAAACTCGGCACGTTAATGGGCCCCTGGAAATCTCCCCCAACACGGGGAGGGGGCGGCATCTCTTGTAACCAGTGGCGGGCCCAGCACCCCAGGAAGTGGAAGCTCCAGCAGATAAGGTCCGGGGGGGTTGCCGGAGGCCACAGATGCACTTCTGTGCTCGTATCAAGGAAGGGAGTCTGTTCCCTCCGCTGAATGAGCACACGCTGTGCCTGGCTCGCCCGGTCCAGTGTGGGGGAGGTGATGGTCCAGAACTCCCATCCCAGGCTCAGGAAAGCGGGCACGTGCACATTCTTTTTTAAAAATCCTCTCTGAGGATATTCTTCCATTCATTTTTAGAGAGAGTGGAAGAGAGACGGAGAAACAGAGAGAAACATCGACGTGAAAGAAACATATTGATTGATTGCCTCCTGCACGAGCCCCGACCAGGGCCCGGGCCAGGGAGGAGCTTGCAACTGAGGTATGTGCCCTGGACCGGAATCGAACCGTTCAGTCCACAGGCCAATGCTCTAGCCACTGAGCCACACCCGCTCGGGCCTGGCACTTCCACGCTCTTCCTCCAGGAAGTGAACCGCCATGGGAGAAGCCGGATTACTCTGAGACCCCCATGCTCAAGCCGCCAAGGAGCCAACCGCTGGCTCCCTGCCCCTTCCATCCTGGTCAGCCGTGCGGCCCCGTGACCGGCCACAGCGGGCTCCCCCTGGAACAGATGCCTCCCTGAGCTGCGCCCGCCTGACCCACAGAGTCGCAGGCAAACAACCAAATACTGTTGTTTAGCTCAACGCTAAACCAGTGTGGCTCAATGGCTGGGCACTGTCAGATGAACCAGGAGGTCAGGGTTCAATTCCCAGTCAGGGCACAGGCCTGGGTTGCGGGCTCAGTCGCTGGTGTGGGGGGTGCAGGAGGCAGCCAGTCCATGATTCTCTCTCCTCATTGATGTTTTTACTTCTCCCTTCCTCTCTGAAATCAATATATATCTATATTTTAAATCCTGTTGTTTAAGCCATTGATTCGGGAGGTGATTTGTTTCACAGCACAAATACCTGTGACAAATGCGTCGCCCTGTATCATGCCGGCCTGCTTCCTGGCCAGCACAGAATAGGTCTGCCGCCACCCTAGGAGTTCCTAGGGGTTCCTCTCCTAACTCGGGGCGGGGGGCAGAGAGGGGGTAAGGAAAGACAGAAGAGACTGTGGCTGGCCTTGCTGTGGCCAAGGGCCCCCCCCATCACTGCTTCCTTTCTGTACGTTCGGTTGAAACATATCTCACCTACAGGTAAACGCTCAGACATAAGTGTGGGCCTCCATGAGTTTTCACCAGGTGAACCCCCTCATCTCGGGGGCGCCGAGGTCAGCACTTGCGATGCCCCCTCGAGGCCTCTCCCCATCACTGGCTGTCTCCCGGAGGTACCAGCCTGCCGACCTCTCTCAGCATCCGTCAGTCATGCCTGTTTTGAAAGGTTCTCTCTGTAAGATGCATGCGGCCCGTATTTTTTTTTTTTTGTATCTAGCTTCTTTTTTCTTTCTTTCTTTTTTAAACTCAATTATTTTCTTTTTTAAATCCTCACTGGAGGATATTTTCCACTGATTTTTAGTCAGAGTGGAAGGGAGGAGAGAAACACACAGAGAGAGAGAGAGATCAATGTGAGAGAGACACACCAGGGCCAGGGATCAAGCCTGCAACCAAAGTTCATGCCCTTGACCGGAATCGAACTCGAGGCCCTTCCGTCCGCAGGCTGACGCTCTAACCACTGAGCACCACCGGCCAGGGCCTGGCTTCTTCCAACGTGGTGTTGGTGAGCTTCCCGCCTGCCGTGTGCAGTTCCGCTCACTCGGTGCCAGCGATGGAGAGGACCGCTGTCTGTGCCTGCGCGTGGCCTGAGTTGATCGGAAACCAGGGTGAGCAAACCGGTCCTGAAAACGGTCGGATCCGGGATCCCCGAGGTGTGGCGGCCACAGGCCTCCGCAGAAGCTGCCATCTGCCGCCGCTGGGAAACAGCCACGGACAGCGCACAGGGGAGGGAACGGTGTGCGCGCCGATCATGCTGGCTTCACCGACAGGGCGATGCGAATGTCATGTCACTTTCCCGCGTCACACCATTCTAGTCTTCGTTTGATTTCCCCCTGCGCAGCTCCGATGTAAAAAGCTCTGTTTTCACGCTTGGCTCGCTTCCCACCTAAATGGGATCTTTTGTCAAAGTTCCCGAATGTCAGCGAGGGTGCAGGCGAACGGGAATTCGCAGGAATGTAAAGCGGGCATTCTTTGGGGTTGGCAATGAGACGGGATATATATCAAACACCTTCAAAAATGCTCTCGCTCTGAGCATTTCTAGGCTCGCATCCAAGGAAAATAACCAGAGATGTGCCTAAAGATGAATGGGCAAGGATATTCATCGCAGCATTATTTATAATATTAAATAATTGGAAACAGACGCAGCGTTCAGTTCTGGCAATTGGGCGGGCTGAGTAATGCATCCCATGCCCTCGAATTTCCACAAACACACAGACATGTTGAACAAAATACAACACGAATGTGGAACACACCAACGAGCCAGAGAGAAGCGCCCCTCTCCTGGGCCAGAAGGGAACTCCATCCGAATAGCCCCTCACTACGGAGGGCCGGTTGCTGTTGTTTTATATTTTCGTTGATTTCAGAGAGGAAGGGAGAGAAAGAGAGACAGAAACATCCATGATGGGAGAGAATCATGGATCGGCTGCCTCCTGCACGCCCCACACTGGGGATGGAGCCCACAACCTGGGCATGAGCTCTGATCGGGAATCGAATCGTGACCTCCTGGTTCATAGGTCTGTGCACAACCACTGAGCCACGCCGGCCGGGCCGAGGGCTGGGGTTTTAATACCCTCATAAGAAGAGAAGATGTGACATTGACCGGCCAAGACGGAGTGGGTTGTGCTGTTTTACATTTTACTACTGACGTGTGAGGGGCTCCCCACATGCCTGGTTGTCTCTGTTTCTTCTGCATCTCAGCCCTCTGCTCCGTGGGCAGGATCTCTGCCTGTACCCTGAACTGCTCCCCAAACGGCTGACGCTGCTGAACCTCTCTTCATGTGCTCGCCACCTGTGTCTCCCCTCCCGTGAAACGTCGCCGTGTCTGCTGCCTGCTTGCCAATGGCTTGTTGGCTGTTCCCACGGCGCCTTGCGAGCTAGCTTCCCGTCACCTCTGCAGGGAAGGCTTTGGGGCGCCGACCCAGCACCCACTCCTTCACTGTCTCCCTCAAGGAGTCCAGTGTTGCTTTGGCAGCCACCACCGCACTGCACAGCGTGTTTCTGGAGAAGGAATCCCCCCCCCCTTTTCTTTTAATCTTCACCCCGGGATATTTTTTCCACTGATTTGTAAAGAAAATGGAAGGCCCTAGCCGGTTTGGCTCACTGGATAGAGCATTGGCCTGCTGATTTAAAGGTCCCAGGTTTGATTCCCATCAAGGGCACATGCCTGGGTTGCAGGCTTGATCCCCAGTAGGGGGCGGTCAGGAGGCAGCTGATCCATGATTCTCTCTCCTCATTGATGTTTCTCTCTCTTTCCCTCTCCTTTCCTCTCTGAAATTCATACAAATACATATTAATAATAAAAAATAAAGAGAGTGGGAGGGAGGGGGAGGAGGTGGAAGAGAAGGAACAGGAAACATTGACATGACATGATTGGTTGCCTCTCACACACACCCTGACTCCCACTGAGATTGAACCCTGAAACCCAGGTATGTGACCTTGACTGGGGATTGAACCCGAGACCCTTTGGTGCAAGGATCAACGCTCTAACCACTGAGCACCACTGGCCAGAGCGGTTTCTTCTCTTTTTAGGAGTCGTCCAACAATAATATTCATCACTTCCTCTTAACATTGTCAAGGCTGGAAGCGGCACTGGGGACGGACGAGAAGGACAGTAGAGAAGGGAAATGGCCAAGTTCAGGTCCACAGTGCTGTGGTGAAGCTGATGCCGCACCCGGCACCCGCCTGCAGACAGCGCACCGGCGCTTCCTAGGAGCAGAGAACTGCGCATCCACACTGCTCACCCCGAGAAGTCGAGGTTCCTCCCTCTTGCAGCTGCAGACACGCAGCCCCTGCCCGAGGTGCTGCAGAGTGTTTTTCTTTTCTTCGTCAATCCTCACCCGAGGACATTTCCCTTGAGTCTCAGAGAGAGTGGAAGGGAGGGGGAGAGACGCAGAGAGAGAAGCATCCATGTGAGAGAGACACCTCAATTGGTTGCTCCGCACACGCCCCAACCAGGGCTGGGGATCCAGCCTACAACCACCGGAAGTGCCCTTGACCGGAATCGAACCCCGGAGCCTCCAGTTCCCCGGCGGACGCTCTATCCACTGAGCCACGCGGGCTGGGGCTCCTCTGCTTTCTCACCACCCTCCAGCGCCCCCCCCCCTGTTCCTCTTGGTCACTGCTAGCGCTGTGCTTGTCTTGAGCGGACGGACACACAGCCGCCGGCGCACAACCATCCGTCAGTGCGCACATGGACATTGACCGCAGGGACCAGGGCCAGTGCCGCTGCGTCTGGACACACAGCTGCGCCCGCTCATGGGTGGGGGGAGGATGGGGGGACAAGCCGCGTGCACGAGGGGGAATGTGCAAAGCACCAGCCGCTCACTGCGCCCTGGCCGCCCTCCCCTGCCCCCTTCGCTCTGCACCTGAGGTGGGGGGGGGGCGGGTGACCAGACCCAGGTGCTGGCGGGGGGCTCTGGTTGCCTCTGGTTTCCAGACGGGGTCCCCAGGGGAGCCCAGAGCGGGCGGTGTGTGTTAGTGCCCTGGCTCCCGCCGGGGACAGAGCCGTCCAGCCACACGTCGCCCGGGAACAGCTCGGTTTCCCGGGTTCCCTCACTCCTGAGGTCTGCCCCCCCCAAAACCACCGGGCAGCCGGCCCCAGGGCCAGGGCCGCCTGGGAGGCCCGGGCAGAGACACAGAGCGAGCAGCCAAGGGCATCGGGGATCTCCAGTGGGTCCCCGGCCCCCCGCTCCCCCCAGGGCGACGTGCCGCGGGCCGCGTGTTCCTCTCGGTGGGAGGAGGCGCCGGGGAGAGGAGTCGGGGTAGGAACCGGGGCTGTTATCAGGCAGCGGCCGCCTGCCCATCCTCCCCGCAGACGGGTGCCGCCATCCGGAATGCAGGCAAACCCCCGGGGCCGGAGGCTCCGCCCGCCCCCCTGCAAGGTGAGCAAAGGTCTCGGAGGGGGAGGAGGAGGCGGAGGCCCGGGGTCTCCCCGAGGGCCGGCTCCTGCGGCTCTTTATCTTTATGACGCCCACTCTCGCGCTATCGGGGCTGCCTGCTCCCCGGTCCCCTGGGAACAAAGCTTCCCAGCGCCCTTTGCTCCGAGGAGCCTGCCGGGCGGAAACGCCCAGAACCCCTGGGAAAAGCCTGGCCGCGCCCTGGGGCCGCCTGCTGCCCACCTGCGGTGCCGCACCGCCGCCGGGGGCGGGGGCACCTGCCCCGCTTCTGGGACGCCCCTCTATGAAGTTCACCTCCACTGGCTTCCGGGGAGCCCCGGTCGGAATCGGAAATCTGGAGACGCCACAAATCACCAAGAAAAACACCAGCCACCCAAGCGGATAATGGGCCAAGGCTACGGCTGGGAACCGCGCGGAACACAAAGCTGCCGGCTAACGAGCAGGGCCAGATGTTAACCCCGAAAACACTGCAGGCCACGCCTCCCCCGCTCCGGGCGGGCGAGGAAATGGGACCGGTTTCACGAGCGGCTGAATTTTAAACTGGAGGCGGCCGGAGGGGGCGCGCCCTCCTGATGGATGGGTCGTGGTCCTGCCGGCGTGGCGCTACCCGAACCGCGAACACTGCCGATCGCAAGAGCAGGGACTCAGAGTATTAGAAACTGCCTCCGTGCTTAGCAGTAGCAGAGTGATAATAAGTGATTTGTAAGTGAGATAACAGCGGGGGAAGTTAACTAGGTCTACACCGAGTGGCCAGATTACTATGATCTCTGAGCACATAATACTCTGGCCGCTCCGAGTCTGTCCTATCGAATAAAAGGCTCATATGCAAACTGTCCCCTTGACCAGGAGTTCCACCAGCAGGCAAGCCGGCCAACTGCCCATGTCCCCTCCCCCTGGCCAGGCTGGCCAGACCTCACCCATGCATGAATTCATGCACTGGGTCTCAGATAGATAGATAGATAGATAGATATTCACACACACACACACACACACACACAGAGTGGCCAGATGATTATGCGTTCAGAGGTCATCATAATCAGGCCACGCAGTGTACATCAACACGACAAACCTTGAAATCATAATGTTAAGCGACGACAGAAATGCACTCGGGATTACATGTATGTGTGGCATTTAAAAACTCCCACAACACTGCATTGTTTATGGAGCAAACTTTTGCATTGAGGCCTGAGATCAAGAATAGGACAAATAAACACCAGCTTCAGACCGGAGGTGACTTTGGGATGGGAGGAGAGAAATTAGTTGGATAGAGGGACCGGAAAATCTACCTGTAACCTTTTCCTTCTTAAAAATATCTGAGGCAAAGACAGGACAAGTTAAATGCATCAATCACATAGTGGTGAACTGGGCAACCATTACACAGGTATTTTCCCATGCATGTTTTGTACATGGGAAAGCTTTCTCATTGAAAGCCACTTAAAACGGCCTAACTGGCCCATTTAAATCTGTTAAACAAGTTACAATGTGCCCAGGGCAACCTTTAAGAAGTACCAGCTCCCAGAAGCCAGCAACCAGAGAAGTGCCCGGGGTATCTCATGTGAGAGGGTAGGTTAGAACACAGTTGTACAGGGGGCATTGCAGCTTCCTTTTTCAGCACCTGTCTATCTGCTTTTATTTTTTTAATATATTTTTATTGCTGATAGCATTACAGATCTCTCCCATTTCCCTCCTCAATGAACCTTTAGATGCCAGATTGACAGCAGCGGCTCCGTCTGAGGGATGTGAATGTATATAGTCAGTGGATGCATATAGTCATTTTATCAGAAATATAAGCACCTTAATGAATAATCTGCTTGTGCAGATAACATGCCCAAACCACTGACCTATACATAGAACCCCGTGTTCAATTTCAGACCAAATACCTTGAAACCATCTTTGCTATTTATTTGATGGGCGTATACTGCCACCCCGTGGAACAACAGAAGAATGCTTTATGAATGTAAAATAATTCATAAAATCCAGATGTGTTCTTTACATCTTGATGAAGATACTACATATAACTTATTGTTAAAAATACTACATGCACATTCTAGCCCAAACCGGGTTGGCTCGGTGGGTAGAGTGTTGGCCTGTGGACTGAAGGGTCCCAGGTTTGATTCGGGTCAGGGACATGTACCTGGGTTGCAGGCACATCTCCAGTAGGGCATGTGCAGGAGGCAGCTGATCGATGTCTCTCTTTCATAGATGTTTCTAGCTCTCTATCCCTCTCCCTTAATCTCATAAAAAATCAATAAAATATATTTAAAAAAATACTACATGTACATTCTAGAAAATGTAGAGTAGCCAGAAAAGCACAAAGAAAGAACTCACCCATCGCCTCCCTTTGCCTTGGTTCAGAGGAGAAAGAGATCGAGGCTTAGTTGTTCTCTCCGTATAAAGTCACCTTTTCTGCTATGGGGTTGCTAACCTTGAACTTGGTTTTTTTTTAAATATATTTTTCATTTCAGAGAGGAAGGGAGAGGGGGAGATAGAAACATCAATGATGAGAGAGAATCACTGATGCTTTGCCTCCTGCACGCTCCACTCTGGGGATTGAGCCTGCAACTTGGGCCTGTGCCCTGACCAGGAATCAAACCAGTGACCTCCTGGTTCATAGGTCAACATTCACCCACTGAGCCACACCGGTCAAGCTTGATACTAATTTTTGGTTTGTTCACCTAACATCAAGCCTTAAAAAAAATTGAACCTGTTCAGGTACAATGGGTGCTTGAAGTTCTGTCTATTGTTTATAATTTTTGTGGGTTTTTAAAAAATATATATTTATACAGGGGGCATTGCAGCTTCCTCTTTTCAGCACAAATTGATGTCTCTCTCCCTCTCTCTCTCCTTCTCCCTCTCCCCCCCCTCTCTCTCTCCCACCCCCACTTCCACTCTCTCCAAAATCAATCAACTAAAAAAATTCTAAAAATATCAGTACATTGTATAACAGTCAAGGTCAGTGAAAACATTTCTATTTGATGGGCTTATGCTGCCACCCAGTGGGAAAATAGAAGAATGCTCTATGGATGTAGAATAATTTAATAAACGGCAGGAGTGGTCTTTACATGAAGATACTGCATATAACTTATTATTGAAAATGAACACGTGCGCAGTTTCAAACATGTAAAGGGCCCCGGGAAGTAGAAAGAACAGGAGCTCACCGTCCTCTCCTTTCCTGCTGGCTCAGGACTCTGGGCAGGGCAGAGAGACCAAGGGGCAGTGTTCTCTCCGTGTGAAGTCAACTTCCCTGCGTTTCCGGTGCTCGCTGTGAACTTAGTTTTGATACTTGATTCTTGCTCTGCTGACCTATGATCAGCCTGTTTTAAAAACGCTCTAACAATTTGGCCCTGCTCAGATGCTTTGGTTGCTTTACGTTCTGGCTCCTGGTTCGGGTGTTTTGTGATGACAAAACCAGAGGCCGGTGCACGAAATTCGTGCCAGAGGAGGTCTTTCTTCCCCTGGCTGCCCGCACCGGCTTCTCTCTGGCACCCGGGACCCGGGCTTCCTTCACAATCCGGCTTCATCTGGAAGGACATCCGGTCTAATCAACATATTATGCTTTTATTATTATAGATATGTTGTAATGAACATCTTATATATAATACACACACACACACATAATCTTTGTGAAATTACATATCTATTTCTATAGCAGAAATTCTAAACAGGATCTTGCTCAGTGGCTACATGCATTTATACATTTAATACCTACTGATCTGGCAAGGAGCTGACTTGGTTAGAAAGTCATCCTACATGGCAAGGTGGCAGGTTCAGTCATAGGGCACATATGGCACATACAAGAATCAACCCATGGATGCATAGATAAATGAAACAACAAATTGGTGATCCTCTCTCTCTCTCTCTCTCTCTCTCTCTCTCTCTCTCTCCCTCTCTCGCTCTCTCCCTCTCTCCCTCTCTCTTTCTTCTTATCGCTCCACAATCAACCTATAAAGAAATTTTTAAAAATAACTGAACTATGTGACAGCCATTTGCATTTCAGACCAAATGCCTTAAAACCATTTTTATTCCACGTGCTTATGCTGCCACCCAGTGGATATAGAGAAGAATGCTTATGAATGTAGACTAGCTTATAAAATCAAGATGTGTTCTGTACATACTGATATACTACATATAATTTATCATTAAAAACTACTACATGCACATTCTAGAACATTGAGATTACCCAAGAAAACACAAAGAAAGAAAAATCACCCACAATCTCACTTTCCATTGGCTCAGATTTAAATCACAGAACTGTAACTGCCACATTCAATTTCAGAACAAAATTGATTCTGAATCCTGGGCAGGGGAGAGAGAAGATCAGGTGCAGTGGTTTCTCCGTGTAAAGCCAACTTTTCTGCTCAGCGTATGCTAACCTTCAACTTGTTTTTCATACTTAACTCTTGCTTTCATCCCCTATCATCAAGCCTCCTAAAAGAAAAACACGCCAGTTATTTGGCTCAGTTCAGATACTTTAAATTCTGTCTCCTGTTTTTGGTGTTTGGTTTCTTTTCTGCTATGATAAAAAAAGCTGCAATAAACATAACATATAGAACGTGAATATACTTACTAGATATGTCTTATGTATTTCGTGAAATCACATACCTCTTTTAATAGTGTCAATTCCAAACAAGGTCATGACAAATGGCTGCATGCGTTTATAAAGTTAATAGAGCCAAAACTGGTTTGGCTCAGTGGATAGAGCATCAGTCTACGGACTGAAAGGTCCTGGGTTCAATTTCGGTCAAGGGCATGTACTTTGGTTGCGGGCATATCCCCAGTAGGGGGTGTGCAGGAGGCACTGATTGATGTTTCGCTCTCATTGATGTTTCTAACTCTCTATCCCTCTCCCTTCCTCTCTGTAAAAAATCAATACAATATATTTATTAAAAAAACACATAATAGATATTGACCTGGCTGGATCGGGGAATTGGTTAGCGTGTCATCCTGATATTTGAAGGTGTCCTTCGATCTCTGGTCACACACATAAAAGAATAAATCAATGAATGCATAAGTGGGACAACAAATATGTATTTCTCTCTCCAAAAGCAATAACAATTTTTTTAAATTTTAAATCACTGAACTATAACAGCCACATTCAATTTCAGAACAAATAACCTGAAACCACTTCTGCTATTTATTTGATGGGCTTATGCTGCCACCCAGTGGAAAAATAGAAGAATGCTTTATGAATGCAAAATAATTTATAAACGTGTGTTCTTCACATATTGCTAAAGATACCATATATAACTTATTGTTAAAAATTAATGCATGGTCTTTCTAGAAAATGTAGAGTGCCCAGAAGAATACAAAGGAATAAAAACTCACCCATCACTTCACTTTCCTTTGGTTCAGGATTCTGAGTTCCTGGACAGGGGAGAGAGATCGAGGTGCAGCGATTCTCTCCACATAGTCAACATTTAGGCGATTTGAGTGCTAACCTTGAACTTAGTTTTGATACTTGATTCTTGCTCTGCTGTCCTATGATCAAGCCTCTTAAAAATACTGCAGCACTGCAAGAAATGCTAACTGGACTGTTGTAAGACGAAGAATTAGAAAGGAAGAAAGGTTCACAGGCATAGAGAACAAGAATGGCAACAAATAAGAACCCATCAACAATAACATTGAAAATACATGGCTTACATGCTCCAATCAAAAGACAGAGGGTAGCTGCATGGATAACAAAACATGATGCATATATCTGCTGTCTACAAGAGACCCACCTCAGGACAAAAGACTCGCACAGGATGAGAGTGAAGGCATGGAAAAAATTTCCCTGCAAATGGAAATTAAAAAAAGCTGGGGTAGCAACACTCATCTCTGACAAAATTGACTTCAAAATGAAGGCTATCACGAGAGACATTGAAGGCCACTTCGTTATACTAAAGGGATTGATTCAACTAGAGGATATAACTCTGGTAAACATATATGCACCCAATACAGAAGCATCTAAATATCTTTTTGAAAAACTTTGGGATGACATTAAGGGAGAGATAGACAACCATGGCAGGGGACTTTACCACCCCACTGACATCCGAGCAAAGCCCATCTCTCCCTGCCGCCTCCCCCTGAGCCTGGAGCAGCTCAGGGGCCGTCCCTTGACCTGGCCTGCACCCTCTCACAATCTGGGCTCCCTCAGGGTATGAGGGTCCAGATCTGCTGGGTTTGGCCCCATCCCTGCAGTCCAGGCCTCTAGTGTGCATGTAAGATCTTTGGTTAATCTCTTCCTGCCCACCCTTTCCCCTTCCCTCTGAGATTCATCGGTCTGTTCCATGTTTCCATGCCTGTGTGTTGAGCATCTGCCCCTGGTGGTCAGTGTACATCATAGCTACTGGTTGAACAGCCAAGCGGTCGGACACTTAGCATATTAGGCTTTTATATATTTAGATATGCATCGCCCTGGCCAGACAGTAGTGTGGGTAAGGCCTGGGGAGGGGACGAGATCGAGGTGGATTCAACAATAAAAATAAATGCAAAATTTAATATGTGCTCTTTCTAGGAAATTGAGAGTAATGTTTACTTATTTATTTTTAATGTTTATGTTTTTCATTTTTTACAATTTTAAATTTATTTTACTGAAATTTCACAAAAGAAAAAGACAGAGAACTTGATGGAATTGCTGAATTCATATAAACATTTCCTCTAGACAAGAGATACTTCCTCTGAAATATTCCTTCAAGATTAAAAATAAGAAACAGTGAGAGCATGAAAGGTTGGAGCATTAAGAGTTTCTCCACGGACAGGTTTTCAGTTCTGAGTGTACAGACTGACCTCTTGCTGTGGAAGATGAGGTCCTTGGCCCAGCACCACCGGCAGGAGCACGCAGTTCTGAAGATACTGAAGGCCTTCTGTGCAGTCAGTAAATGTCAGCCCTGGACTCTCCCCAGCGGTCCCCCTCCCTCCTGGCTGCCCCACCCCACCACCACGACCAACCCCAACCCCATCTCCCCGGACCCAGAGCCACAGGGGAAAGGGGACTGTCTGCCTCCCAGGCGCCCTTACCCAGGCACTTAGTTCCCTCTGTCTTAGCTAATGGCGGCAGGTGCGGCTTTGTTCGCAGCAAGTGTTCCTGGGAAAACGCTGCTCGCGGTCACCCCTCAGGCCCTGGCCAGCTCCCACAGCCCGGGACTTCCCAGTACAGAGGCCTTTCTCCCTGGCACACCCGCTTCTCCTGAAGTCAAGTGCGGCCTGCCTCCCGGTGTCATTGCCTCACGTCCTAACGGGCAGCAGGCACCGGCCCCTGAGCCGCTCCAGGCTCAGGTGGAGGCGGCAGGGAGGGGGTGGGCTTTGCTCGGTGCCAGCCCCGTGCCAGGTGCTCAGGGTCCAGATCCGCTCCGATCCGGTGGGAGGTGTTCCCGTGCTCCTTCCCTCCCTCCCTCCTTCCCTTCCTCCTGGGTTTGCTGAGCACCTGGCAGTGCCAGGGGCTGGGGCACACAGGCAGAGCTAGCACCCCAGGACCTCCCCGCCCTCAGAGAGCATCATCCGGGCTGTGACCTGGGCGGGAGGGGGGTCCGTACAGGATGCAGGGGGAGCCCCGAGGGACTCAGGGAAGGTTCTCCTCCTCCAGGGGAGTGAAAGGCGGGCTGGGATTAGGATGAGGAAGGGCATTCCCGGCGGAGGAACTGCATGTGCGAAGGCGGGAGGCAGGAAACAGGCCACCTGGTCTGGGAGCTGGGGAGGGCGATGGAGCCCAGGCCCAGGAGATCTGCGGGGGGAGTGGGGGTCCAGAACCCACGACTGGACCCCCGGCCTCCTTGACCTCCTTGTTCCCGGCTGCCTGGCCAGGAAGAGGCCCCGCCTACCTGGCAGGAGGCGGCTTTGGTGCTGGGGGAGGGGGGGCAGCTGCTGTGTATTTGGAGACGCTTCTCGGGAATCTCCTCCTCCTCCTCTCCTTCCCCTTCCTTGGCCTTCTCCTCTGCCGTCACCATGGCAACCAGGCAGCAGCTGGGGGAGCTGCCTGTGAGCCTGGCTGAGTGGAGGGGGGTGGGCTGCGAGTAGGTACCTCTGCTCCCCTCCCTGAGCCTCGGTTTGGCATCTACAGTACGGGCACCAGGGCACCGCAGCCCAGGTGCTGGCTCCGGTCAACCCCAGGAAGGGGAGGCCCAGGAGGTGGGGCGGGGCTGGGGGCCCAGCATCTCAGGCAGCTGGGGGCCAGGGAGTCCCTCAACCACGTGGCCTGCGCCTCCCACCCTGAGCCCGCCTGGTGCGCCCACTGCACTGTCACTGCCCGGAGCCCCCGGGGAGCGGGAGGCAGGGCCCAGGCACAGACACGGGGGTGGGGCTCCCTGTGAGCCCGGCAGTGAGAGGTCTGGGGGTCCCCCTGCCGGGGCACAGGCCTCAGCTGCTCCCAGAACCCAGTCAAAGCCCCCAAAGAGGGTCTCTTTCCTGAGGCCGCTGCTCCGA
The DNA here is from genome assembly GCA_011751065.1 of Lasiurus cinereus. Lineage (NCBI taxonomy): Eukaryota > Metazoa > Chordata > Mammalia > Chiroptera > Vespertilionidae > Lasiurus > Lasiurus cinereus. The sequence continues at coordinate 2,697,486 of JAAGEH010000155.1, forward strand.
TGGCCACAGACCGGGCTAAACCCACAGGGACACGGGCCCTCCCCGTTCTGGGCCAGAACCTGGAATCAGGGCGTCTGGGTTGTGCTGCCTCAGAGGGCTCCAGGGGAGGGCCCTTCCTGCCGCCTCAGCTTCTGGGGGCTCCTGGCCGCCTCCCTTCAATCTTCGCGTGGCCCCGCCCCCTTGTTCACATGCCCCCTTCTGGTCGGTCACGTGCCCATCCTGCATGTTCACACGGCCCCACCCCCTTGAGACGTTGGATGGTCTCTGTTTCTGGGGTGCCACCTCCTGGCTGGCTGGCTGCCCCCGCTCTCACACCTGTCAACAATGCCTTTGCCAAAGTCCTTCCAGAAAACCCTTTGGGGGTGCCCTCTCTTTCCTGTGGGGACGGTGACAGTGGGATGGAGAGGAGACAGGAGAGCAGGGCTGTCCAGAGTCCATGCGGGGGGGGGGGGGTGGTGTGCGGCCCCTGCAGGGCGGGGGGAGGGGAGGGTGGGGAGGCGGGGTGCTGACTAGGAAGTGGAAAGCCCTTAGGGCAAGTGGGGCACACACACAAGCACCCCACACTCCTGTGAGGAGCAGCTGTGGCCCATTGAACGGGCGAGGCTACTGCAGCACAGAGAGGGCGAGCGACTTCCCCCAGGGCACACAGCATAAAAGCGCGGAGCTAAGATGGCACCCTGGGCGCCCACAGCTGTGTCTTCTTTACCCGTGACCTCTGGGTGAGCAGCCCTCACCCTGCGGCCACTGGCTCTGATGGGCTTCCCCCATCCTGCACCCCCTTCACCCCCAGGGAACCGGGGTCCTGTCATTGCCCCTGTGCCTCCGGGCGGCTGCTCTGTCCCACCATCCCTCCCAGCTGGTGACCGTGGCAGAGTCCCCCCGCCTGGGGCCCCGGGGCGAGGGCCTGTGTGAGAACGCCCGCCTCCCCTCCCCCTGCCCGCGGCCTAGCTGACCAAGGCATCGTTTTCCGGCTTCCGCGATGCAGTGGGACCTGGAAAAGAAGCGGATCCGGGTCTGCCGACCCGCTGGCTTCCTGCCCTCGCTCTGTGCCGCGAGGCTCTGCCCCGTGCCGCCAGGCCCCGGCCCTGATGCCACCCCTCGGTGGCAGCCTCTCACCCCGGAGCCCCATGCAGCGCACGGCACCCTTAGCGCTCCCCGCAGCTCCGGCCTCAGCCTGTCACTAGCCCCCCAGGTCCTGCCTGCAGCCCCAGGTCCTCACCCCCTTAGACAGAGGGTGCAGACACCAGGTGGACACTCCGCTTGCCTCCCCCCCACACACTCCCCCCTCCCCCCAGCGCAGTCTGTGCTGGTCCCCAGCTCCTGGAGGGCTCGGCCTGCGCAGTGCGGCCGCCAGAGGGGACCGTCTGCAGAGTGGCAGGCGGCACAGCCTCCCAGGGCAGCGGGGTGCCCGCCTGGCCCAGAGCCCTGGCTCAGCCCCCACTCACCTGCTGAAGGGGACCAGGTGTGGTCCCTGCCCAGCTGCCTGCCCTGGGAGGGCAGAGGCTGTCGCCCTCTGCTGGCAGCTCCTGTTACTGCAGGAGGTGTCATCCGCCCCGCACCCAGCCAGGGCACACCGTTCCCGTATCACAGCCAGAGCCAGGCCGGTCCGGATGGAGCGGAGCTGGACTGGGAATCGGGGCTGATGTGTGGCCCCATTTTCACGAGCCCGGAGGCTCCGGGGCCTCTGTGCCTGTCACTGCGCTGGGTCACCTATCAGAGGTCCCTCCGGGCACACGCTGGGGTGCAGGGGCCAGGGCCTGGAGCAGCCTCTAGGACCGGAGCCTGGAGCCCGCTGCTCTGCCCTCCACATGCTGCAGGGCCATCCCAGAGGGCAGAGGGCAGAGGGCAGAGGGCACTTCTGGGGCAGGCGGCCCGGAGCTCCTGGCTGCAGCGGGGCCCAGGCCAGCTCTTCACAGCCCACGCGTGGCCTCACCTGGCCCCACTGCCAGGCCCCACCACTTGCATGGACGCACTTGAACTTCTGTCCATCTTACTGCTCGCCTGAGGTGTGGACTCTATATGTTATTGGTTGACTTCAGAGAGGAAGGAAGTGGGAGAGAGAAAACCATCAGTGATGAGAGAGAATCATGGATCGGCTGCCTCCTGCACGCCCCCTGCTGGGGAACAAGCCTGAAACCCGGGCCTGTGCCCTTGACCCAGAATGGAAACAGCCACCAGCTGGTGTGTAGGGCGATGCTCTCCACTGAGCCACACGGGCCGGGGCCTTTGAGTGTGACAGTACGTACAGAATATGTTCGCCTGCGAGCAGCTTCAGAGAAGGGAGCAGGAGAAGGTAGGCTGCAGACACACCTGGGGGGCCGGGCCGTTTTATTGGAAACGCCCGGGTGTTACTGCCACGGAGCGCGCACAGGACATCCCTTCGGCCGGCGCTGCCGGCCGCTGCCCCGAGCGGCCCTTTCAGACCTTCGGCACGGACCGCTTGGGTTTCTGCTTCTGCCTCTGCTTCCGCTTCTCCCCCTCCACGAAGCAGCTGTCCATGGAGAAGAGGATGACGCCCACGATGGAGAAGACGGAGGCCAGGATCCCCAGCGGCAGCACGTAGGTGATGCGCTTGCTGTGGATCATGTCCTTGGTCACGGGGAACTTGGGCGGAAACTCCAGGGTGGTGTAGCCGGCGAGGTCGACGGTGAAGTTCCAGACCACGGTGAGCGTGAGGCAGAAGCCGCTCAGGGACAGGTGGAAGGCGGCCGTGTTGTAGCAGATGCGGAAGAACTTGGGGAACGGGGAGCGGTTCCAGCTGGCCCACACGGCCAGCGTGCTGAACACCAGGCACACGGGCGCCAGGAAGTTGGCCAGCACCATCAGGTCCTGGCCGAAGTAGATCTCGGGCGGGATGCCCCAGGTGCTGTTGAGTTTGGAGAACACGGACACGTCGAGCTCCATGCCGGACATGTTCACGGTCTCCACGTAAGACGTCTCCCACAGCCCGATGTACATGACGCGGATGATCTTGCTGTTGAACTCCCACACGCGCCAGGACAGGCTGTTGGTGATGCCCAGGCTGGAGGCCCAGGCCACGTACGCCAGGACGACGGCCAGCGTCTTGAAGAGCAAGGGCTTCTTCTTCCCAGGCTGCTGGAAGGCGAGGCTGCAGGACAGACTGAGACAAACAGACCTGAGCCTCGGCGGCAGGGCCAGCCGCCCTGGTTCTGCTGCTCTAAGCCACGGATTTAAGAGTCTGCGGACAGATTGGCCTGCAATTGTGTTCCTCACATTTATATTTATATATATATATATACACACACACTGTATTTTCTGGCATATAAGACGACCCCCAACTTTTGAGAAGATTTTCCTGGGTTAAAAAGTCGTCTTATACGCTGGAAAATACGGTATATATTTTTTTTTAGTTCAGAGAGGGAGGAGAGAAAAAAACAGCAATGATGAGAGAGAATCACTGATTGGCTGCCTCCTACACCGCCCCCCCCCCACTAGGGATTGAGCCTGCATCCCGGGCATGTGCCCTTGACTGGACTTGAACCCGGGACCCTTCAGTCCACAGGCCGACGCTCTAGCCACTGAGCCACACCGGCCAGGGCTGGATCGCTTTTGGATTTGAATCCTTGGGAGCAGCGGCTGGGCTCACCAGAAAGTCAGGTCCCAGGCTCCTCTCTGCTGATGAGCACGAGGGAAGGAGCGGGGTCTGCCCCAGAGGATCCCACAGGCAGCTGCCCAGGCGGACGCTGCTCGGCACCTCCAGCCCGAGCTCCCTGCCCGGAAGCCTGACATGCCCCGCAGGGTATCGGCTGCCCACCGGCCCCAGGGTAGGTGCCCTCTCCGTGTCATCCCTGGGCAAGTCCCCTGCCGAGCTGGGGTGGGTTGACGGCCAGTCTGATGACCTCACGCTGCAGGAATAATGCCTCCTCCTGCCGAGGGGGCCTGAGGGAGGGGGGCGCCGGCCCAGTGGGTTTGGCAGAGTGAGGGGGTCGGGAGGGGGAAGGTGCACTTGCAGTTTGGGTGGGTCTGTGTCTGCACCTGGGGCCTGGGAACCTGTCTGTCCTCAAGACCCAGTGGAAACCCCGTGTCTCTGATTCGGAGGAAGCCGATCGGTGATTTTACCAGATGTCCTTGTAGAAGGTCATGGCCAGGAGATCGGACGGCAGCTGTTCTTCCGGTCAACAGGAAACGTGGGTGGAGAGGGAGGTGCAGCGGACAGGAAGCGGTCCACCAGGAGAGATGAGCCCCTGCAGTGGGATAGCTGTGGTCAGGTAGAGTGCGGGGCTCGGAACCACGCCCAGCACACCCCTCCCCGCACCAAAGACTTCTCCTGTGTACCCTGCGCACGGTATGGACCGTGCCCCACTTCAAACACCTTCTGAATATTAACGCACGCAGTCCTCGTGACCGCCCAAGGTTACATATACAGTTGTGATCCCATTTTATAGATGAGGGACATGAGCACAGAGAGGGTAAGTAACCTACTCAAGGTCACACAGATATAAACAGCACACCCAGTCTCCTAAGCCATTGCTGTTGACACTGTGCTTTCTGACAGTCCTAATATCAAGTGGCATTTGTTCACATCAAAAGAGTATCAGCGAGCCCCGGCTGGTGTGCAAGATGGTTACAGCATCAGCCTGCACGCTGAAAGGTCTTGGGTTCAACTCCTGGTCAAGAGCATGTATCTGTTTGCAGGTATGATCCCTGGCCCTGTTCAAGAAGTGTATGGGAGACAACCAATTGATGTCTCTTTCATATCAATGTTTCTCTCTCTCCCTCTCTCTCTCTCTCTCTCTCTCTCTCTCTCTCTCTCTCTCTTCTCTCTCCTCCCTCCTTCCATCTCTTCCATTCTACAAATCAATGGAAAAACTATCCTCAGGTAAGGATTAGCAGCAACAAAAGAAGAGTATCAGTGAAAACACAAATGCCATGTTAGCTTCAATACTGGCCACATGTGGCCTTCTCTCTGTCTACTACAAATGGAAGTGGCTCTGGTCGGTGTGACTCAGTTGGTTGGGCATCATTCCATGCACCCAAAGATTGCTAGTTTGATTCCCAATCAGGGCACATGCCCAGGTTGTGGGTTTGATTCCTGGTAGGAGGAATGCAGGAGGCAGCCAATCTTTTATGTTTTTTTCTCTCTCCCTCTCCCTTCCTCTCTCTCTCTCTCAAAAAAAAAATCAATAAAAATATTTATTTTTAAAAAAAGAAAGTGAATCTTGAAGGATAACAGCATATGGGAAAATAAAAAATACTTGCTTCCTTGTCACCTTTACTTTAATATGATTAAATACCTTTCCAAGCCAATACTTTAACAACAACAACAAAAAGCAAGTTTTGGCAAGAATGTGGAGGAAATGGAATCACTGTGCACTGCTGACAGGAGTATAACCTGGTGCAGCCGCTGTGGAAAATGGGAGACTCCTTAAAACAAAGCAAGCATGCAGTTAGCATGTGGTGCAACAACCCCACTTATGGATTTACACCCAAAAGGAAGGGAAGCAGGGGTACAAGCAGATAGTTGCACACCCATGCTCACAGCAGCGTTATTCACAATAGCTAAGAGGTGGAAACAACCCAATGTTCATCTCAAATAAGCATGTAGACAATACGTGGTCTATGCATACAGTGGAATATTACTCAGCCTTGAAAAAGAATGGAATTCAGACAGGCCAGTGTGACTCACTGATTGAGCATTGACCTATGAACCAGGTCAGCGCTTGATTTCTGGTCAGAGAACTGCCTAGGGTGTGCGCTCAATCCCCAGTAGGTGCCATGTAGGAGGCAGTCAATCAATGTTGCTCTCTCATCATTAATGTTTCTCTCTCTGTCTCCTCTCTTCTTCTCTCTCTAAAATCAAGAAAAACTTAGTTTTAAGGAGAAAAATCTTATATAAAAGAAAGGAAGGAGAGATGGAAGGGTACAAGGAAGGAAGGAAGGAAGGAAGGAAGGAAGGAAGGAAGGAAGGAAGGAAGGAAAAGAAAGAAAGAAAGAAAGAAAGAAAGAAAGAAAGAAAGAAAGAAA
>JAAGEH010000155.1:2719888-2797650 GCA_011751065.1 Lasiurus cinereus
AAGGAAGGAAGGAAGGAAGGAAGGAAGGAAGGAAGGAAGGAAGGAAGGAAGGAGGCCTGGATTCATCTCTCCTGTAAGACCACTGATGACAGTTAACCATTCACAGAGTAAATAAAACAGTTAAATAAAGTAACCTGCCCACCCCCTCACCCCCCCAACAAATCTCAGGGCTTTCCTAACCAGGGGGAATAAAGCGCAATGGTTACCCAACCAATACCAAAAGGCAGAGGAGGACATCTCAGAGGTACCAATGGTAGCCACTGCCAAGCTGTGACAGACATAAGGAAACCAAACATTCTCATGTTTCCACGGCTCCCAGGTCTGGTCTGCAGGCCTGTGACAGTTGTCTTCTTAAAGGGCCAAAGTCAGGGGGAGGGGGCTGTGCCACATGGAGAGAACTCAGCAATGATTCTGAGTGGCAATAGAAAAAAGAAACATGATGGCAGAATAGACGGACATGTCCTGAGCCTTGTCCCTAAGCAGACAGAGAGAACAGCCAAAGGTCACAATAGGAGTGTTTGTTGGTGACTTAAGAGACAGTTATACTCCAAGAGAAGGTGGGGGACTGCTGGACAGGGCGCCCCTGACCAAGCAGCCCCCACTGCTGCTGGGTTCCCTCCCTGAGCCACCAGCTTGAACGTGGAGACCACACCATCTTGAAGGGGAAAGTGGAGGTTTATGGAAGCCTGAAAATCTACAACTGCGGCACCTACTTAACAGCTGTGAGCCCCAAAACACCGGTCCCCCATTGGTGCAAACACTCGGATTCAGAGGAGCTCTACAGGCCACACGGAAAGGTCAGATTTCACCTGGGATAAGCTGAGGTCTCTAGTCCGGCAGAATAGAAAGGTGCGCACTGGGAGCTGGAGGACCGGGGGAAATCTGCACCTAGAGAAATCCGTGGCTGTTGGGCAGGGCATGATCCCTAAATGTAGAAGGGGGTCCTCAGAGCTGTTAACAGAGGGGAGCTCTAAAAAGCAACCCATTTTGATCTGACAGAGAAGGACAGCCTGGGAACTATTAGAGTGTGCCAGCTGCTTGGATAGGAGTGGGGAAAGGGGACTGCCTAGACTTTCGATCTTTCCTCTTCAGATCCTTGTTTCTGATTGCTAAGCCCAATACAAAGGATTACCCAGTTGGGGACACCCTAGGAGACTGCAGGGGAAAATTGTTTTTCTGGAACCTGGGGATCAGAGCGGGGGGTGACCATCGCAGAACCAGCTCTGGAGCAGCCCACTCACACAAACCAGTATTGAGGGCCACAGGGAAATCAGGATCTAAGCACAGGCTAGAGAGGATCTATAGTCTTGGAGGTCAATTTCAAAACACTGCCACCCAGGGGCTGACTCAAAATTGACTCTTGTTAATCACAAAAGAATAAAGAGATTAAGACACACCGCAGGCTTAAAAACTAGTGGAACTCAGGGAACTGCAATATTGTTACAACTGGGAAACAGGTATGCCAAACAGATCAATAGAGGAAGTGAATGACCTTCACTACTGCACACTCTATTTTTTTATTTTATTTATTTTTTATTTTTTCATCTTTTACTTAAGAAACTATTTTTTTCTTTTTTCCTCACTTGATTTTACCTTTTTAATTATTACATTTTTATTTTCAATCAGTATTATTACTACTATTATTTTACCTTTTTGAAAAAAAGTGTCATTTTATTTTCTCTTTATTTTACTTTGGTATTAGAGTTCTACATTATAATTTCATCTTTCCTTTAGCATCATTTTACTCTATTTCAACTCTACCTTTATGCCATCAGTCTCTTCCTAACTTTTCCCCTTTTGTTGTCCTGTTTCTCTTACCCTTTTCCTACTTTAGATTTTTCCTATTCTTTCTTTTTACCCCCTCTTAAAATTTCACCCCACTTATATATCTAATTTCCAATCCCCTGCTCCAAGTCCATAGACAGCTCTCTCTTCGCCGTCCTCACTATTCAAAAAATTGTTTTTCTCTCTGTCCTTTTGTTGTTGTTTGCTTGAATATTGAACATATTGATTTTTTATACATTCTTGTGAGATCGTTTTGCTTATTCTTATTTTGTTTTTTGTTTGCTTTGTTTTTGTTTGTTTTTTACTTCTGTTTTCCCTTGCCTCCCTTGATATTAGTTGTTTGTAGTTTGCACTAATCCCCAGGTACTTGTTGCTGGCATTTGTTGGGATTAGTGCTGTTCTATTGTAGTTTTCTCCCCACATATATAATTTGTTCCCCTTCTTTCTTACTCTTTCTTTTCTCTCTTATATTTTTTCTTTTTCTTTTTTCTCCCTTCTCCCAATTTTATTTTGACACTCCTTTCTTTTCTTTTCTTTTCTTTTATCTTCTTTTTCTTCTTCTTTTCTCTCTTCTTCTTTCTCTCCTATCCCCTAATTTGTCTCTCTCTGGTGGTCACCTTTATTTGTGGATAGTAATATTGTGAATACATTTCTGTTCAGTGCCTTGTGTGTTGTACCTGGTTGTGTTGTTTTTGTGCCTTTAAATCAACATGGGAGAGAACTGCATACCCAGACACCCTAAGAAGAGAGACCATGGGCAGACAAAGAAACAGCCCACATATGAAAGAAAAGCAGGCATCACCAGAAAAGGAAGTAAATGAAATGGAGGCAAGCAACCTGCCAGAGAAAGAATTCAGAGAAATGGTCATAAGGTGCTGAAAAGAATGGAAGACAAATTCAACAATATGAGTAAGAACCAAGAGGAAATGAATAAGAACCAACAAGAAATGAAAAATGACATCACTGCTGTAAAGAACTCAATAGAAAGCATTAAAAGTAGACTAGAAGAAGCAGAGGACTGCATCAGTGAGCTAGAAGACAAGGTAGGAAAAAGAACTCAAGTAGAGGAGCTTCTAGAAAAAAAATAAAAAAGCAAGAGGAGAGCCTAAGGGAACTTTGGGACAACACGAAAAAAAACAACATCTGAATAGGGGTTCTAGAAGGAGAGGAAACTGCGCAAAGAATAGAAAACATGTTTGGAGAAATAATGACAGAAAACTTCCCTGATATAGGGAAGAAAAAACCCACACAAATCCAAGAAGCTCACAGAGTCCCAAGCAAAATGAACCCCAAAAGACTGACACCAAGGCACATTATAATTAAATTGGCAAACACCAATGACAAAGTAAGAATCATAAAAGCCACCAGAGAAACAGAAAGTTACCTACAAAGGAACCCCCATCAGACTAGCAACTGATTTCTCAACAGAAACTCATCAGACCAGAAGGGAATGGAATGAAATATACAAAGTCATGCAAAGGAAGGGTCTGAATTCAAGAATACTGTACTCAGCAAGGCTATCAATCAAAACTGAAGGTGAAATCAGGGGCTTCACACACAAAAAAGGACTAAGGGAATTTATTACCACCAAACCGGCAATGCAAGAAATGCTAAAGCGTCTGCTGTAAAAAAAAAAAAAACAAAAAAAAACAAATAGGAAGAGAAGAAGGAACACAGGGGTAAAAAATAAAAATGGCGACAAATAAGTACCTATCAATAATCACTTTAAATGTAAATGGATTAAATGCCCCAATCAAAAGATATAGGGTAATGGATTGGATAAGAAAACATGACCCATATATCTGCTGTCCAGAAGAAACCCACCTCAGAAAGGCACACAGATTGAGGGTGAAGGGATGGAAGATGGTATTTCAGGCAAATGGAAATAAAAAAAAAAGCTGGGGTACCAATACTTATATCTGACAAATTAGATCTCAAAGTGAAGGACATAACAAGAGATAAGGAAGGCCATGTCATAATACTAAAGGGGGCAATCCAAAAAGAAGAAATAACTCTGGTAAACATATACACACCCAATACAGGAGCACCCAAATACATAAAAACTCTCATGGAGGATATCAAGGGAGAGATTGACAGCAATACAATCATAGTAGGAGACTTCAATACTGCACTGTCATCATTGGACAAATCCTCTAAACAAAAAATCAGCAAAGAAACATCAATCCTGAATGACTCACTAGACCAGATGGAATTAATTGACATCTTCAGAACATTTCACCCCAAACCACAGAATATACATTCTTCTCAAGTGCACATGGGTCATTTTCTTTTTTTCTTTTCTTATTTTTTAAAATAAATCTTTATTGTTCAGATTATTATATTTGTTTCTCTTCCCCACCCCCCATAACTCCCCTCTCCCCTCTCCTCTACTGTAAATATGGCCACCACCCAACTCTGCTCCCACTTGCACATTACTATCTCCATGGAACACACGAACCTGGGATGGAGGCGGGCAAGGAGGAGAAGAAAGAGCCAACGGAGGGGGGGGGCAGGGAAAACAGGGAGAATGAGGGAGAGAAAGGGCAAGGCCATCCTGGCCGGGAATCACTCAGCTCACGGGGCGGGCACCCTGACCCTGACCTGCACCTGCTAGGGTCCAGGTGCCCACGCTGTGACCCAGGCGCTGCCTCTGCTCGGCCTCCCTCCGCGAGTGCGGTCACCAGGGATCCTCCCTGCCTGGGCCCCCAGCAAAGGGCCCGGCACTGCCCCACACTGGCCCCGAGCTCAAAGGCCACATGGCACCCCTGGCTCCTGGGCACCGTGGGAGGCTTCCCGGCAGGAGGAGGAGATGCCACCGACCTCGGGCGCCCTCGCTGTGTGGCACCCGCGGGAAATCGCAGGACGCCTTCTCTGCCTTCTCCTGGGAAACAAGAATAAAGTGAGGTCCTTAACGGTCATTCCCAAAGAGCCCTGGACAGGGCTGGCACTCTTTCCCCGCTTTCCAGAGCAGACCGCCCTGGTGGGCCGCCTTACCTGCGTCTGAACCCTCATGGCCTGTCCCCTTGCTCTCTGTTGACACTGAAGGCCAAGAGGGGTCAAGAGACCTCTTGCCAGACACAGCGATTCCATCATTCCCACGTGTGACCACCAGGAGGCAGCGTGCGGCCCTCCACAGGGTATCGGGTTCCAGAAACTGGACCTCCTCAGAAGCATGTCTCCCAGGAGCTTCCTTGTTCAAATAACCAGAGGTCCGGCTCACTTAAATAACACACCTCTCTCAAACCTGGCTCAGTGGATAGAGCATCGCCCAAAGCATGACGAGTCCCAGGTTTGACTCTGGTCAAGGGCATGTACCCTGGTGTGGGCTAAATCCCCAGTAGGAGGCATGCAGGAGGCAGCTAATCAGTGTATCTCTCTCACAGATGTTTCTCTCTCTCTATCCCTCTGCCTTCCTCTCTGTAAAATCAATAAAATATCCATATTTTTAAAATGAGACTGACTACAGGTGTTTGCCTAGGAAGCACTCCCAGCCATCCCTGGAGCTGCGTGGAGAGCGGGTGAGACTCCGCCCAAGCCCAGCCCTGAACATCCCATGGGACGCTCCTTCCAAACCCGGGGACAGAGAGCCAGGGCCTCTCACTCGGTGCAGAGGCTGTGATTTCCTCCGGTTCTAAGGACGGTGTGCCAATCATGGCAGGCAGCGAAGGGCCATTTCCTAAAGAATGCTTCTACCCTCCACACTGGCTCTGTCAGAGGGAAGAGGGAAGAATCCATTGCCAACTGATCGGACTCAAAGTCCAGAGGTAAAGGTTCCATTGAACATCCTAGGGTCACAGGCAATGTCCTTGGAACACATGTGTGAATAGCTGATAGACTTTTGCTCCAGGTGAATTTTCTTCAAACACTGTGCTCTCAGTGACTTAAATAACATTTGGGAAGAAGCTCATTTCAGCCTAGCCAGTGTGGCTCTGTACTTGAGCATCCTAGAAACCAGAAGGTCATGGTTTGATTCTTGACTGGGGTCTTGATCCCCAGTGGGGATGTGTAAGGGGCAGCCAATCGATGATTGTCTCTCATCATTGATGTTTCTTTCTCCCTCTCCCTCTCCCTTCTGCTCTGAAGTCCAGGAATTAAAAAAAGAGAGAAAGAACTCCCCTCTCAAAAAAAAATTAACACTTAAGAGTAGAGTCAAGTAGAGACTGGTTTGGCTCAGTGGATAGAGCGTCAGCTTCCGGACTGAAGGGTTCCAGGTTCGATTCCAGTTGGGGGCATGTACCTTGCTTGCGGCACATCTCCACTGTGGGGCATGCGGGAGGCAGTTGATCAATGTCTCTCTCTCATCAATGTTTCTGACTTTCTATCTCTCTCCCTTCTCTTTGTAAAAAATCAATAAAATATATATATTTTTAAAAAGAGTAGAGTCAACATCTTATCCTATTTTTATAAAAACCCTGATTTCATCACTACCGAAGGCTTAGCCAACCAGAAGTCAGTCCTGCAGTCAGCTCTGGGTTACCATGGCAACCCAGTACTAACTGCTGTGGCTGCAAGTGTGGTGACCAGCACTGACTGCTGAGGGGGGCTGCGAAATCAGGCCCAGAGAGATCAGGCTGAAGAGAGAAGCAGGTTCTGATTTGTAGCCTGTATGGCAGCCATTGATCCGCACTTGCCTTTCTTTTTCTCTCCCGGCCTCCATGGGGTCTGCTGATCAGACCTGACTTTCTGCTGAGGCCTCGTTGACATGCCCAGAAACTCTGATTGGCATAGAAACCAACCAATCAGAACCAAATCTGGGTGAAGTGTGAGGAGCCAGAGGCTACTTAGGAGATGGACTTTTTGATGCTGACTGGCATAGAAACTAACCAATCAGAACCACATCTGGGTGAACTGTGAGTAGCCAATGGTTGCCTAGAAGGCAGAGTCTTAAATGCCGACTGGCATACAAACTGACCAATGAGAATGAAATTGACTGGCAGAGGCGGGCAGTTGGGGGCAAGATCAGGCCAGTAGAGGAGGGCAGTTAGGCTTAATCAGGCAGGCAGAAACAGTTAGGGGAGATCATGCAGGCAGGCAGGTGAGCAGTTAGGAGCCATCAGTCCCAGACTGTGACAGGGATGTCCCATTGGACAGAGTGTAGGCTTGACTGAGGAACCCCCCCCCCCAACATGCACAAATTTCATGCACCGGGACACTGGTGCAAAAATGAATAAATACATAGAAGTGTAGAATTACTTTTGAAGCATTTAAAATTTCTGGTCAGTATTTGATGGTCATAAGAAATAGTTGTTAACACTAAAGATATAATGTGGTTAGGCAAGGAAATGTCCTTTTTTAAAAGAATGATTTTGAAGTGCATAGGGATGAAGGAAGATAACGTCTGGGGTTTGTGTTAAAGTTCTTCAGAGAAAGAAAAATAGAGGAAAAGAAGGGGAGGAAGGAGAGAGAAAGCACATATGACAAAATCGTTGAGTCTGGTTACAGACGGGGGATTCCTCCGCTGCTCTGCTTTGGCACATTTGGGGAAATTGCATGTGGTGGAGAGGCGTTAGGGCCACGCCTCAGAAGGTCAGCTGGGTTGTTTTTGGTGGGAATTTGAGAGGGAGCTGTGAGAATCCCAGTAACCCTCATTTCCACACAGCAGGTATATAGTGTTGACTATTTACTCAATAGGAATTAAAATCCAGATTCAGTGAGACAGCTGGACAATGGTTTGGAGGTGGGTTTTTTTTTTGGAATTATTTTAATGAAAGTTCTTTAACCAATCAATGAGCCCAATTTGTTCAGAGAAGCAAATGGCCACTTTCTGGTCAAAATGACCTTTGGCCTTGCAACTATTTCCTAGAGAATCCTGATAGTACTTCACCCCATAAACTGCTCATTGTGGATTTGCAAAACTATGCAACTGGGAATTTCACTCTTCTGAGGCATCGGGGTACACTTGGTTGTCGGGAGACAGCTGGAAAGAGATGGTAAGCAGCCCACTCAACAACATGAGGAATGCAGCCAGAACCGCCACTGGCACGCTGCTGCCGATCTTCTGCCAGTCAGGCCTGGAGGGGATGCGGTAGGATGATGGGAATTCTATGCCCTCTCCATATATCACTGCATGGTAGTTTGAGATTACAGCAATGAGGATAAACACCCCCCCTATGATGTTCAGGACTCCGGAAACGAAGAACAGATTGCAGTTGTCCTCATTCTGAAGCTGTCCCGTGTACACTCTGCGCAGGCCCATGATCGTGAGCACTTTCCCCAAGAGCGAAAGGAGGCTGGCTGCCAATAGCAAGTTCTGAGAGATGCGGATCTCCAGCGGCAGGTAGGTGTCACTGTAGGTGTAGCGGTGACACGCGATGGGTCTGCTGTGGGGGATGCTGGGATGGTAAGTGCAGACCTTCCACATCCCGACGCAGGCCAGCCCCCGGGAGTGGGCAGAGCTGCTATCTATGTACCATAAACGCCAATTGGCCATGCCCATGCAAACCATGGAGAGCATCCATCCCAGGGTGTTGAGGACAAAACTCACTGCCTGATAATTGGGGTGGACGGACAAGGCCATGGCTATGTCTCCAGGGGATCTGCAAACCAATAGAGGGCATCATGAGGATGGGACCCATAGCCTGGAACTGCCCCCCCCCACCTCTGCCCCTGGGGGTGAGTGGCGCTATATTGGAGAGGGAAATGCCACATTCCAGAATGGAGACACTTGTCCCCATGTTCTCTGGAGAAGGGTCCTTGAGCAAGATTCATTGAAAGCCTTAAAGTATACAGACTTTCACCCTGGCAAGGGAACTAAGTGGTTAGAACGTCTTCCCAACAGGCTCAGGTTGCAAGACTCAATTCCTGGTTAGGGCTCATACAAGAATCAACCAATGAATGCATCAGTCAGTGGAACACCAAATCGATGTTTCTTTCTCTACCTACCTCTCTGTCTCTAAAGTCAATCAAAATATGTACAAATTTTCAAACTAGCTGTTACACTTCTGGACATTTGTTGAAAGACACAATTAAGATTGGCTACAAACCCAGCTGGCATGGCTCAGTGGTTGAGCATCGACCTAAGAACCAGGAGGTCAGGGTTTGATTCCTGGTCAGGGCACATGCCCAGGTTGTGGGCTCGATCCCCACTGTGGGGTGTCCAGGAGACAGCCAATCCATGATTCTCTCATCACTGATATTTTTGTCTCTTCATCTCCCTTCCCCTCTGAAATCAATGAAAATATATGTTTGCATACTCCCAAGATTCAGCAATCCCACTTCTGTATTTATACCCTAAAGAAGGGGAAGCAGGGGCACAAGTAGGTAGTTGCACCACCATGTTCATAGCATCATTATTCACAACAGCAAGAGGTTGAAACAACCCAATGTTCATCACTGGTGACTGCACACCCCTGCTTTTGGGCAGCCCATACCATGGAATGTCACTCAGCCTGGAAGACATTGTACCACGTGAAACGAGCCACAAAGACAATTTTGTATCATTTCATCTCTATGTGGTCCCTTGAGCAACCACACTCAATGACAGAAAGCAACCATGAATGCCAGGGGCTGGGGAGCAGAGGGGGTGTCGTGCTCAATGTGACAAGAGTTTCTGTTTGGGGAGGCAAAAAAGTTCTGGAGATGATAGTGTGATGGTAGCATGCTGGGAACCAATTCCAGCATGTAATAATTACAGGAGTTCCATCAAAAGGTTGATGGGACTTGGGGGGCTCAACAAGCGTGAGCCACATATGTAATTTACCTGTTGGAAACGGCTCAGGCACTTCCCCCAAACCTGAATAGGATTGTTAACTGCCAGACAGCTCAGGGCCTTTTATTGCCTCTTGTTGGCCAAACACCTGAACAGCTATAGGCTATTCCCCAATCTGACAATGTCCTTTGAAACCTTACCCTTTGAAGTGCATTATCTCCACCTTGTCTCAGGATAAATCATGTTAATAAAAGCATAATCTCGAGTGAAGGAGGAGTCTTTAGCTCCTTCAGCTGAAGATCCTCTGACCCCCAAAGTCTTTCAAAATTATCTTTCGTCTCCAGATTCATTAATCATCTACACACAGCCCCTTCCTCCAGAATGCTGAACCCTTTGTAAGGCTGGGGAAATAACCCATTATGATGTCCTAAGGAGGGATACCAACGGTAGTACAACATTGTGAAGATTCCTAGTAAGCTTGCACTGCATGCTTAACAAAAGTGACCATTAGGTCTGATCACATCATTGGATTGATTCCCCCCACCCAGCTGTGATCTGCTCTTTAGGCCACTTCACAACAGGCCTTCCCTTCCACTTATACCACATCCCACTTGTAAAGATCACATCCCACTTGTAGGACCACATCCCTCTAGTAAGACCACATCCCACTAGTAAGACCACATCCCACTTGTAAAACCACATCCCACTGGTAAGACCACATCCCACTTGTAAGACCACATCCCACTAGTAAGACCACATCCCACTTGTAAGACCACGTCACACTGGTAAGACCACATCCCACTGTTAAGACCAAATCCCACTGGTAAGACCACATCCCACTGGTAAGACCTCATCACACTGGTAAGACCACATCCCACTGGTCAGACCTCATCACACTGGTAAGACCACATCCCACTGTTAAGACCATATCCCACTGGTAAGACCACATCACACTGGTAAGACCTCATACCATTGGTAAGACCACATCCCACTGGTAAGACCTCATACCACTAGTAAGACCACCTCCCACTGGTAAGACCTTCATCTTTCTTCTCTGGACCTGCCCAGGATCCAGACTCTTTAAAGCCTAGAGGCCTTTAACCCTCTGACTGCCCGTCACTAGGGCTGGTGCCATTTGGAGCTCAGCCATCTGGTCTCTGGGTGACCCAATACATTCATGATGCCTCCCCCTATCGGCCTGTGTGTTCCTCATGTGGTGGCCCTGGCGGTGACATAGGAGTTTTGTGATACCCGCTTTACCACAGAAATAAACAAACAGGCTGGCCCCACTGACCAGGGATGTGGCTCCAAGGGAATGGGTGTCTGGGAAGGGTGACTAGCAGGTCAGGCAGCGCTGCCGACGCACATGCGGCTCCTCTGGGCGTCCTCTGGCCGGCTCCTGGCTATGCGGGACCGGCCACACCAGGGGACCCAGCCACACGGGCCTCAGCCACACGCGGGCCTGGCACGCGACTCCAAGCCCCCTCCTCAGCCTCCAGTCCGCGGCCACATTCCATCCCATTGTCCTGAGCGGCAGGGTTCTGTTGCTGGGTGCAGAACACGGCAGCACCCACCCCTTGCTGAGCGGCAGGCTTTCTTTGCTCCGCACCAGGCACCCTCTCTGCCCGCTTCCCGGGCGGGCTGCGCTCAGTGCGGACCATGGAGTTCTCAGGGTCTGCTTGAAGGCAGCCTGGGGTCCTAACCACTCCCTCTACCATCCTCCTGTCCCCCCGAAATGGTCTCTCCCACACCACCCGGGGAAATGACATGCAAACAGCAATGACACTGGCCAACGTGGCTCCGTGCATAAAGGGTCGGCCTGGGGACTGAAGGGTCCTGGGTTCGATTCCAGTCAAGGGCATGTACCTTGGTTGTAGGCTCCTCCCCAGCCTACAACTGGCTACCTCCTGCAGGCCCCACCCTGGGGATGGAGCACATAACACGGGCTAGTGCAGGAGGCAACCAATGGATGTGTTTCTCTCACATCAATGTTTCTCTCTGTCTCTCCCTCTCTCTTCCACTCTCCCTAAAAGTCAATGGAGAAATATCCTCGGGTGAGGATTCAAACAAACAAACAAACAAACAGCAATGACAACACACCCACGCAGGCTGGCGCCCACGAGGAGAGGCGGTGCAGGGTGACGGTCGCTCCTGACCAGAGAAGCTGGTTGGCTAAGTGGGAGCGTGTCAGATGGGGCACAGGGGAAGGGGTGTCTGCCGGCCCACACTTAGGACCAAATGTTATGTGGGAGTCAAGTTCCACAGGAACCCTCTGTTGCGTTCCTGTGAGAAGGAACTTGTTCCAGCCAGTGGGGATGGGCAAGGGGCGCACAAAAACGCACCCGAGCACTTCATCCCTGAGGGGACAACGGGACAGTGAAATCACCCACAGCCCGCCAGACTCAGTCAGGAAACCACTGTGTCCTCGCAGCGGCCTGGTACACAGACATTCAGCCCTCTGCCGAAGAACAAGGGGCGGTTCCCATCGTTAAGTAAAAGGCGGGTTTCAAAAACATATGCTCAGTGGTCAGGCATGAACCTAGGAGCCAGGAGTTCAGGGTATGATTCCCAGTCAGGGTACATGCCCATGTTATGTGCTCCATCCCCAGTGTGGGGCCTGCAGGAGGTAGCCAATCTGATTCTCTCTCATCATTGATATCTCTCTATCTATCCCTCTCCCCTCCCCTCCTTCTCTGAAATCAATAAAAGTATTTTTCAAAATATATGATTATATAACATTTTTTCTTTAAAAAAAAAAAAAGTGGGCCCAAACCGGTTTGGCTCAGTGGATAGAGTGTCAGCCTGCTGACTGAAGGGTCCCAGGTTGGATTCCGGTCAGGGGCACGTACCTTGGTTACAGGCACATCCCCAGTGGCGGGGGGGCGGGGGGGGGAGGGTGCAGGAGGCAGCCATCACTGACTCCTCTCTCATTGATGTTTCTCCCTCCCGCTTCCTCTCCTAGCACACGTGTAAGCTCACCCAATCTCACAGCAGCTCTTCTCCAAACACCAGGGAAGAAACTGAGGCTCGTGGAGGCTAAGGCCCTGAGGACGCAGGTGGCTTTGCTCCTGGAACTTAGCTTCCGGGCCAGGACATGCGAGAGCCTCGTGGCAGGAGTGGCGGTGTGCGCGGGACGGAGCCTCGGGGCGGCCCTGTCTTCACACCTCCCGGTAGCCTCTTGGCCACCTGCCTCGCCGTTCCTCCCACCGCAGAGAAGCACATCCCACACCCTTGAACCTGGAGCTTTGGCTGTGGAAGCTTGGCAGGTGACAGGGCCAGAGGTGTCAACAGCACCTCTGCCGCTGGTCTTGTGCTGCACAGCTGCCATTAACATGCCCTGGCAACTGCGGGTCCCAGGAGCAGTATGAGGGGCACATGGAGCAGAGCCTGCTGATGTTCAAGTTCACCGGCTCAAGGAATACTTCTCACTGGACCCGCCGAGACCTTACACCTGGTCGTTATGCCATGACCGTGGCCACAGGTAACCTGTATAACCACGTCCCAGCTTTTCCCAACTGCTCACTGATGGGCCCAATCCGATTGGCACGAATAGTTACGCATTAACCGATCCCCACAACTCATAGATGGTTTAGGGGTCTTACATAGGGTGAAGGCATTCGGGTTCTTTATAAATATTATAACAACCCTAGCCTGTGTTGCCCAGTGGTGACAGCATCGGCCTGAGCACCGAAGGGTCGTGAGTTCGATTCCCAGTCCAGGGCGCATACCTGGGTGGCAGGCTCAATCCCCAGTCCCTGTTAGTCAGTGTGGATACGGGAGGCAACTAATCGATGCCTCTCTCTTACATCCATGTTTCTCTCTCTCCCTCCCTCCCTCCCACTCGCTCCACAAACCAATGGAAACAATCGCCCTGGGGGAGGATTCACAATGAATGAAAACAAGAGTTGCGATAAAATAGGAAATCAAAGACAGGCTCCATGCACTCAAAGACACTATTTATTTCATCAAAGTCAGGCAGGATGATCTGTCGAGAGGTAAGTGGTCAGCGTCGAGCATGAATCCGCACACATTTCCACAGTGAACTGCAGGCGGCGGCCTGGCTGAAGGCTCGCGGTTCAGGGCATGCTACGGCGAGCTTCAGAGCGTCCGCAACAGCCGCCCGCGCCGAGGGCAGACGTTAGCACCAGTGTGATCTGCAACGATGTCACTATATACAAAGGTATGTACACGGACTCCTGGCTCTTTGGTCCCGCCAAGCAGACACTGAAGAGGCAGACGGGGACTGAACAGGACGGTGTGGGCACAGGGGCATCGCTAAAAGGGGGATTGCGCTACCAATTCCCACGGAGAAGGAAGCCCGCAAAGACATCAAAAGGCCGGCACAGACACACACGTTCTAGATTCACATTTACGTACACAGCATCAAAACGGCTACAGCACTATAGGAGGGGCAAGAATCACAGGTAAAAGCTTTGTCTCAATTAAACAGCAAACAAACACATGGAATGGGTGTGGTCCCCCCGAGGGAGGACCACGGGGTCCGAGAGCAGCCAGCTGGACCTTCGATGTGGCCACTTCTCCCCACAAGCGGGAGGATTCCCATGTCACCGCTGAACTGATAGCGATGAACACGCCTGGAAAGGCCGGTCTTCTTGGCGTGGTTCAGTTGCCAAAGAGAGCAGTGACCGCCTGCGTGCTTGGAGCTGGCCCGTGCGGACCCTTCCACGCGGCAAGCCGACATCCAGACCGCGGCTGGGAGCCTGGCTCAGGAAGCGTGGACCGTGGTCCTAAGACACCGGCGTGTGTAGTTTGGTGAGGTGGCAGTCGCTGCTGACAGAGAGGTCTCCCCACCTGCTGGCAAACTTCTTTTCTAGGGAATAAGGGGAAACGGGACTCAAATAACCCCTCCATCAACCAATGTCCATGTCCCCTGACATGAACTCATTCAGGGGTTCTCCCGCCATTCAGCACGCGCTGCATCACATGAGCATCCGAGGAGAAGCAGACCGGCTCCACAGTGATGTGGGTGAAAATGAGTTACCAGCCAGCCACTGGCGGCTGGCCATCTTTCTCCTACACTTACTTGCCACGCACATGTCCTCTTTGGTGAAATCTTTTGCCCATGTTTCAACGGGGCTGTTGGTTTCCTTGCGGTGGAGTTGTGTAGAGTCATTTGTATATTCTGGAGAGGACTCTGTCACATTCGTGATTTGGGAATCGTTTCTCCCAGCCCGACTTACCAACTGCAAACCAACACCAGGACAGTGTGTGTTTTTTAAGTGCACAGACTCTTCGGAATCTCGCAATGTCAACCAATAAAAAGGGCCCAGAATCGGTCAACTCCGTGGCCAAGCTGTAGAGGGACCCCCGGGGGTCCGGAGGCGGGCTCTTAGGACCCCGAATGGGCCTTCAAGGGCATGCTGACAGGTGGAAAGAGGCACAAAGAGAAAAGCAGCTGATTACCATCAATGACCGTATGCACACGACACAAATGCTCCAGGAGAAAGTAATGTAAGAACGACTCACTGGTCTGGGAAACACCGAGCAAGCACAGGACTACCGCACACACTTGTTACAGGCGTTTCACGTTGCGGGAACACGCCTGACCGCGCCGCCAGGTGACGGGCTGAAGCTGTCTGCTTGGTGCATGGCTTTGAAGGCATGCACTGGACTCGAGGGGCGCTTTTAGGACGAGCGACCCGACACAAAGGCTATGGGTTTCACAGCTGGTTTCTAACCACATGGAAACTACTATGTTAATAAATTACCACCATCATCATCGGCATCCCAGGTCTGTGCTGGGTCAGAGAGCACATTACATGAGAGACAGTGGACGCTGACAGCATTGGACGGACACGGGTAAAACGTGGCAGGCCACACCCCTCGGGGATCACAGAGAAGACGGGCGCCAGGTGTCCCCTCTGTGCACCCCGGGGACTCGCTGAGTGCTGCCCAAATGACTGGTTTGGCAGCGGGGAATACAGGAAGCCAGAGCGATCGCTGCCCAGGGGCCCTTGCGCGCAGTACGGGACGGAGCCTGAGGTCTCTGTGGCCGAATCTCGCCAGCCACCAGGGCCCGTGACACAGGGGGCTCCTTGGAAAGGACAACCCCCCGGGGAGCCGCTCTGGTCAGTATCCAAAGGGAAACTAAATACCCAATGCATCACCCAGACAAACACGAGTTAGCGCTTTTCTAACAGCCGTGTGGCTACGAGAGGGTTCTCACTACGGGACATCCATCCAGGCTGGGGTGCGCTGCCCGGGGCGGGGCGCGGCCCGGCTCCGCCCCCGGAGGCCGCTCACTTGCTCCTCTCGGGCTGCAGGCTGTCCACCAGGCACTTGAGCTGCTCCTCGCCCAGGTGGATCTTGTCCTCCAGCTCCCGCTGCTCGATGATGAGGGCCGACTTCATCTTGACGAAGTACTCGTAGTCGGCCAGGCTCTCGTCGCTCAGGTAGCTGGCCAGGATGTCGAACACCACGCGCTCCCGGCGGTCCAGGTTCTCCTTGAGCTCCTTGGCGTCCTCATGCTGCTGGATGAGGACCCGCTGCTTCTCGAGCAGCGATTGCTGTGGAGAGAGGACGGGGGGGGGGGGGTGGCGGGGGCGGGGGTAAGGAGGGAGAGAGAGAGAGAGGAGCCAGTGAGGACCAGGGCAGAAGTGATGCAGCCCTGAGAGCACAGCACTGAGTCCTGAGTGTGGGCACAAGCACTCGTGGCCGTGGTTCTCCCCCCACAGGTCCCCGTCGGTGCGAAGGCATCTCCCGCCTCCAGTGCCACGTAGGGGCCTGGACTGCCCAACTGAGGCAGCCAAGGCGACCCCGGCGTGACCAAGGAACGGACAGCGACAGAATTCTGGGGTGCTCAAAAGGTGCCAAGGCCCAGCCAGTGTGGCTCAGTGGTTGAGCGCTGACCCCATGGACCAGGAGGTCACGGTTCGATTCCCGGTCAGGGCACAGGCCCAGGTCGCAGCTCGATCCCCTGTGCGGGGCGTGCGGGGTGAAGCTGTGCTTTGCAAAAACGCCGACACACAGAAGAGCTCAGAGACGAGGGGCTGAGCTTCAATGTGGCCGCAAACAGGGGAAGTGCCCATCACGCCAGCGCACTCCGCCCAGCGCAGCGCACCCCACCCACCGTGGCCCCAGGCGCTCGGGTGGAAGGAGGCGAGGCAAAGCCAGCAGGTTCCAAACCGAAAGGGAAGAGGATCGTAGCTGATTCTATAAATTTGGTTCCGGCTCAAAGCAGCCGGGGTCCAAGCTGCTGAGATTGGGGGTGGGACCCCCTCTCTGTTGGCGTGTTCATGTTCCACCTGGAAACACAGAGTCGCCTTCTACAACCTGGCGCCACGCCTCTCACCGCATGAGCACATCTGCCTCTGAAAGCCTGGGCTGCCCCGTGCCTGATCCGAGGGTCGCCCCCACCCCGGCTCTGCTGAGACCTGGCCACTGGGTGCTGGATGAGGGCAGGGGAGCCGGGCCAGTCTGGCTCCCAGGACAGAGCGTCGGCCTGCAGACTGAAAGGCCCCGGGTTTGATTCCGGTCAAGGGCACGTACCTCGGTTGCAGGCTCCTCCCTGGCCCAGGCCCTGGTGGGCACGTGCAGGAGGCAACCCATCAATGTGTTTCTCTCACATGGATGTTTCTCTCTGTCTCTTTCTCCTCCACTCTCTCTAGAGATTCATGGAAAAGTATCCTTGGGTGAGGGTTTTAAAAGAATAAATAATTTAAAAAAAAAAGAAGAAGAAGAACGAGGAGGGGGAGCTGCCTCAGCCTTGCACAGCCGAGGGCTAACGGCCCCCACCCCCGCTTTGCACCTCTCTAAGGGGCTCGGGATGCTGGGCGCTCAGTGCCACCTGGTCCCCAGGAGGGCCACACCACCCTCCGCGACACGAGGAGCGCGCCCTCCGCACTGAAGAGCATCACGAGGTGGCAGGCGCCGTGAGCCTTCCAGGCACTCACGCAGCCGCCCAAGGAGAACTCCCCGAGGGTCCTCCTCTACCCCAGCGCCCGGGTTTCCAGTCACACGCATCCTGTTACCCGATCGCCAGGAGCAGCGCTGTCGTCCAGGGTGTTGAGGGCGTTTTCCACGCGGGCCAGGCGCCCCGACAGGCACAGCAGGAGGTTCACCACCTTGTCCAGGTCGCCGATGAACATGCGGAACTTGTCGAACTCGTTCGGCTTACACACGTCCTTGACGATGGCCTCCACCTCGTCCCCAAGGGCGCTGTTGGCCTGGATGTCCTCCAGCAGGCTCTCCCGCGCGCCCCGCAGCACCTGCAGCTTGCGGCCGATGCTGTCGATGAGTTCCTGCTGCGGGGCACAGGGCAGCACGCAAAGGGGGTCAGGGGTGCGCACCTGGGCCGCCCGCCGCTGCGGGGGCACCGCGGGGCCTCCGCACCGGAAGTCAGTCCCACCAGGCGCGGGTTCATTTTGCTTCATCAAATAATAGAGCAGCCCGGGCCGGTGCGCTCAGTGGCTAGAGTGTTGGCCTACGCATCACAGATTCGATTCCCAGCCAAGGGCACATACATGGATTGCAGGTTCTCTAGACCCGGTTGGGGCGAGTACAGGAGGCAACGAAATAATGTGGCACTCTCACATCGATGTTTCTCTCTCCCCATCCCTCCCACTCTCCCTAAAAATCAATGAAAAAAATAAAAACCAATGGAAAAATATCCTCGGATGAGGATTAACAACAAAATAATAATAATAATAATAATAGAGTTGGCAAACTTGTTCTGCAAAGGGCCAGATGGCAAATGTTTCAGACTTCACTGGCCACGTGACCACTGTCACATGAGAGCCCCCAGCTCACACGCACAGGAAGGGATGCGGTTGTTTCAATGCCACTCCATTGACACGCAGGTGGCTGGCTGGGCCGTGCGTGTGGGCTGGCCTCGTGTGGCACGTGTCTTCGTCTGCGTGCTGGCTGCCGCCCCGCCGGGCCTCTGAGAACATGAGCTCCCCGAGAAGGTGCTCTATTCACTTCTGCCCACAGCCACCGCCCCAGTGCCGGGCCAGGGAGCCTTGGAGTTGATCCAATGATGCTGTTCGCTTACGCAAGCGCGTTCCAGCCCACGGCTGGGGTTGGGACCATCTGCTTACAGACATGTGAACTTGACCTTTCAAGAGGACATGGGTTTGCTGAAGGGCACCCAATTATTTCCCTGGATTTTCACCGGGATAAAAGGGACATATCAGGTGAACTTAAATGAGCTCAGCTGGTGTGGCTCAGTGGTTGAGCATGGACCCAGGAAGCCAGAGGTCACGATTCAATTCCTGGTCAGGGCACATGCCCGGGTTTCGGGCTTGATCCCCAGAAGGGGCAGGCAGGAGGCAGCTGATCAGTGTTTCTATCTCTCTATCCCTCTCCTTTCCTCTCTCTCTAAAATCAATAAAAACATGTAAAACGAAAAGGAAGAGCATGGTGCCCGTTAGCTAGTGTGACACTGGATCTCATGGCAAAAAGGTGGCAAAGATGCTGGTGGAAAGGTGCCATTTTAGAACAGGACACTTAACCCCAGGGCTTAATACGACCACCCCCAGCGCCACTGCCCTGCACAGAAGCAAGCACCAATGCCCCAACACGTGGTGCAGGTCCCTGGGGGTGCAGACGGGTGTGCCCCCGCCTGCCTCTGTGCGGACCGCCACGGGGAACCCAGGCTGTCCTACCTTCTTCACGGACAGGTCGTGGTCCAGGTCACTCCCCGAGTCCTCCTCGGGCTCCTGCTGCTCCTGCAGGTCCTTCATCTTGATCAGCAGCTCCGCCTTGGGGGCCGATGTGCTGTAGTACGCGGAACTGGTGGCCAGCGACATGGCTGCCTCCCGCCTGTGAAACGCCAGAACCTCTGTGACCTACCATCATGGCACCAACCCACGATCCCCAGCACCCGGGGCTGCGACGAATGAGGGCGCCCCTGGAAGGACACTAGGCAGGGAGACGGCAGCAAGAGGATGACAAGGCAGGTGACAAGGTCAGGACTTGCCAGGTGGATATTCATCAAGGCTAAGGGGCAGGCTTCTAAAAGGGGGGGGGGGGAAGGACTGCAATAACTAAGGATGTCTAAAAGTCTCCGCCCAGGCTCCAGCCAGTGTGGCCCAGTGGATAGAGGGTCCTGGGACCAAAGGGTCCTGGGTTTAATTCTGGTCAAGGTCACCCCTGAGTTTCAGGCTCCTCCCCGGCCCAGGCCCTGGTCAGGGCACGTGCAGGAGGCAACCCATCAACGTGTCTCTCTCACATCGATGTTTTTCTCTGTCTTTCCCTCTCTCTTCCCCTCTAAAAATCCATGGAAAAATAGCCTTGGGTGCGGATTTTCACAAAATAATAAAAGTCTCTGCCGAGATGGAAGAGTGCAGACAGACAGCTTCCTGTGGCAGTGTCGGAGGTGTACGAGGACAATTGTCTAGGAGAGAGGCACCCTCACCCTGGCCGGGTGCTCAGTTGTTTAGAGCATCGTCCCCAAACGCCAAGAGTGCGGGTTCCATCCCCAGTCAGAACACGTACAAGAGTCCACTAATTAATGTACACGGAGTGGCCAGATTATGAGGGTCTCTGAACGCATAATCATCTGGCCACTCAGAGTGTGTGTGTGTGTGTGTGTGTGTGTGTGAAATCGTGCATGAGTGGGGTCCGGCCAGCCTGGCCAGGGGGAGGGGACATGGGTGGTTGACCGGCCTGCTTGCTGGTCGAACTCCTGGTTGAGGGAACGATTTGCATATTAGCCTTTTATTCTATAGGACATACACTGAGTGGCCAGATGGTTATGCGTTCAGAGATCATCATCATCTGGCCACTCCGTGTATAAATAAGCAGAACAACAAATCCATGTCCCACTCTCCCTCTTCCTCTCTCTCTCTAAGGAAATGAATAAATCATGCGATGCCCTACCCTGGCACTGCAGCCTACTGTGGCGAAAGGATGATCGTGGAGCCCGGCTGGTGTGGCTCAGTGGTTGAATGCCAACCCAATCATCCAAGGTCCCTGTTCGATTCCCAGGCAGGGCACACTCTGGGTTTCAGGCTCCATCCCCAGTGTGGAGCGTGCAGGCGGCAGCCGATTGGTGCCTCTCTCATCACTGATATTTCTCTCTCTCTCCCCCTCTCCCTTCCTCTCTGAGATCAATGAAAAGATATTCAAAAAACAAACAAAAACTGTGTGCGGCCCTAGTCAGTCTGGCTCAGTGGTTGGAGAGTCGGCCCTCGGGTTGAAGAGTTCCCGGTCATTTCTGGTTAAGAACACAAGCTTCGGTTGCAGGCTCAATCCCCGGCCCCAGCTGGAGTGCAAGCGGGAGGCAGCCAATCGATGTATTTCACATCAGTGTTTCTGTGTCTCTCCTCCCTCCCTCTCTCTCTCTAGAATCAATGGGACAAAACTATCCTCGGGCAGATTAACTTATGCACATGCATCAACGCCCCTGGCCCTCAGCAGCCCACAAGACCCCACAGACGCGCAGCGGGCACTCACTTGTCCTCCGTGGCTCTGGGAGAGGGGACCTTGGGCAGCAGCTTCCGGCGCTGCTGCGCCTCCTGCAAGAGCTGCTGGTCCTTGGGGAAGATGCCCTCCATCAGGTCCATGGTGGTCCTGACCTTCACGCTGGGGTCCAGGATGTCCGCCAGGGACTTGTCCTTGCACACGATCTCCCGCGCCAGCTCCTCCGACTTCAGGTCCTCCGCCGTCCTCTCCCTGGCCTTCCCGTAGCTGAGTGCAGGGGGCGAGGCCCGGCCGTCGGGGGCGGCGGGGGGCTGGGCCCGGGGCTGGGGCTCGGCGCCCGGGCGGCTGTACAGGCAGAAGCGGGAGTAGGACTGCTCGGACGTGCTCAGCGTCTTGATCTGGTCTCTCTCCAGCCCGCTGGGCAGCGCGGGCGGCTCGGAGGCTCGGGCCAGGCCCTGGCGGCTCTCCCTCTCGGGCTGGCTCTCCGAGTGCACGATCTTGATGGGCACCATCTTCACCGTGGTGTTGTCGATCACCCGCTCGATCCTGCCAAGAGAAGAGCCGGGTGCTGAACGGCAGGACACGCCCAGGCCAGCTGGTGCCACTCGGGGCTGCAGGCCGCCACCCAGCACTTGAAGCCACCCTTCGCGCGGCTGGCATACCAGGGAGCCACGGCCTGGCACCCCACAGGCGCACTGCTCCCCTGTTATCTGGACTGAGTCACTAAGCACACACGTTTCTTTCTTTTTCTGTTGTCAATCCTCACCTGAGAATATTTTTTCCATTGATTTGTAGGGAGAGGGGAAGAGAGAGGGAAAGACGGAGAGAAACATTGATGTGAGAGAAACACATCATTGGTTGCCTCCTGCATGAGCCCCGACCAGGATCTGGGACGGGAAGAAGCCTGCAACCCAGGTCCATGCTCTTGATTGGAATCGAACCCTGGACCCTTCAGTCCACAGGTGAACACTCTATCCACTGAGCCACACCGGCTTTTCCTTTTTAAAAAAGTTTCTTGGGACAAGAAGCTGGGCAGCACCTGGAACCCCTACAGGAAAGAACAGGAAATGGAAAGAAACAGAACAGGACTGCATCCAGGACACCCCGAACGCTGGCTGGTGCCCTGGGGTGCGTGCGCCTCAGAGGACCACGCCCTGGGGGACCTGCGAGAGGGGCCACCAGGACAAACGTGTTCTCACAAGACCTACCAGAGACAGAACCACCTACTGGCGCCCAGGAAGGAGGAGAATCACGCCGAAACCACAGCCCCTGGCCCTCTGAGGGCGCGCTCTTGATGGGCACCATCTTCAGCTAACTCATGAGCCCAACACAGCTGACTCCATGGAGCACGGGGTGCCGTGTGCCCCCATCCCCTGCTGTCTCCCCTGTGCCTGGGGCTGGAGCAGAGGAGGGACCGCTCCCCGCTCACGAGGGTGTGGTGTGCAGGCTCAGTCCCTCCAAGGCACACAGACGGGAGGGGCTAAAGGCTCGGGTCAGGGCTCTTGAGCGGCCAGTCCCCGCCTGCCCCCATGTGCCAGCGCCCCACTGCGTGCCTGAAATTCTCACCACAGCAGGGACTGGAACCAGGTTTCTTCTGCTTTCCCACAAGGCTATGCCCACTACCTTTCACAATAAAAACATCTACTCAGCCCTGGCCAGTATGCTCAATGGTTAGAGCACCGGCCCCTGCACCAAGGGTTTGATGTTCGACTCCCAGTCAAGGGCACATACCTGGGTTGCAGGTTCTATTCCCAGCCAGGTCAGGACACATGCTCCCAGGAGGCAACCAGTCCATGTGTGGCTTTTACATCGATGTTCCTCTCTCTCCCTTTCTCCTCCTCCCCCCTTCTCCTCTTCACTCTCTCTAAAAATCAATGGAAAAAATATTAACAAAAAAATAAAACAAAACAAAAAGATCTAGCAAAAAGGCGTATGGACATAATGGATATTAGGAAGAACACCAGTTTCAACCAAAGGCCTCCTGTCAGGGTTACACTGGGTCATGATCACAGTCAGAAAGTGCTCAGAACTCAGCCCAGCCCTCGTCCCTAGATGCCTGCGGGCATCGCACATGAGGTTTGGGGCTTGGATGAGGGGGACTCGGGGTGGTCTACTCCCTCCGTCACCGCAGGTCCCCAACAAGTGAGAAACCCAGGGACCGCAGCTCTGGGCCCTCCGTGCCATTTCCAGGCCAAGGGCAAGTCCAACTCCTGGGGCGGAGCAAGGCACCGGGCATACATCGCGCAGGGAGGGCGCACCGGGCAGGGAGGGGACACCAGGCAGGGAGAGGACACGGGGCAGGAAGGGGATACTGGGCAGAGAGGGCACACCGGGCAGGGAGGGGACACGGGGCAGGGAGGGGATACTGGGCAGAGAGGGCACACCGGGCAGGGAGGGGACACGGGGCAGGGAGGGGATACTGGGCAGAGAGGGCACACCGGGCAGGGAGGGGGCACCGGGCAGGGAGGGCGCACCGGGCAGGGAGGGGGCACCGGGCAGGGAGGGCGCACGGAAAACCTCACGAGCGGAAGGGAGCCCGTGAAGGCGGAAGAACGCAGAGGCACCTTCCCAGGTCCTACCTCGCTGAGCTGTCGTCCTGGATGAGCAGGGGGGGCTTGTCTGTCAGCTTCTGGGGGGCGAACTGCGGAGAGGGGGAACGCGAGGTCTCCATGGCGGACGTTTGCAGGGGCCGGAACTTGGAGGGGAGCAGGGCGTCTCGCTTCGGACAGGCGGGGCGCTCATCTACATGCTGCCCGGCCTGCTCCCCGGGGGCGCTGGGGCCGTCTGCGGGCAGGGCACCGGGCTGGGCACCGCTCGGCTTCTCCACTGGGGCACAGGGGCTGCGAGCGGGAGATGGCGGGGGCAGGGGCCGGCCGGGCACAGCCAGGTGATGGCCTGCAGGGGTGGCCACGGGGGTGGCACTGGCTGGTCCCCTGAAAGGCCTGGGCTCCCGCTTGGGCGGCGGCGGCCTCTGCGGGGCGGGTCTCTTGGCGAGCGGCACAGCACTCACAGGGCGGGGGTCCTGCCCCCCGGAGTGCAGGGCCGAGATGCTCTGTGCCTGTGGTCCTGGGCCTGGCGGTGGCAGGGGGGCGGCGGGGGCGTGGTCCTCGGAGTATCTGTAATCACGGGGTAGGGTCCCCGCCCTGCCGCGGCCCTCCTGGGGCACCTCTGGCGCTTCCCGGGCACGGGATGGCTCAGACACCTGGGCAGGGGGCCGCGGGCCCCGATGTGCTCCTGGACCGTCTTCCGGACCCTGGGCATCGGCTTGTCTGGAGGAAGGAAGAATGACAGTGAGCAACCACCTGCTGGTCCGGCTCGGTGGACAGAGCCTCGGCCTGCAGACTGAAGGGTCCCGGGTTCGATCCCCAGTGTAGGGCGTGCAGGAGGCAGCTGATTAATGATTCTCTCTCATCATTGATGTTTCTCTCTCTCCCTCTCCCTTCCTCTCTGGAATCAATAAAAAATATATTTTAAAAATAATTTTAAAAAGAAAGAAAGAAAATGCCATACCACTTATAACTTATATTAAAAAAAAATAGCCAAAACTGGTTTGACTCGGTGGATAGAGCGTCGGCCTGCGGACTGAAAGGTCCCAAGTTCGATTCTGGTCAAGGACATGTGCCTTGGTTGCAGGCACATCCTTAGTGGGAGGTGTGCAGGAGGCAGCTGATCGATGTTTCTCTCTCATGGATGTTTCTGACTCTCTATCCCTCTCCTTTTCTTTCTGTAAAAAAAAAAATCAATAAAATATATTTAAAAAAACAATAAAAATGAGCAACCAATTCCAATTAACACCTTCTTCCCAAACAGGACTAGACCCAGACCTTGCTAACCTCCTTGAATCGCTGTAAGGAATTAAAGCCGTAGGCATTTTCCCACACCTGTGCCCATTGCTATTCCTAATGCCAGGTCTTGAGCCGAAGCACACACTGGGCACCGTGAGGCCACATGTGGGCATGAACCACAACAGGGCGGGAGGTATTGAAAACACACGCACACCCATGAGATACAGACCCACATGCGTGTCCACACAAGCTGCATTTGGGAGCAAAAATCAAAATTTACACCAACGTTTTAGAAAACAACGCTTGTGAGAATTCTCACGCACGGCTCTATTCAGAAAGAATTATTTCATGCTGCAACAGTATTTTTGTGTGGCTCATTTCATGCAGGAAATCGCCACACACAGAGAGAGAGAACTTTCTAAGGCGGTCACAAATGAACTGATTAATAAAGCCTTTAAAATCAGGAGCGGAGTGTTAAAAATGAAAAGAAAGACTTGCTTCTGGGAGCTGCAACCATTTGCTGATCTTTTCAAATTCTTACCCATTTCCACATCCACAATCTATTGCTGTCTTCCAGATATATATATATACATATACATGTACTTAAATGCACATGCAGACACACATAAACAAGCCTACACACACATGTTCATCTGTGCCGCAGCTAAAGCTCAAGGCATTAACCACTATCACATTTGCAGCAAACCAGCCAGCCACCCACACCTTTGCCGACACATTGCCTCTTGCAACCCCACAGCAATGAAACGAGCCCCGGCTGACTCCCAGAAACGCAGGCGCTTTCTGCTGAAGAGGCCAGCTCTGCGCTGGTGAAGGACCCCCTGACCAGGGCAGGAACCCGGGAACCAGCAAGTGGAGACCTGTAACCTATTAATTAACCAGCAAGCCGGACAGGACGCCTTTCCCTGGCAACCAGCGCCCCTCGTGGCTGAGGGATGAACTGCACCCCAGGCCATGCTACTGGGCCTGAGAATTGGTTGTTCCAACGCTGCCTTGGGTACTAAGTGGCAAGTGTCCTGTCCACGTCCCTCTTCTGTCCTCAGGAGACAGGTTCCTCAGGTTCCGTGGATGCTTCAGAGCAGAACCCACGAAGCACACCTAATTCCTCGCCTCCGCCAGGGGGGGCCGCAGTCCCCATCCTGCACTGCGGCAAGTCCAAGCGCAGGGTCCTGCCCTGGTCAGACACTCCTCGCATCTGGCAGAGGACAGATCCCACTGGGCCTTAGAGGGGACAGGTTCGTCCTCGGCCCCCAGGCTGAGGCACCGCTTGGAAACACGCTGTCTGAGCAGGCACAATGCCCTAAGTGGAGGGGGACGTGGGGATCGCAGGGCCTGCCTGCTCGCTGGCCATCCGGCCCGCTCAGGCGGCGTCACGTGGACAGTGCCCCTGCCATTCTGAATTTGGTCCACACAGCTGCTTGGCTGTACGCTGTCTGCTAAAACACTCATTGCCGTGTTCAGGTTATTTCGGTAACTTCTGGTTTGTCTTGGTGTGTGCCTAAGACCCATTAAAACAGTGGTTCTCAACCTGTGGGTCGCGACCCCTTTGGGGGTCGAACAACACTTTCACAGGGGTCGCCTAAGACCATTGGAAAACACAGATACTATTCATAACAGTTGCAAATTTAGAGTTATGAAGTAGCAACAAAAATAATTTTATGGTTGGGGGTCACCACAACATGAGGAACTGTATTAAAGGGTTGCGGCATTAGAAAGGTTGAGAACCACTGCATTAAAACAAAGCTGACTCCCAGGTTCATATCGTCCAAGCTCTGACAAATGGTGACGGACGGAGACTTGACTCTGGGTGGTGAACACGCCATAGAGCGCACAGATGATGGGTTATGGAACTGTACCCTTGAAACCGATGTAATTTCATTAACCAGTGTCACCCCAATCAATTCAATTAAAAAGCTAATATATTTCCAAGATAAAATCACTGGTGAAGGCAAGACTGAGAGCTAGCAAAAGCAGAGGTAAGAGGACTCCTGCACTGCGCACAGAAGCTACCCCTGCACGTGCTCCTGGGCGCACCCCGCATGGAGTCCAGCCACACAAAGGAAGTGAGAAAGGAGCTGCACCCAGCGCCCCGGGAATGTCGTTCAGGTTGAGCTGGTTGGTCGTCCTCATGGGAACATGCTAATGACACGTTACCGAAGAGCGACCTGCCTGGGCAGCTCGGGGAGGAGGGAGGGCAGCAGACGCTATGCAAGGCTTTCGGAGACCTGCACCTCAGAGGCTTGAATCCCAGAGACCTGCACCCCCAGAGACCTGCACCCCGGAGACCAGCACTCCAGAAACCAGCACCTTCTGCTGAGCCAACATCATAGTCACGTACACACACTTATGTTCTAGAATGAATGTGCATCCCTCAAATTCATGTTAAATCCTACCTGCCCCGCCCCCCAATGTGGTCAGGAGTGAGGTCTTTGGGAGGTGGTTGGGTCCCGAGGGTGGGGCCCTCAGGAATGGGATTAGGGCTCTTATAGAAGAGACCCCAGCTCTGGCCAGTTTTCTCTATGCTTAGAGCGCCAGTCCCTGGACAGAAGGGTCTCAGGTTCAATTCCCCATCAAGGACACGTACCTGGGTTGCAGGCTTGATCCCCGGCCCCAGTTGGGGCACCTGCGGGAGGCAGCCAATCGATGTGTCTTTCTCAAGTCGATGTTTCTCTCTCCTCCTCCCTCCCTTCCATTCTGTCTAAAAATCAATGACAAAAATACCCTCCAGTAAGGATTACAAAAAAGTAGACCCCACAGAGTTTGCTCCCCGTGTGTCTGTTCCCCACCATGGGAGGACATGGCCACAAGTTGGCCCTCTGCTACCCAGGAAACGGTCCTTGACCTTGGACTTCCAAACTCTACAAGTGAGAGACACATGTCCGTTGTGGAAGGCCTAACCTGTGCCATTAGCTGTACAGGGTGCTCCCTGAGAACAGAGGCAAGCGCCTTCGAGGAGGCTCCCCTGGGCCTGGTTGGAATTTGCAGGGTCCATGGTACCGAACACCACAAACAGATCCGTCTCCAGGGAGATGATAAGCTGACACCACCCGAGACTGGCCACTGAGAATGTGGCTCCTCTGCTTTCGTGCTCATTGAAACGCGGGGGCCACCAAGTAAACCAACGCCCTTCGAAAGTCCGGTGCCGGACCTGAAGGTCTGGCGGGGACTCGCCTCACAGCCCATCTCTACTCCCACCTCCCTTCTTCCCATTCAGCATCTGCGGAGCCAGACCCGGCCACTGATTCAATTAGCTTTCTCTGTCCATTAAAAGCAATTGGCAGTAACTCAATTTTTCCATAAAACAATAACCATCTAACAATATTAAGTGGTTTGCCCCCCTGGTTGTAGCTCTGGTTGAGCATCGACCTATGCACCAAGAGATCGGGATCCCCAGCTCCAACTGGGGGGGAGGGGGTGTTGAAGGCAATCAATTAATGTGTCTCAGAACGATGCTTCTGTGTGTCTCCCTCTCCCCTCCGTCTAAAAACCAAAGGGGAGATATCCTGAGGGGAGGATTAACAACAACCAAAGGGACTTTTGAAGTCGATTCACTTCAACCTTCCACAGCGCTCTCCTCGGTGGTGAGGTCCGTTTTTTTTCTTTTCTTTTTCATTGTTGACACTATTGCAGGCGCCCCCAGTTCTACCCCCTGTGCCCATGGGCTACGCATCTATGTTCTTTAGCTAATCCCTTCCTCTTCTTTATCCAGTCTCCCCCACCCCACCCCCCACATCTGTCCTTCTTTTCTATTTGCTCCTCAGCTTTGTTCCTTCGATTCCACCTATGAGGTACTTGTCTTTCTCTGACTGGCTGATTTCACTGAGCATAATACTGTAGTCAAACCTCGTTTCTCGAACATCTCCTGTCTCAAACAATTCGGTTCATAGAAAAAGATGTCTGGGCTGTGGACCAAAGCTTCAGTTTTACAACCTTCTCATGGCGACACCTCAGCATGACACAAAGCATCGCTCAGGCAACAAACAGAGGACAGGATGCTTTTGTCGCTGGCAAAACAGACGATTAGCACAATTTTAAAGCATAAAGGGGCCATCACGAGCGCTAATGTTGCTAAAGGTGTGGAAGTGCCCGCAGAGCGGCAACCACAGGCACCTGAAGAGGTAGAACCCTGCTGTGGCCGCAAAAAGGAAAAGCAGGAGCAGGTGACAGCATTTCAGAGGCAGTGATGTGTGGAAAATTCCTCCTGGGCCAGTAGGGGGTGGTTTGGTAACTGTAAGTATTTATTTATAAATCAGACAGCACGTTAGACATGTTCTGTATCTAAGAAAGGTTGAAACGAGGAATCATTGGGGGGTCTGGAACAGATTAATTCAATTTACATTCTTTCTAAGCAGGGGAGGGATGATTTGGTTTTCGAACAAATCGCTTCTTGAACAGCCTTTCGGAACAAATTAAGTTCGAGAAACAAGATTCCACTGTATCTCCAGGTCCCTTCATCTCTCTCAAAGGGTAAGATTTCCTTCTTTTCGCAGCCCCATAGTATTCTATTGTGCAGCGTAGTGAGGTCAGGTTTTTTTAAAAAATATATTTCATTGACTTTTTACAGAGAGGAAGGGAGAGAGATAGAGAGCAAGAAACATCGATGAGAGAGAGACATCGATCAGCTGTCTCCTGCATGATCCCTGCTGGGGATGGAGCTACAACCCAGCCATGTGCCATGGCCAGGAATTGAACTGGTGACCTCTTGGTCCATGGGTTGATGCTCAACTGCTAAGCCATGACCAGCCAGTCAACACAGATTTTTTTTAAAAAAGGAAATGTTACCCTAGCTGGTGTGGCTCAGTGGATAGAGCGGTGGCCTGCGGACTGAAGGGCCCGGGTTCTATTCCAGTCAAGGACACATGCCCCGTTTGCGGGCTCAACCCCCAGTGCGGGGCGTGCAGGAGGCAGCTGATCAATGTCTCTCTTGCTCATCATGGATGTTTCTCTCTCCCCCTCCCTCTCCCTTTCTGAAATCAATAAAAATATATTGTTTAAAAATGTTAGAAAAGCACATCATCTCCATAAATTCATCTTCACTTGGACCACAACTGCATATGACTCTACATTCTGAAAATCACACATCTTCCCTGATTATTGCTTCTCAGGCGAGCCATACTTGGAAAAGGATTATTTACCCAGCAGGCTGCAGATATGTATGGAACATGAAAATGTACTTTATATACTTTCTACTACATAAAATGTTATGACACACCTATCTGTGTGATGTGCATGTGTACACAATTGCGCATGCATACATATGCACGCATGTGTGTGCAGAAATGTTAAATATCTTATGAGAATTTCTAGTTACTCCATCTTTCATGGCCTCCAAGCCTGGTGAAGGGCCCGCTGGCTGGATTTTTACAAACCAAATCATTGGGTGAGAAGTGTCGTGTAAGTGACACCCAAGAGAACTCGCTGTATGTAGGAGATGTCAGCCCCGAGCTCCGGGGCAGGTTACGGTCAAGGGCACGGCCGCTGCCTCCCCACTCGCTGCAGGCAGGAAAGGAGTTGGCTGACAGGAGCGCATGGTATTTGTAAATGGATCTCGGAGACAGTATGTGTGTCTCACATACGTTTAGGTCTTTGTTCACCTGAATGTGGGCAGCAAGTAAATCCAACAGCATAGCCGTGGGCCTGATGAGTGATTTCTAAGGGGAATTGGAGTCCTGGGAATCAAAAACAATTACCTCTGGCCTGGCTGGTGTGGCTCAGTGGTTGAGCGTTGACCTATGAACCAGGAGGTCATGGTTGGATTCCCGGTCAGGGCACATGCTGGGTTTCGGGTTCCATCCCCAGTAGGGGGGTATGCAGGAGGCAGCCGATCCATTATTCTCTCATCGTGGATGTTTCTGTCTCCCTCTCCCTCTCCCTTCCTCTCTGCAATCAATAAAAATGTATTTTAAAAAAGACGCAGAGGGCTTGGGACTCGAGTCCCCTCTTTCAGCTGGGAGGGGTCTGTGCCGCAGCGCACCAGCGAGGCGTGAGCGCTCATGAGCGCAGGCTCAGCTCGGCATCCGGGATGGCATTCAGGCCACGCACCTGCAGCACCTGCCAGCCCTGCAGGCAGCAGCAGACAAACCAGCCGCAGGGCCCGAGGGGCGCTCCGCCACCGGCCCCAGAACCCACTCACCCAGGCCAGTCTACTGAGGGGAAGTGAACCCGGGACCCAGACCTGGAGGCCGCAGACACGTGTGAAAAGGCTGTGTGAACTCTGCGAATATTTCTTAAAAGCGGAAAACTGAGTACCTGCAGCATCCTTTCAGACATCCAGGCGGCAACAAGCCTCCCAGAAATGACCGGCTACCCACCGCTGCAGGAGAGTCAGCTGCAAAGCGCAAGCATCCATGGCCAGTGGCCCGGAAGGACGGGCTAAACGGTGGGCAAATCGGCCAGCTTGGTTCCTCCCCCCTCCCCCCCCCCCCCGCCTCTTCTTCTATCGCAATGCACACAAGAGGTCAACAGGCAAGCACATGCATTCTAAAGGCCACACCTGACACCGGCTTCTCCCGAATTCAGAGCGGAGCCCTGGGGAGCAGGTGGTCCGCGCCGCACAAGCGCAGTTAGGGCCCCAGGAGGGGCCTCCGCAGCCCACATGGCTGACACCAACACGTATGTTTCTGGCTCCCTTCAATACTGCTGCTGCCTGTGTGTGTTCATGCATCTGTGAAGGAGAAGGCCCTGCAGATGTTTTTCCTTAAGGTGTCTGTGCGTCTGTGTGTGTGAGAGAGAGAGGGAGAGAGAAAGTGTATCAATGGGAGATACCTCTTAAACTACCAACAATAAAAATGTATTTTTAAATAAGAGAGAAAGTAAGATTTTCCCAGCGGGCATGACCGAAGGGCAGAGCTGGCCCTCTCGCTGCCACCCAGAAAACACTGCTCTACACTTGTGTGTAAAGAAACGAGAGCCCGCCCTCAAAGATCCCGCTGGCAGAGAAAAGAAATGTGCCGAATCTTCCGTTATTTGATGTGTCGTGTGCAAATCTTACCTCTCACCCACTCAGCCGTCACTCTGCCCACAGGGTGTGAGGCGGCGGGCGGCTGAGCTACAGATGCTGCCGCCCGTCTTCAAGCTCCTTCTCCCCCCACCCCAGCCCCCTGCACGGTCAGTGCGCGTGCACCCCACAGCCCTCTCCCGCGCAGGGCGGCGCATGCAGCCGCAGTGAGCCCGCGTGTGCACACAGGTCTCCGCCGCAATTTCCCAGGACGCAGCACCCTCCCCGCGCACACACAAAAGCAGCGGGGAGCAGCGCGAAGACATTCCATCGTTCAGAAACATGGCCCACACTGGCGACGATCTGTTTCTTTCATCAGGCTACAGAAGGCAACACACACACATGCACACGCACACACGCACGCACACAGCCACCCACAGTCAGCAAAGCCCGCAAAGAAATGCACGCCTCTGAAGTGTCCCCATCACACCAGGGGACGCAAACCCCGCGGACTGGGGAAGGCTCGGCCTCCGCACCCCGTTTCCCCGCAGGGAGCAGGGCGCGTGAGTTGACCCGCAGAGCGTCTTCTCAGGGCTGCACACGCACACCTGGTTTCATC
This sequence comes from Lasiurus cinereus, assembly GCA_011751065.1. Lineage (NCBI taxonomy): Eukaryota > Metazoa > Chordata > Mammalia > Chiroptera > Vespertilionidae > Lasiurus > Lasiurus cinereus. The sequence continues at coordinate 2,752,066 of JAAGEH010000155.1, forward strand.
TCCTTTTTCCTTTCCTCATCTGGATGCGCTGACTCACCATTTCCTTTCAGTATCCGCGTCCAATGCCCGGGTCATCCAAACGCTTTGGAAGAGGCAAGGGAGACCCGGTCCTCGCTCTCCCGGCGCCGCAGCCGGCTCCGGGTGACCCTCCCGCGGGGAAGGCGGGTCCGCAGAGCCCGCACAAGCCCGGGCCGTCACCCGCGCCGCTGGCTGGCAGCCCGAGCGCAGTGCGGGGCGGGGGGCCGCCTGCGAGCCCAGCAGCTGCGCCCCTGCCCGCCGCAGCGCTGCCCACAGCCGCCCGGTCTCCCGGCGCGCGCCCGCACACACGCGTGCCGAGCGCGCGCCCCGGAATCTGCACCCGTCGTGCGGGCTTTTACATCTTCAGGCGAACAATAAGCAAGGAGGATGCGTGCAGCCCTCCCGCACCGCTCCGCGAGCGACCGGCCGCCCCTACAGCCCGAGAACAAAAGAGGCGCGGGGGGCCCCCGGCCCGCGCACCGCACCGCACAGGCGGCGGGGGACTCCGGAGGACACGCGACTCTGACTCTTACCCGCGCCTCCGCTGCTGCCGGGCGCTGAGCTGCCTTCAGGGACCCGGCCCCCGGCCCCCGGCCCCCCGCAGCCCTCCGCCGCGCCGCCTGCAGCCCGCAGTCTGGAAGCCACGCTTCCCACGGCGGCCTGTCTGCTCCCCACGGCGGCCTGTCTGCTCCCCACGGCGGCCTGCCTGCGCCTGCTGCCTCCAGACGGACAAGTCCACGCAGGCTCGTCGCCTCGCACCTCCGTGACTCAGGCGCCCTCGCACTTCAGTTACTCCGCTGGCAACTCCTGACCCCAGGGGGCGTTCCCCAAGGCTCCTGCGCTTCAACCCCAAAGCTGCGGGGGGCGGGGGGGATCCTTTTATAATTTAAAGAGGGAACAGAAAAGCTGTCTGAATTTTATCTTATTTTATATCTTTATTGTTGAAGGTATTACATATCTCCTCCCTTTCCCACACGGATCCCCCCCACCGCCCCCCCCCCCCCCCCGCCAGCCCACCAGGACTTCGCCACCCTAGTGTCTGTCCATGTCCATGAGCCATGCATGTTTGCATACAAGGTCTTTGGTTGGTCTCTCCTCCCAACACACACACACCTTCTCTCTGAGAGAGATTTGCACTGTTCCCTGCTTCTGCCTCTGGATCTGTTTTGCTTGTAAGTATATTTTGTTCACTAGCTTCCACAGAGGAGTGAGATCATGTGGTACCTGTCTTTCTCTGACTGGCTTATTTCACTTAGCATGATACCCTCCAGGTCCCTTCATGACTGCGTGAATGTTACATGCTTTCTCTATAAACGAAGCTAGAACATCACATGATGTGTGAGATACCCGGTTCACCTCCACAACCGCTGGAACAGTAAAGTTTAAAATATTCAAAAGTGGATTTGGGGGGGAGGGGGAGATCAACCAAGGGACTTGTATGCATGCATATGAGCATAACCCATGGACACAGACAGCAGGGGGGCGGGGACGTGCTGGGGGGGGAGGGGGGAGCAGCCGGGGAGAGGTCAGTGGGGGGAAAAGGAGACATATGTAATACCTTCAACAATAAAGAATTTAAATCTTTTTTTTAATCGGATTCACAGCTGCGTGTATTCTCCGGGTTATTACACACTCTTTAGGAATGGAATCCACCCCGCAGCGAGCCAAGTGCTCCCGGGAGTTTCACTGTGGCCCGGGCATTGAGGGGAGTAGACAAAGAGGTGGCAGGCTGACCCGGCTAGGCCATCTGTCACCTCACAATGATCTGTATTCAAAGTCCCCCTCCCCCTCCCTCCCCTCCCCAGGCGCTGAGATCCCGTGCCTGGCTCCGCCCCCAGGAAGTGCCCCTCCCCCCAGCCCCTAACAGCCCCTTCCCCACCCTTCCCGGGCCTGCACTTAACCCTCAGGGTGCACTTTCTCTTTTCAACCTGCTGTCAACCTCTTCTAGGCTCAGCCATGGCTTCTGACCCTTCCTCACAGAACCAGTAAGACGCGCTACTGCGTGGTGTCTCCCCCATGCCCGCTATTTTAGCAGGAGTGACTGTTTCATGGTCTTCTCAGTCCTACCTGATCTTCAGCTGTCTTATGTAACTGCTTAATGGGTGTGATATTAATACAACACCCATTACACGCATTAATATCACACCCATTAAGCAGTTACATAAGTCTGCAAGGAAGGCGCTGTGGACATCCCACCAGCCAGGGCCGTGAGTTACTAGCAAGCTTAGGCCTGACACAGCGATGATTTCAACCTGTGTCCCTGATGCCAAGCCCACATTCTTTCTGCCGCCCCCCCCCCCCCACATCCTTCCTTCCCGTCAGCATGTCCTCACTTTTTGGCACAAGACACCCCAGGCTCCTGCCCTAAGACTCAGCCATTCCATGCCCGGCTGGCTCAGTGGTTGAGCATCCACCTATGAACCAGGAGGCCATGGTTTGATTCCCGGTCAAGGGCACATGCCCGGTTAGCAGGCTCGATCCCCAGTAGGAGGTGTGCAAGAAGCAGCCGATCCATGATTATCTCCCATCATTGGTGTTTCTCTCTCTCTCCCTCTCCTTTCCTCTCTGAAATCAATAAAAATATATACTTAAAATAATAATAACCTATACCCGTGGTCGGCAAATTGTGGCTCGTGAGCCACATGCGGCTCTTTGGCCCCTTGAGTGTGGCTCTTCCACAAAATACCACGGCCTGGGCGAGTCTATTTTGAAGAAGTGGCGTTAGAAGAAGTTTAAGTTTAAAAAATTTGGCTCTCAAAAGAAATTTCAATTGTTGTACTATTGATATTTGGCTCTGTTGACTAATGAGCTTGCCGACCACTGACCTATACTAATAAAAGGGTAATATGCTAATTAGACCAGGAGACCTTCCGGGAGTCCTTCCAGACAAAGCCAAAGCCATGGTGATGGGACTGAGGTAGAGGCAGTTAGGAGCAATGAGGCCAGGAGGGGAGGGGAGTTGGGGGTGATCAGGCTGCCAGGGAGGGCAGTTGGGGGTGAGCAGGCCGGCAGAGGGGGACAGTTGGAAGTGAGCAGGCCAGCAGTGGGGGGCAGTTGGGGATGATCAGGTTGGCAAGGGGAAGGGCAGTAGGAGGCAATCAGGCTGGCAGAGGGGGCAGTTGGGGGCAAGCAGGGGGGGACAGTTGGGGGCACATAGGCTGGTAGGGGGGCAGTTAAGGGTGATCAAGCCAAGAGGGGAGGACAATTGGGGGTGATCAGGCTAGCCGGAGTGGGGGGACAGTTGGGGGCATGCAGGCCAGCAGGCAGAATGGTTAGGGGAGATCAGGCAGGCAGGCAGGTGAGCAGTTAGGAGCCAGTGGTCCCGGATTGTGAGAGGGATGTCCAACTGCCAGCTTAGGGATCGGGCCTAAACCAGCAGTCGGACATCCCCTCAGGGGATGCAGGCCGGCCTGAGGGACACCCCCATACACAGACGCATTTCATGTGCCAGGCCACTAGTAATAATAATAATAATAATAATAATAATAATAATAATAAAAACAGCCCTTCCTCTAGGGAGCCCACGCTGCTCCGCTACAGAAGCATGAGAATCCCAGCTCTGGGTGCTGGTGGCGCTCGAGAAATCCGCTGTTAAAGGCGACCCTCGCTGCGGTCTTTCTAACGACAAACCACTGGATGTTCCTGGGAGTGAGGCACACTCACCAGGGCCTAAAAGACACTCAACCCTTTTCATAGCTTGTGCTTGTCAGAGCTAAGAGTGTAACATCGGAAATGCTTCTAATAAACCGCATACCAACCTGCCTTTAACTGGCACAGGACATTTGTGCCTATGAAAATCCCACAAATGAAGGAACAAAACAAAATAAACACCCAGCGTACACACATTCCCGGAGAACTCTTCCTGCCAGCCTCTCCTGCAGCCTCAGGGAAGCCTCGAACCTTCCCCAAGTCACTTTACCTGAATTAAGCGCAAAAACTATGGAGGGACAGGCTGAGAAAAACAATTGTCTTGCTGTATTTGTGTTTTCATTGAAGAGCAAGACACATGGGCCCGGCTGGCATGGCTCAGTGGTTGAGCATCGACCTAGGAACCAGGAGGTCATGGTTCGATTCCCGGTCAGGGCACATGCCTGGGCTGCGGGCTCCATCCCCAGTGTGGGGCGTGCAGGAGGCAGCCGATCCATGATTCTCTCTCATCATGGATGTTTCTATCGCTCTCTCTCCCTCTCTCTTCCTCTCTGAAATCAATAAAAATATCTTTTTTAATTAAAACAAGCCCTAGCCGATTTGGCTCAGTGGATAGAGCACTGGCCTGTGCAGTGAAGGGTTCTGAGTTCAATTCCGGTCAGGGCACATGCCTGGGTTGCAGGCTCGATCCCCAGTAGGGGGTGTGTGGGAAGCAGCTGATCCATGCTTCTTTCACATCTGATGTTTCTCTTCCTTTCCTTTCCTCTCTGACATCAATAAAAACATTTTAAAAATTAAAATTAAAACACATCCACTCTGGAGAGGCTCGCCCTGCTCCTTTCTGACTGACAACCCTCCGAGGCAACTCGGACTGGGAGCCCCGGCCCAGCACCCCAGCTGTGCGCCCACTTATTCAAGCCCCTCCAGCCACTGCCGGAGAAAGCATCTCATTGGGGCTCAGCCCGTGGGCTTTCCCCTCCATTAACATAAAGCACCTCCCTGCACGGCACACACAGCAGCCGGTTTAAGAACCAAAACCACCACAATGGCATCAGAGGGCATCGCCGTCTTGGGACGCTCTCCCGGCAACATGTGAACCCACAGGGAAGGGGCCCCGCACCGGGGACACGGGATCGCCCGGTTAGCAGCCCCTCGGGTTTGGCGAAACCCAGATGCCTGACCCTCTTTACGCAGGCGTTCACCGCCACAGAGAAACCCACCCCAGAAGCCTTCTTAGTCTCCCCTCCCCAAGTTTACCTACCTCGGGTCGGGACTCCCGTCCTCAACCGGGACTGTGGAGGGATGTTCCCGGTGCTCGCCAGCATCCTCCGCTTGTCGCCGCGGCTCGATAGGCGCCTCCTGCCACGGGCAGCACAGAGAGACCGAGTCATCGGCCACCTTCTCCCAGACATCCGTTACTCCCAACCCTTCACTGTGGGTGCGCCCTGCGGGCTGGTCCCCACGCCTGCATGGCCTGCGAGCTCGCCTTCCTCAGAGCTGACCAAAACCCCATCAGACCGTCCTGGCCGCTTTGGCTCAGTGGAGAGAGCGTCAACCTGCAGACTGAAGGGTCCCAGGTTCGATTCCAGTCAAGGGCACATGCCCTGGTTGCAGGCTCAATCCCCAGTGGAGGGGTGGGGGGCATGCAGGAAGCAGCCAATCAGTGATTCTCTCTCATCATTGATGTTTCTCTCTCTCCCTTTCCATTCCTCTCTGAAATCAATATAAATATATATTTTTTAAAAACACATCAGACCCACGTCCACCGCAGTCCTGGGCAGGAAGCAGATCTCCCACACGAGCGCTGTAACGCCACGGGCACACTGGCCAAAAACCCCCAACTGGCTGGTCCTGACTCACTGGGGCAAGGCCTCGAGCCCAGGACTTGCCAGCCTGTGGGATCCTCGTCTCCTGAGCGAGCGAGCAGGGACTCCTCACGGGTCACGCCGAGCGGGCCACAGGCCAGGGCACCTCCAGGGCAGAAACACACGCTCCTGAAGTCCCTGGCCTTCCACAACCAGACTCTCCACACACACACACCCTGAATATAGGCCGATATCCTCCTGCAGTTCTCTTTTTTAAAATATAATTTTATTGACTTCAGAGAAGCAGGAAGAGGGAGAGTTAGAAACAGCCATGATGAGAGAGAATCATTGATTGGCTGCCTCCTGCACGCCCCCTACTGGGGATGGAGCCGACAACCTGGGCATGTGCCCTGACCCAGAATGGAACCGTAACCTCTTGGTTCATATATCAACGCTCAACCACTGAGCCACACCAGCCAGGCTTTACTGCTGGTTCTTTTCAAAAGAAACTGCACCTGTCGCTGCAGGAAATCTGTCCCTGGACAAATACAAGTGCAGGTTCAAGAGGCAGAAAAAGGAGAGAGAGAGGGAGAGAAACTGTTGGTGTCAAAGCATGAACACAGATATGCAGCTTGCTAGAAACATGACCTCAACTTTGACCATCAAAACTCTTACCTCAAAAAAAAAAGTACAATGTCATGATACAGTGCCTTTTTAAAAAAAATGTTTTTATTGATTGCACAGAGGAATGGAGAGAGAGAGAGAGAGAGAGAGAGAGAGAGAGAGAGAGAGAGAGAGAAACACATTGGTTGCCTCTTATTTGTACCCCAGCCGGGGACTGAACTCACAGCCTGGGCATGGGCATGTGCCTGACCAGGAATCGAACCAGAGATCTTTTTGGCCACCACGCTCAACCAGCTGAGCCTCACTGACCAGGGCTGCATGGCTTTTTAATTACATTTGCCGGAGAGCAATCTTTAAAAATATTTGGGGGGAAAATACTAAAAAGAACGGATACTAAAAATATTTTAATTAAATGCCATCCGTGTTTGAAACCCTCTCTTCATTTCAGAGGACAACTTGCCATCTTCTACATCTCCCCCAAGTTCTTTGCTCAGAACCAAGGCAGAGACAAGCTACCGAGAGATGGGGAGACAGCTGCAGCCAGAGAGGGGTTGGGAACCCCTGCTGTGGGTGCTCCATCAGCGCCATAAATGCTGCAATGAGTGGGTGCAAGTCATGCTGGTGCTGGCCCATTATATTTGGGGGGGCCCTATAGGTCCCTTAGATAGTGGTCAAGCCCAGCCAGTGTGGCTCAGTGCTTGAGCATTGACCTATCAACCAGGAGGTCACAGTTTGATTCCTGCTCAGGGCACATGCCTGGGTTGCAGGTTCGATTCCCAGTAAGGAGCATGCAGGAGGCAGCAGATTGATGATTCTCTCCCTCTCCCTCTATGAATTCAATAATAAAAAAAAAATTTTTAGAAAATAAATAAAAGACAGCAGTGGGGTGACCATGAGCTTGCCCGAGTGTGCGCTCACCTGTTTGTAAAGGTCCGTGGAGGGCGATGACCGTGACCTCTCATGGACATACTGCAGCCTCTCCTGCTGGTCCAGGCCAACATCCAGGATGTCGTCGGCCGAGTGGTACCTCCCCGAGCCCCTGGCTTCCGGGCCTTTGCTCTGCTTCCTCCAAGAGGCCTGATACTCTGCGAAGGTCCCGAGCCGCTGCGGAGGTTCCAATTTCCCCGTCCTCCCCGCTTTCCTGGGACCGTCGGCGTTTTCTCCAAAGGAGCTGGTGCGGGCCCTGTCCTGGGCCGGGGGCTCGGCGCCCTGGTCCCCCAGGCACGCAGCCTGCAGCCTGTTCGGCTTCTCCTTCGGGACCCCAGGGAGCGCCTGCCTCGGCCTGGGCCTCTGCGGAACCAGCCTGCTGGTCTCCTCGAAAAACTTCCACCTGTCGGCGAACGTCCCCACGGTGTCCTCGGGGTGCGGGCGGGGGCAGTGATTCCCCGAGAGCCCCACCTCATTCATCTTCTCCGGCTCTGAGTACGACTTCAGTTTCTGCTCCACCGTGAACCGTTTGCGGCCCCCAATGCGGGCCACGTGGGACGGGCCCCCTCCGGATGAGGGTGGCCTGGCCGGGCCCACGCCCGGGGGGGCGGCATCGAGATCTGGGCGGTGGTCCCCGGCCCTGGCTTCCCGGGACCCGGCATAATGGTCCGCCGGGCTGGGGTCCAAGTCGCGGCGCTTAAATGACGTGGCCCGCAGGACGCGGGCCTGGGCCTCCTTCAGGTGGTCCTTGTAGGTGCCCAGCAACGGAGCTCCCGGGGCTGGCGCCCCCGCTGCCCCCCGCCAGCTGCCGGCCTCCCCGCCGGCCTCGGCGGGCGCTGCCAGCGCCATGGAGCTCTTGCTCTTCTGCAGCCGGGCGCGCCGCAGCTGGATCTCGTTGCGGAGGGTGGTGGAGAAGCGGTCGCTCCTCCGGGTGGCTTTGCCCACCTGGGCATCGAAGGGCGCTGGCCGTTCCCTGCCACCCTCCGGGCCGTCCTCGGGCCGGGGCCCCTCTCGGGTCAGCGAGTGCAGCAGCGGCGTCCGGTGGGCAGAGATCTGGCCGCTCTCCCCGTCGGCCCACTGGAAGCTGCCGGTGACTCTCTGCACGCTGGCTCGGTCACTGTGGCGGGGTCTCGGCGGCTCCTCCAGTCCTCTGTCCCCTGGGTCGCCCCGCTCCCCCTCATGGGCGTCCAGGGCCTCCTGGTGCCGAGGGGGGTGACAGCGTGGCTTCTGGCCGGCGGCGTGTGTCGCCGGACAAGCAGGGGGCCCCAGGGGCGAGCCGCAGCGCCAGCCGCCGTCCCGGGGCTGAGCCGCCTGTGCGCCCCCCTGGGGGCCCTGTCTGGTGGCCACGGAGCGGCGGTGGCTCTGCCCAGCGCTGTCCCCCTTCCGCTCGGCGGCACTGGGCTGCCTGGCCGGGGTGGGGCTGGCGTCCCGGAAGCCGTGGGCGGGGGGCTCCTGCGGGGCCCCAGCGAAGGTGCCACGCGGCTGCCCCCTGGGCACCACGGCGGCCCTGGGGCCCTCGTGGAGGAAGGGGCTCTCGTCGCTGCACTGGCGCGGGTGCTGGCAGGCGTAGGCGGACGGCGGGAAACGCACGTCGGTGCTGGACAGAGAGGTGTGGAGCCGGCTGGGGGCGCCGTGGCTGGACAGCCACCCGCCGTCGTGGGGGGCGCCTGCAGCACAGCCCGAGCTCTCGGGCCGCCTCCGCTCGCCAGGGCGTGCCGGCTTCCGCGGCGCATCGGCGGGCTCTGCCCTCCAGTCGCCCTGGGTCGGAGCCCGGCTCGGACCCGGGAAATGCTGCGTGGTGGCCGCCTCGGGGAATGGAGGGCCCTGGGCCTTCTCGTGGCTTTTGGTGGCCGCGAAGCTGTCGCTGCGCAGAGGGGGCAGCGGCGGCGGGGGGGAAGGGGGTGCCCTCTTCTTATCGGGAACGTGCCAGATGGGCCCAAAACTGGACCTCCCCGACGTGGCCAGCTTGGGCTCGGGTGCGTCCTCGGGCCGGGGGCTCCGGCTGCTGTCCCGGGGGCCCCTAGGGGGGAAGCCCCCGGGCCTCTCCTCTGGGCCCTGGGGGTCCTGCCGGGGGCCTGGCCGCGACGCCTCCCACAGGCCCACTTTGTAGAGGATGTTGTCCGTGGACGAGGCATCGGCCTTGGGCAGGGTGTGGTCGGGCGTGCTGGAGCTGGTGCAGAACGAGCCGTACGCCGAGTCCCGCTTGCTCGGGCCGCCCAGGTGGTCGATGCTGCCGCTGGACTTGGCGGCCGAGAGGCGGCCGGAGGGGGAGGGCTGCGAGGGCTGGTCCAGGCTGTCGACGCTGCCCAGAGAGCTGAAGTGGTCCGAGGTGCGCTGCAGGCTCGTGGGCTCCCACGCGCCCGACAGGTCCTGGGAGGAGGCGCTGGGAAGCAAGAAGCAGAGGGAGAGCTTGGTTACAATGGAGTCCCTGCAGACCCGGCCGGCGTAGCTCACTGGCTGAGTGTCAACCTATGAGCCAGGAGGTCACGGTTTGATTCCGGGTCAGCGCACTTGCCCGGGTTGTGGGCTCCATCCCCAGTGTGGGGCAGGCAGGAGGCAGCCAATCATGATTCTCTCTCATCTTTGATGTTTCTCTCTCTCCCTCCCTCTCCCTTCTTCTCTGAAATCAATAAAAATATATATAAATAAATACAAAGAATTTTTTTTAAAAGGAGTGATCGCACAGTGTCAACTCGCTGCCCATGGAGCACCTGGTAGATGAGACAACTCAGGTGACAGGCTTTATCCAAGCCACGGACCGCTGCGGTGTTCAGGTACCTGATCACATCGGGCAGGGCTCGTTAGAACTGCACCTGAGCGGCCAGAACACAGGTTCCGAACTAGGATGGGGTCTAAGAGCAGGAAACGAAACATCGGGTGTGTTACACGCAGGCTGCTACATGGTCAACTCGGGACTGAGGTGACCAGTCTGCCCTGTGACTAGCAGGAGCCTCTCTAAGCCACCACACGGTGTATCACGTGCTCCTCTGGCACTGGCCTCCCGCCGTGAAATGCAGCTTCCCCTTCCACTGGCCCTCCACCGCCACCCCCATCTCACACTCCGTGGGTGAGCACGGCTGGGCTCAAGGCTGGCAGCCGCCCTGGCATGTGGGCTGTGAAGCCCCGGCTTCCCCACCTCCCTGGCAGCTTCTGCAAAACACACCTGCCCGACCCACGCAGCTGCGGCCTCAACCTGCGTGCAAACATCTCCAAAGAGGGGCGTGGCTGTGGGCACAGGGCGGCTCAGAACCCCTGACCCGGCGGCCCGGTGGAACTCGGCCTGGGCTCTTGATTTAGCCGCCAAACAACATAAACCAGGAAGCAAATCGTCCGTCCTGGCCTTGGTGCCCTGTGTCTTCAAACGCTGCCCACGTGCCTGCACGCGAACACAGGTAGAGAGCCCCCTGCAGTGGTGGGGCCTGGCCCCTTCTCATCAGGAACACACAGTCATTCTAACTCAAGGAAGGGTGTGACCCTGGGGCTGGGAGCTAGGAGCGTTTGCAGAGTCACGCCTCCATCGTGCGGGCAGCGTGCCTACCTGGCGTGGTGTCGGCTGTGCCAAGATGGGCAGGCGCCGGCGGAGGACAGCTGGCAGGTGGGCGTCTCGGCGTGGCTGTCGGAGAACTTGGTGGCATGCCAGGAGTGGGGCCTCCAGCTCAGCTCGTCCCTCCTGAAAGAGAGCGCACACGACTCAGGGACTGCGCACAGAACATGGTCATGCCGAGGCGGCCAACAAGCCACAGCGACCTCTACTTGATGCACAGCGCCGTGTCCAGGTGCTGCCCGCTGTCCCTGGGCACACGCCCGCTTTTTAAATGTCTCTTGATGCCTGGCCAGTGTGGTTCAGTGGTTGAGCATCGACCTATGAACCAGGAGGTCACAGTTCGATTCCTGATCAGGGCACATGCCTGGGTTGTGGGCTCCATCCCCAGTGTGGGGCGTGCAGGAGGCAGCCAGTCCATGATTCTCTCTCCGCATAGATGTTTCTCTCTCTCTCCCTTCCTCTCTGAAATCAATAAAGATATGTTTAAAAAACAAAGAATATTATGCAATAAAGAATACTAAAGGAAAAACCAGAAAGCACGGACAACCTAAACCCCCTGACAACGGGGTGGCAGAACAGGGGCTACATGGGCTTTATGACAGCTGTCTACGAGCTAAGGCAGAAAACAGACGGACTCTTCGCGCCGCACAGGGAAAGGGGTGGTAAAACCAAGACCATACCTCATGGCATTGCTCAAGATCCTCCTAAGGAAGGTCCTGGCCCTGTGAGTGTCAGTTCCAGGTGGCTTTCTCTGGGCCACCATATCCACAGCTTCTTTCATCGCCAGACCTTCTCGCTAGGTAATGAAGGAGATCCACTAGCCCAGTGGTCGGCAAACTCGTCAGTCCACAGAGCCAAACATCAACAGGACAACGATGGAAATTTCTCTTGAGAGCCACATTTTTTAAACTTAAACGTCTTCTAACGCCACTCCTTCAAAAGAGACTCGCCCAGGCCGTGGGATTTTGTGGAAGAGCCACACTCAAGGGGTCAGAGAGCCGCATGTGGCTCACCAGCCTCAGTTTGCCGACCACAGGACTAGACTAACTGAAACAGAGGCAAAGAGAAAAGGAAGGCTGGGGGGAGGGGGCGGGGCGAGGGGTGCCTTGCACTATGGGACATTTCACTCTGGAGTACATGACACTCTGGAATGCTCAGGCATGGCTAGGTTCCTGGGCCGGGGTGTCCTTCCTTTAGGAAGATAACACTTAGACAAACAGCCCAGCCGGTGCTTGACAATGGAGCACAGACCTATGAACCAGGAGGTCATGGTTCGATTCCTGGTCAGGGCTCATGTCCGGGGCTGTACAGGACACAGCAGACCCATGATTCTCTCCCTCTCCCCTCCTTTCTGAAATCAATAAAGAAGTATAAAAAGAATAAACAAGGGAACCCCAGTAGAAAGGGTTACATGACAAGCTATGACTGAGGATGTCACGGGCACTGGAGACAGGGACATTTTCCTGGAATAGAGTGCTTTTGTCCAGGCCTCTGAACTTCCTGAGGCACAATGAACCTATGTGGGGTCAGAGAAGGTTCCGACTGCTTGTCCGCAGGCACCTGCGGCCTGAAACGGGTGCATCTGTGACGATAAGAGACAAGGCTGCTCAGCACCTTCATGTCAGTCACTCAGTGACGGTCCGGTAAGGACCCTGGGTGGGAAGTCTGGGCACAAAGCGCACTGGTGCCACCTGGAGCTCTCAGTCCCTGTCCCTCAGGTCCGGCTCACACCCGCCCATGCAGTAGGAGTGAACGCAAGAGCAGATGTAAGATCTTTTTCATTTTATTGTTAATCCTCTCCAGAGGATATTTTTCCACTGACTTTTACAGAGAGTGCAAGGGAGGGGGAGAGTCAGAGAGAGAGAAACATTGATGTGAGAGAGACACATCCATCGGTTGCCTCCTGCACACACCTCACCCAGAGCTAGGGATTGAGCCTGCAACCGATGTCCGTGCCCTGGACCGGAATCAAATCCGGGACCCTTCAGTCCTCGGTCCCACGCTCTAGCCACTGAGCCACACCAGCCAGGGCCCAAATATCATCTTCAATCAGCATGAACATTCCTTTCATCATCACTGAAAAGCTAAGGCCCTGACAATTCACACAGCTTCCCCGGTTCCTCAGATAAAACTATTCATTGTGACGAGGTCCCGTGAAACCTTCCCCCGAACTGCACACCAAGATTCATCTAAATTCACTCCAACTTCTAACCTGCCTTTCAGTGGGTCAAACATACGGTGCCGAAGACAATGTGACCTTGAGTGGTAGGCAGGAAGACAATATACAGATGATGTACCAGAGAACTATATACTTAAAACCTATATAATTTTATTGGCCAATGTCACCCCAATAAATTTAATTTAAAAATAATAATTTTAGCCTCGCCAGTGTGGCTCAGTGGTTGAGCATCGACCCATGAACCAGAAGGTCACGGTTCCCCATCAGGGCATGTGTCTGGGTTGCAGGCTCAATCCCTAGTAGGGGGCATGCAGGAGGCAGCTGATCCATGAGTCTCTCTCATCATTGATGTTTCTCTCTCTCTCTCCCTCTTCCTTTTTTCCTGAAGTCAATAAAAATATATATTTTTAAAGAATAATTTTATATACTAGGTAGTGTTGTGATTTGTTTTGTTTTGAAAGGACAGGGTTTATATAACAAACACAAAAAATGCTAGGCTATAACTCATAGTTAAGATCCACAGATGTAAATACTAAAATTCATTTTTAAAGAGCAATTGAGTAAGTGCCTCAATGAAACAGTTCATTCATGTAAAAACCAGAACTCCTTCCTCCCCTCAAAAAAAAAGAGACTATATTATTTTTCTAACCTTTCCAAACGCAGCCAATGGGCACAGCCTCACAAAATAAACAAGGTCTGCATTTATCCCCACAAACTTGGCGGGTCTGACGGGATAGGACGGGCTGGCTGCGAGGCCAAGGTCGTCAGTGTGGAGGGCAGGGACTTGGCCCCAGGCACGCCTGGTGGACACTGGGATGTGGGCATGCGTGGAACAAAGCCAGAAGCAGCACCGCCCCACAGGCCCCAAATGAACCCGCTCCGGGCGAGCCGCTGCCGTCGGGTCCTGCCCAGCCTCTGGGAGCCCAGGTCCTCAGCAGCCCTCCGTCTGTCTGTGTGTCCCCCACCTTCCTGCCAGACTGACCTCCTGCCCCTCGGTTCGCCAGCTCTGCCCCTCACTCCAGAACCTTCAGCAGCTCCCAGCGTCCACAGCGGGAAGCTGGGCCCCCCGTGCCCTGGCTTCCAGCCCGGGGTTGGGAGCGCACTCCTTGGCCAGCCCCGGGGGCATTATCTGGGCAAGGGCTTGGGCTGCTGGTGTGCTGGCACAAGCCCCCCTGGCAATTCAGACGCAGGCCCAGGCCTGAGAAGCACTGTCAAGCCCAAGCCTCCTCGTCACCCCTTCCCTCCCCTCCCCTTTGGGTGCGTCCCCTCTGCCACTGCCTGTGGGGGCCCTGGAATTGCTGACGCGGGCCCAACAGCAGCTCAGTGATCTTGTCCTTGGGAAAGACTGCTGAGTTCCGAGTGCCCCTCCCCCCTGGCTCCCCGTTCGCCCCCCTCTTCCCTCCTCCCCTTGCCAGCCTCTTCCCTTGCTCCCCACTTCCTCTCCCCCCTCCTTCTCCCTCCTCTCTTTCTCTCAACCCCCTTCCCCCACCTCCCCTGGTCCCTCCTCTTCCCTCCTCCCTTCAACCCCCTTCTCCCTCCTCTCCTGGTCCCCCCTCCCCTCTTTTGGGCCCTGCCTGTCAGCTGTCAGCTCCTAATGGTATGAGCTTAATGGCTGCCTGGAGTGCTTCTAACATGTTACATGCATGTATAAAACCTAGGGCAGGGCACGCTATACATGATTACATATATTTAATACGAGCCACAGTCAGCCTTGCAGCATCTGTCACACGGTGCCCGGCTGTGCCCGGGAGAACGTGCAGGAAAGAGACTGAGGCAGGTCCGGCCCGCATACCCAGGAGACACGGGAAAGATAACCTCCAGGCAGCAGAATGGGTCCCAGCCTGCAGAGCTGCGGGGACACAGATGCGGGGCGAGCTGGGTCCCACGAGGGCAGCGAGGGGCTCCTCTCCGCAAGGTGAGACGGGCACCCCCTCTGCCCGAGCAGGGCCCAGGCTGCTTTGGCAGAAGACCGCGTGGGAATGGCCCCTAAGGAGCACAGGCAGAACCGGGGCAGACCAACCGACTCTGGCTCTTCCCAGCCACTTTCTCCTCTCCCATCACACCTGCTCAGGGAAGGAGGGATCGGAGGCTGGCCCCTCACAGACAGCAGGCCCACAGGCAGGCTGTGTCCAAACCCCTGACCTCTTAAAGGCACAGTGCACCACCCCCCTCCAAAGAAACATTCTCACATAATTAGAGAGTCATCTGATTTGGAGCTTCCGCCATACCCGACGTCACAATCTGAGCAGAAGTGACTTTTCCCAAAATAAAACAAATCTGGCCTTTTTTCCTCCTGATTCTAATAAAAGTGATACTGTTCTCGTCACAAGAAAAGAAAGTATTTATGACTATGCGTGGTGACCGATGTTCACGACCTACTATGATCACTTTGCAATATGTACATATACTGAGTCCTCACATCATGCGCCTGAAACTAACACATCCCTATATCTCAGCTAGAGGCCCGGTGCACAAAACCATGCACATGGCAGGGGTGGGGGATGGAGGTTGGGGGGTTCTCTGCCACCTCTCCCACCCCCTGCGGCTTTGTCCAGAAGGAAGGACGTCCGGTCTAATTAGCATATTATGCTTTTATTATTATGGTTTTTTTTAAAGACCACAATAATGAGAACACCCCAACAAGTCAGGGTGTCTATTCAGCACAAACCTCTGTCTCTACTCTGTTTCAACAATAAAACAGGCACAGCAGCCTCTGACCCTAAGCTCCAAAATGCTCTAAAAACGAACTTGCCCTTGAAACTTGAAGAAAGGGCTTCAGGCCACCCTCTCAAAGCGCCAGGTTTTGCCAACTCCCTCCAGCCTCCCAGTAAGACCCCCACCACCTGCCTCCCAGTAAAACCCACATCCTCCTTCAGAATAAACACAGTCCCGCCTGCCTGGTGTGGCTCAGTGGTGAGCATCGACCTATGAACCAGGAGGTCACAGTTCAATTCCCAGTCAGGACACATGCCCGGGGTTGCAGGCTCAATCCCCAGTAGAGGGCATATAGGAGGCAGCCGATCCACAATTCTCTCTCATCGTGGATGTTTTTGTCTCCCTCCCTCTCCCTTTCTCTGAAATAAACACACATATGTTTGGAAAAATATAAACAAACCACTGCTCTGCCCCAGGAAGAGCCCTCGAAAGGGGACAGTGGGGAGGGGACACAACCTGCAGACAGCCTAGCGATCCGGGTCCTCCAGCCGCATCGGCGCGCGGAGCTGCTCCTGGAACATCCTCGGGGGCCCCAGAAGAGCCACCTGCTCAGACAGTGGCAGGGAGCCAGGGACAGGGGACAGGCCGCCTCGTGCGGAATTCCCTGCCAGGCAGTGACACCACAGACCAGCGCGTGTTGTAGGAAGCGTGCTCCCAGCAAGGCCAGGGGCTGCCCCTGGATGAAGCCTCCTTTCTTCAAACGCATCACCTGCCAGCAGCCTGGCTGACCCCACAGCCTCGGCTAAGATCCTCCTCCCGGGGTGCTAATCCCCGGCCGAATGCCGGCTTAGCGGACACAGTCAGAGGCACAAAGCGGTTTAAGGCCGCCAGCAGAGGCAGGAAGTGACACGAGTCAACCCTATGGATGATTTGGCCCAAGGGCTTGCCACACCGGCTGGATCAAAAGGAAGATTGGTGAGGAGGTGGCAGGTAGGCTTCATTGTAAACAAAACAACTGTCACCCTATCAACTGGGAGCGCTGGGACAGTAATGACAAGCTTTAGGAAATGAATTTAAAAGGAAATTCTCCAAGGTGTTTAAAATTGTATGTACTTTTTGAGCCCTGGCCAGTTTGGGTCGGTGTTTAGAGCATCGGCCTTCGGACCAAAGGGTCTCGGGTTCGATTCCAGTCAAGGGCATGTACCTCGGTGGCAGGTGCTGGTCGGGGCTCATGAAGGAGGTAGCCCATTGATGTGTGTCTCTCACATGGATGTTTCTCTCAGTCTCTCCCTCTCTCTTCCATTCTCCCTAAGAATCAATGGAAAAATATCCTCGGGTGGGGATTAAAAATAAAATAAAATAGCCGAAACCGGTTTGGCTCAGTGGAGAGAGCATCGGCCTACGGACTGAAAGGTCCCAGGTTCGATTCCGGTCAAGGACATGTATCCTGGTTGCAGGCACATCCCCTGTAGGGGGCGTGCAGGAGGCGGCTGATGGATGTTTCTCTCTCATCGATGTTTCTAACTCCCTATCCCTCTCCCTTCCTCTCTGTAAAAAATCAATAAAATATATTTTTAAAAAATAAAATAAAATAGAAGAGTATGTGTACTTTTGGGGAGCTGAATTTATGGAACTTTGCCTCTGAAGTGAGGAAAATAGACACTGCCGAGCGCTGTCCACGCAGGGGACGGTGACAGCCCCAGCCGCAGCGAGCCACTCCCGCCCACGAGGGGCTGATCTGGCCACCCTCCTCAGGAAAACTCGCAGGTCACCCGTTCCTGGTCTTACCCCTTTCCCAGCACATTTGCTTAAGCCGGTGGTGCCACCAGCAGAATGGCCCGGGGCTGTTCCAGAAGTGTCCACCAGGATCTCCGGGCTGTGGCCTGGACACCAGGAAGCGGAACGGTGACAACCCAAGAGAAATGCAAGGAAAAGGTTACAGCATCCGCCTGAGCGGACCGCGTGCTGGGGGGAGGGCCAGGCACCAAGCCTGCTGCTCAGCCTCTCCCACGGGCCTGGCGGCTGATTGACAGCTGGGCAGACGCCCCGCCCCTCGCACCCCGCTGGCCCGGGCACCGCCTGGGTTCCCGAAGGAGAACATATGTGCGCTTGGCGGGGACTCCGGTTACAGCCCTTTGTTCCCAGCGACACCGCTCGGGGAGAAAGGAAGTGCCGTTCTCATCCGACGGCGCGGGCCAGATAGCGATCCTGTGTCTCCTCGCGTCGCCCCCAGCCCGGCTTCTACATGATGACAAGATAGGCGCTGCCAGGCCCCTGAAACAGGACGCCGAGGCTTTGCAACACCGGCCTCCGCAATCCTATCCTGGGGGCCGGGGCGGCTCCCCACGCCCCCTGAAACCAAACCACCTGCAGCTCGGCACACAGCAGCTGTCCCCGCGGGAGGGGTCCGTGCACGGACCTCCATCCCCGTTTTACTTACCAAACCGCGGGCATCTTTTATTTTCTATTGATTTTTCAAATATATCTTTCATTAATTTCAGAGTGAAAGGGAGAGGGGGAGAGAGAGAGAAGTATCAATGAAGAGAGAGTCATGGATCAGCTGCCTCCTGCACGCCCCGTACTGGGGATCAAGGCCACAACCCAGGCATGTGCCCTTGACGGGAAGGGAACCATGATGTCCTGGTTCACAGGCGGACGCTCAACCACTGAACCCCGCGGGCCAGGCACCAGGGGTATGTTTTATATGGAGGCGCACACACCCCATTCCCCAGAACAAACACCCCGGCCTGCCATGCTCAGCGCTCAGCACCCTAACCTGATTTCTGTCTTTAATCTGATGTAGCACCTCAGGTGGGCAGGCGCTACATCAGAGTACACAAGGCTTGAGTCGGCTCATTTATTATCCGGCCATCCTGTGAGTAAGGGAACCTATGTTGTCCTGTTTGTGGATCATTGACACAGAGCCTTTTTATAAAGTAGCTGCTTTTCCTTTTTTGTTAATCCTAAAGAGGGTATTTTTCCCTGTTGTTTTTCAGAGAGTGGAAGGGAGCGAGTACATGACCTTGACCAAGAATCGAACCAGCCACCTTTCGGTGTACATGACAATGCTCAACCAACAGCCACGCTGGCCAGGTGAGAGGGTCTGTTTTTATGTCCTTAGTGCATTCCTCTAACTCAGAACCACGCTGCCCAGCTCCGGAACTCGCCGACCTCACCCCCAGTGGCAGAGATGCCCACTTAAACAATAAAGCCATTTGTCACCTGTCACATCACAGAGCCCGACAAACTACCAGGAGTGAAGAGCCACTCTGCCAGCCCATTGTAGCCGGGAGGCCAATCCGCCCCCCGAGAGTCATTGTTCTTGTTTGTTCGCAATAAACAAACCCGGCTGGGTCTCCCCCAAACAGAAAGATGCCACACGGGCAGCTGCCGGGACAGCTCCTGCGGCCTCCCGTGAGCGCAGACACACCCAACCCCAACAGCCTCTCTGCTTTCTTTCTTTAAAAAACAATATTTCTTTAAATATATATTTCTTGATTTCAGAGAGGAAGGGAGATGTGTGAGAGAGAAACATCAATGATGAGAGAGAATCATGGAGCGGCTGCTTCCTGCAATCTGGGCATGTGCCCTGACAAGGAATCGAATCGTGACCTCTTAGGTGACAACCACTGAGCCACCCTGGCCAGGCAAGCCTCTCCTCTTTAAACATGCAGGGGCTGGGCCTGGCAGGAGTTGGTTGGAGCATCGACCCATACATACCCAGGTTTCTGGCTGGTTCCATCTCTCTCACATCGATGTTTCTCTCTCTCTTTCTTTCTCTCTTTCTCTCTCTCTCTCTTTCTCTCTCTCCCCCATCATCCTCTAAAACAGTGTTTCTCAACCTTCCTAATGCCGCGACCCTTTAATACAGCTCCTCATGTTATGGTGACCCCCAACCATAAAATTATGTTCGTTGCTACTTCATACCTGTCATTTTGCTCCTGTTGTGAACGTGATATAAATAACTGTGTTTTCCCATGGTCTTAGGCTCTACAGCAGCGGTTCTCAACCTGTGGGTCCCACTCACACCGGTTCTCACCTGGACCTACAGGGCACCCTTCCACGTCAGTGCACGCTGGCACCCACTTGTAACGCCGGCACTCGCCAGCGGGGTAACTCCCTTTGCTGCATGTCCGGGACCCCAGAAACGAAATTCTGGTCCCAAGCTAGGCTTTTTGAAAGGGTTGCCTAGCTGCTCACGTGTGTAATCTAACCGGCAGCCTATCTAACAAGTCCTGGTCTGCCCGATCTCACCACCTGGGGGCCCCGCTACTCTATTCGCTGCCCTGGGAGACAAAGCCCAGCGTCTGGCTTTCAAGTAAACTTGGGTGCCTAACCATCTCCTGACACCCCTGCTTCCTACTTAGTCTTCTCACTCGAGGAGCCGCCAATTTCTGCTTCCATCCAACTTTCCACTGGGGCGTGCGCATTCCATTCCTTGCCTCTGCTTCTACTGAACCAACTCTGCTGTTGTACACCTGCGGTTTGGACCCCGGAACAGACCTGGCATTGACCGGTATTTTGTTTCGCTTTGTTAGATGCCGCGGCGAAAACATTCTTGCCTCCTGGTTTTGTCCCACAACGAGTGTCCCTTTTATTTGCTGCCGCCCCTGGGCTGGCCAGGGTCACACCTACAGGTTTTATGAATGAGCACCCTGGAGGCAGGGTCCCCATCTGATCCCCCAGCGACACACCCCTCCCCCCAGGTGCAGTTCCAATCAATTTCACTCCATCAACCGAGTCCCGCAGTGCCCTGGTGCACCAAGCACTGGAGGGAGCAGCCCAGAATTGGCCTGCCCCGAGCTGCAGGTCCCCACAAAGAGACAACTGTCCCCGCAGTAAGCCAACGAGCTGGCTCAGTGTGCAGGGGGCTCTGGCAGCCCCACCACAGAGACAACATGGGGGCCCACAGTCACACTGGAGCGGGACAAGGATCCCAGAGATGGTGTCTCACCAGTCTGACCGCGTAGGGTCAAGCTTCATTCCCAGCGTCACCATCGCCCCACTAGGTCTGCCTGCAGTCCCACCATTGTCAGCGTAAAGCCCAGCAGCCTGCCCCCTGGGTAAGTGCCAGGCAACCACACTGCCCATCTGGGACAAAAGCAGAGGTTTTCCTCGGCCAAAAAGTCATCTCCACGTTGCCAAAGAGACATGACTACTCAACTCCACTTAATACATCCAAACAAACTGTCAGTGGTCATAAAAGGGATCTCTTAAAAGTTTTAATGCTTAATTTATCCTTGGCCAAAAGATAACAATCCTATATGTATACACACACACACACACACACACACACACTCCATTCCGTGTATCTTGGTTAACACATGAGGCCCGGGTCTTACCTTTTCACCACCAGCTTCAGGGTCTTATGGGACCCCTTCACCAGGCAAATCGCTTCCTGTCTGAACCCCGAGAGGCCGATGTCATTGATGCCCACGATCTCGTCTCCCGCCAGTAGCTTGTCCACCGCCGCAGCTTTGCTTCCTTCTTCCACCTGCAACGGAGAAGCCGGCCGGTGAGCGAAGCAGCGCCTCCAGTGAGCCTCCCCGTGAGCCAACAGGTGCCCGGAACGCGGCCAGGAGCACACCGTGACTGGGCTGCCCGCCGCAGGCCCCCACACCACCGAGGAGGCAAAGGGGCCATCTGGGCTGGATGCGGGCTGCATCCACCGAGGGAACAGCATGGAACGCTCAGGAACACACACAACCAAGAACAGTGACTCTTCCGTTTTATTGTTAGTCCTCACCTGAGGGTGATTTTCATTGAGTTTTAAAGAAAGTGGCAGGGAGGGGGGGAAGGAGGGAAAAATTGATCCTCACATCAATGGCTGCCTCCTGCACGTGCCCCGATCTGGCCCAGGGATTGAACCTGCAACCCACGTACATGCCCTTGACCGAGAACTGAACCCATGACCTCCTGGTACATGGGACATGGGTCACCCAGCTGGGCCACACGACCAGGCGGGCTGTTTTTATGTGGGCTGCATGCTGGTAGGAACGCTGTGTCCAAGTTTCTGTGTGCGCGTCTCCCCTTCCCTTCGGTACACCGCCAGCATGGAACTGCTGGGTTCTGTGGGAATTACGGTGAGCATTTTGAGGAAGTGCCAGACCACTTCTATCTATCTATCTATCATCTATCTATCTATCTATCTATCTATCTATCTATCTATTGTATTGATTGGCTTGAGAGAGAGAAGAACAACTTGTTCCACTTGTTTACTCATTTATTAGTTGATTCTTATATGTGCCCTGACTGGGGTTCGAACTCACAACCTTGGTGTATCGGGTTTAACTGAGCTACCCAGGCAGGGCCTGCCAGACTGCTGTGTAAAGCAGCTGCGCATTTTCCACGGCACATCAAGCGCACGCAGGTCCCAACTGCTCCCCGTCCTTGCGGCTCACAGTGCCTGGTTTCTCTGATTATAGCCCAAGTTAGATTATTATACCGGCCTGTGTATATTAACATAATCACGACTCAGTGCCAAACACATATATTTTACTGCTTTCAGAGAGGAAGGGAGAGGGAAAGAGAGAGAGAGACATCCATGAGGAGAGAGAATCATGGATCGGCTGCCTCCTGCACACCCCACACTGGGGACTGAGCCTACAACCCGGGCCTGTGTCCTGACCAGGAATCCAACGGTGACTTCCTGGTTCATTGGTCGCCGCTCAACCACGGAGCCACACCGGCCGTCGCCCTGAGAAATCCTGATCTTTAAATCCTTAACCCAGTTCTCCCTTCGTAGTAATGATCCAACTCAGCGCCAATGAGCCAGCCTGCGTTCGGGACCGGGCACCTTGTGGCCCCATCCAGCCAGCTGCCTCTGTCCGGGGGAGGAGGGCTGGGAATGAGATTGTATGGGAACACGACCGCACCCTGGTTTACAGGCTGCCACGGGGCAGAGCTGACAGGCCTGGCCACAAAGCCAGAAATATTTACTACTTGGCTCGTTACAACAAAAGCTTGCCAGCCCCTGTTTTGTACCAAAAAGCCACTCTCTTCACAAACTACCAAGAAAGCCTGTGAACAAATTAACAGTCACACGTAGACAAGGGTACGATTTGAAAGCTCGATACCTACCCCCTCCCCCGTACCCCTCGCCAACCCGAGAATTCCTTCAAGTCCGTGTAGGTGGCTGAGCAGGTGGCACCCCCTCAGGGAGTGGGGAGCTCGAAGTGGGAACAAAGCCACTGGTGACACCTCACTTCGGAAACCTCACTTTCCCCCCAATCGCCGCCTCCATCCGAGGACAGCTGAACTCTTGGGTTAATAAGCAGCTATGCATTGCACATCCACACCGTAAACAAAACTGAAGACCACTCATAGCAAACCTGTGAAGCAATCCATTCCGGGAGCAACTGATTTTGAACGTCTAGACAATTTTATCCCGACGTAATGACAGACGGACGGTAAACAAGTCTCCACCCGCCCCGGATTACACCTCAGCCACGGTAATAGCCGAGGTGCTGGCTCCACGTGGTGGAGGTTCAAGGTCTGACATGCCCGTGAGAGGCCAGGGGGCTGCCCAGGGGAGGGGCCCAGTGGGCAGCTGGCGGTGGGGAAGAAGGTGCCCAGGGAGCCGCAGCTGGTGTGGCTCAGTGGATAGAGCGTTGGGCTGCGGACTGAAGGGTCCCGGGTTCTATTCCGGCCAAGGGCACATGCCCGGGTTGTGGGCTCCATCCCCAGTAGGGGCCTATAGGGGGCAGCCAATTCCCTCTCATCATTGATGTCTCCCTCCCTCTCTCTCCCTTCCTCTCTGAAATCAATAAAAATATTTTAAAAAAGAGGGTGCCCAGGGGAAGAGGACCCCACGTGGCATGACCGTGGCAGAGGGTGAAACCCTGGAGGGTGGGAGAGTGAAGGAGGCCACCTGCAGAGAAGACAGACCCGCAGGCAGGTGACCACGGAGAGCACCCGCCACCCCCACCCCCGCCACCGCATGTAGAAGTTTGGTGAGGAGGGGCTGGCCAGGAGTGGGGGGCTCGGAGGGGGCAGTGTCCTGAGAGGCAGCTCCTAGCCGGGAGGCATGCGCAGGCTGGGCACTGGCATGTTCAGACGGCACTGCCAGACGGATCTCCCAGGTGCTCGTTAAAACACAGTTCTTGGGGTAGGAATCAGGTGGAGGAGGGGCAGTGGGGGTCGTCTGTAATACTCGCAACAACAGGACAACAAATAAATTGCCCTGGCCAGTGTGGCTCAGTGGTCAGAGTGCTAGCTGGTCTGACACCCACAGGGACCGCGTTTTTAATTAGGAGGGAGATCTATAATAATCTCAACAATAAAGGTTTTTTTAAAAAGAAAGGCAGACATGGCCTGGCCAGGTCAGAGCCAGGCCAGCAGCCAGAGGGAAGGGAGACGATGTCGGCCATCACTCCTGTACCGAGGGCATGCGGCCACCAACGGGTCCAGGGAAGGCTCTGTGTGAGGCGAGGCCAAGCTGTGGACGCTGCAGGCGGCGATGAGCCACCAGAGGTCAAACCAGAGATGGAAACAGCTGGTGGCTCCAGGAGCGATCCTGAGGGCCAGGCCATCGGAGCGGCAGCACAGAGCCAGGCCGGCGGGACAGGGGAGCCAGGGAAGAGCCTCCGTCCCAGCCCCTGGCCCCGGCCCCGGGGAGGGCAAGGTCGGCTGGGCGCCTCCTCTCCGGATGCGGGCGCCCAGGGCCTCAGGGCTCTGCAGAGGCCACGGAAGGGGGGGGGGTTCAGGAAAGCGACATTCAGAGGCATCTTCTTTGTCTCTCTTTAATATATTTTATTGATTTCTTACAGAGAGGAAGGGAAAGGGATAGAGTTAGAAACATCGATGAGAGAGAGACATCCATCAGCTGCCTCCTGCACGCTCCCTACTGGGGATGTGCCCGCCACCAAGGTCCACGCCCTTGACTGGAATCAAACCTGGGACCCTTCAGTCTGCAGGCCGACGCTCTATCCACTGAGCCACACCGGTTTTGGCTTCTTTTGCTTTTTTTATTGACGAGAGAGAATCATGGATTGGCTGCCTCCTGCACACACCCTACAGGGGATCGAGCCCGCAACCCAAGCACATGCCCTGGTCTTGGAACTGAACCCGGGACCTTTCAGTCTGAGGCCAATGCTCTAACCACTGAGCTAAACCAACTGGGGCTCAGGGACATTTTCTGAACACTGCTGCCTGCCGGGGAAGCTACAATCAAGAAACAGCCAGCCAGCATGGCTCAGTGGTTAAGCCTCAACCTATGAACCCCCAGGAGTTGGGTTCCCGGTCAGGGCACAGGCCCCGGTTGCGGGCTCAATACCCAGTAGGAAGCGTGCAGGAGACAGCAGATCCATGATTCTCCCTCATCATTGATGTTTCTATCTCTGCCTCCCTCTCCCTTCCTCTCTGAAATCACCAATATATAAGATAAGGACAAGAGAGATCTACACACAACCTACGCCGGCGCTGCCCGGTCGGCACCACATGCCCCACCAGCATCCCCCATGGCCGGCAGCGCCCTGGAGAGGGCAGCCGGTTGGTAGAGGGCGCTGGCGGGACACTGGGGAGGAGGCTGTGACTTTGGACTCTAGCCTGCCTTCCCGTGGCCGCTCCAGTGCCCCAGGCAGCCACCTGGAACAGTGTGGCACCGCCCCCACGGGCCTCCCTGGAAAGTCCCCCTGGCACTGTGGTGGCCTCCCAGGAGGTGGCACTCACAGTCCCGGGGGCACCAGTAGCTGCTGCCCGCGGAGCTACCTGCCCGCCAGCTGGCCTGTGGCACGCGGTGACCTTGTCCACTGTCCAGGGGCCGCAGGCACACCCGCTCCGAGGACACCTGACTGTCTGAGGGGCACGCTCGCCGAATTCCTTAGCATCCTCTCCCCCGTGGGACCCGCTGGTTAATCATTAGGCCACCACAGATCGATAGTCAGCAATCATCTGTTAATGGTTAATTTCCTGCCTGGGGCCGGCACACTCTTCCACGCACAGCCATGGAGCACTAATGTGTTAGGCCTCGTGGGGCCGCAGGTCTCTATGGTGACTGTCCACCTTGCTGGGCAGACGAGACAGCGCACAGGGCGGGGTCAGTATTTGGCCGGTTTGCAGACTCAGGCTCTGTATTAAGCATCCGCCGTTCAAATTTGCTCTGTGGTTTCTACCTGCAAACGAGACGCTGACAGATACACATTCTGCGTGAGGAGTGCAGTGACAGACGGGCATGGACCGGGAGGAAATAATAGATTACAAGGTGGGGGGAAAGGCTGGCGGCGGCTGAGCACCAGGGAAAGTTTCAGAAAGATGAGGGGTGATCTAGTCAAAAAATCTCGTCTACTGCTTGCCCGGCGTGGCTCAGTGGCTGAGCATCGACCTATGAACCAGGAGGTCATGGTTTGATTCCCGGTCAGGGCACCTGCCCGGGTTGCGGGCTCCATCCCCAATGTGGGGAGTGCAGGAGGCAGCTGATCCATGATGCTGTCTCATCATTGATGTTCCTTTCTCTCTCCCTCTCCCTTCCTTCTTGAAATCCATAAAAATATATTTTAAAAAAATAACCCTAGCCGGTTTGGCTCAGTGGATAGAGCATCGGCCTATGGATTGAAGGGTCCTGGTTCTATGTCAGTCAAGGACATGTGCCTGGGTTGTGGGCTCAATCCCCAGTGTGGGGTGTGCAGGAGGCAGCCTATCCAAGATTCTCTCTCTTCATTGGTGTTTCTATCTCCCCATCTCCCTTCCTCTCTGAAACAAGAAAATATATATTTAAAAATAAAAGAATAAAAAATAATTTTTCAAAATTAATAAACAAAGCTTCACATACAAGACTCCATGCTATGTAGGCAAGGTGCTTTCTAAGTCCTTTATGCAAGACTAGAGGCCCGGTGCATAAATCTGTGCATGGGTAGGGTCCAGCCAGCCCACCCCAATGGGGACCCATCAGGCTGGGCCAGTGGGGGGAAGGGGCCACTGGCAGTTGGTTCCTGATAGGGGTGTTGGGGGCCAGAAAGGGGGGGGGGGCATTGGGGCCCGGATCAGGCTGGTTGGCTGCCGCAGTGCACATCATAGCCACGGGTCATTCTCCTTGTTCTGGTCATTCTGCTGTCCCGGTTGCTGGGCTTTTATATACAGAGCTAGATTGTTTGTGGGGTTAAAATCCCAAAGCTCAGTTATCCTAGATGTCCTCATTGTGTCCTTGAAACTCAAAGTCTCCTCCTCCTTGTTCAGCTGTATGTTCCAGAAAACTTCTAAAACCCAGAAGGTTCCCATTTTAAGTGGGCGTGTTACAAAGCTTGGCCTAAGTCGGCTAGCTGGAAGCTATGTCCATTTCCCCCATAAAAACACCACCTGATGTGAGAGGCAGAAAGTTCTCAGGCTCCGACACAAATTCTGCAATAATCCTGGTTCAAATCGCCGGGACTGCAAGCAAACAAAGTGGGGGGTGGGGGGGGAGGAAGCGTGCGTTTCCCCCCATGCCCTTGGAAAGTACACAATACGCAGGTTCGGGAGCTGGTGACGCAGGCCCAGTGGCAGGCCTCTTGGTTAGATGGGACACATTTCCCCTCATCTCCGCCTGTGGCAATCTGTTAGACGGGACAACCTGCCGGAGGGCGGAAGGCAGGAATGACACAGCAGCCACTGTCCCCACAGCGGACGGCACAGTCACAGGGCACAAGTACCCGGCGGGCCAGCCAGTCTTCACACCATGGTCCACGTTGCGGCCTCGCTCCCACTGAGTTCCTGGACCCCGGGAGATGCCTGCCTCAGGCCAGCAGGTGGCTGCGCAGAGGGGACCGCCACCTTGGGCTCCCACGCTGGATGGGGAATCCTGGAGGCACCCTTCCGCCCAGGGTCCCCCACCCTTTCTTGGGGACCTTCTCCCAGATCACGTGAGCTCTGACGCCTTTAACAGGTCCTCACCCTGCTCGTCCCCACACACGGCCGTGGTGGGCACCCTGTGCGCTGTATGAAGGTCATTAACAGCTTCCCTGGGCTCCACCCCCGAGGCCAGCGGCAACCCCAACCCCAAGTTGTAATCACCACAATGTCTCCAGGTGTTACTCAATGTCCCCTGGGGGACCCCCCCCTCCCGTCCCCCCGCTGAGAACCAGCTCTAGAATAAGGATCAAGCATCTGAGACAGTCATGCTGGCTCTTGTGGAGCAAAGAGAAAATAACCTAAAATCCCATTTAACCTAAAATCCCATTCAACCTCCCCCCAACCCCCCCCCTGCCGTGTAAAGCCCGCCCCCCTGGGAAACCCGCCCCCTGCACTGTAAAGCCCTCCTCCCCGGGCAACCTGCCCACCCCGCAGGAAGCCCAGCCCTCTCTGGTCTCCAGCCACAATGCCAAGGCCAGCGAAGGGGCCTTGGAGCCTCACATTGAATGGATGCCACTGCTACCAGGCAAACACGCCCTGTGGTCTGGACCCCATCAGCCCTGTCCCAACACCCCAGGTCCCAAAAGCTGCCTTTCCCCACAGAGAGCGGCCTTGCTGGCCTCCAGGCCTGGCTGACAGGGCCCCTCTATTCACCCCCACTCCCCTTTTGGACACAGCACCCATCCACCTGGCATGACCTGCTCATCCTCTGGGACGCATCCTCCACCTGCCTCCCTAACACCCCGCACTGCTGCCTGCTGGTGTCCCTGCAGTGCCATCCAGCCCACAGCAAGACCTTCATCTCTCGCAGGACAAACCCAAATGGCATCTGCTTCCTCCAGCCCAGGCCGATGGGTGCCGCAGGGCGACAGGCAGTGTCTCTCCCAAAGCACCCACTCAGAGCCCAGGCCGGGGCTCGGCTTCCTGTGCGCGGGAAGGCTGCAGGTTCAATCCCTGGTCAGGGTGAGTACAGGAGGCAGCTGATTGACCTCTCTCTCTCTCTCTCTCTCTCTCTCTCACACACACACACACACACACACACACACACACACGGATGTTTCTCCATCTTTCTTTCTCCCTCCCTCCCGTCCTCTTTCTAAAGCATATCCTCAGGTGAGAATTAACATTTTCTAAAGGCCTGGCCGGCGTGGCTCAGTGGTTGAGCATCGACCTAAGAACCAGGAGGTCACAGTTCGATTCCCAGGCAGGGCACATGTTTCTAGCTCATTCTATCACTGATGTTTCTCTCTCTCCACCTCCCCCCTTCCTCTCTGAAATCAGTAAAAATACTTTTTTAAATATTTTTAAAGAATCCGCTAAGATAGCGCGCTCCTGCCTGAAGGCTATTTCCATCCTGACCTCAGAAGGGAAAGCCACGCACAGTCCCTGGGCCAAGCTGGTCGCCGAACACCAAGAACCTGCGGGGCCCGCTCCTCCCGGGCCTCGGGCAGCGCGCAGGGGAGCATCTCAGCGTTCATTCCGAAGTTTCTAAGGGAAAAGGCCATCGGGAAGAGTGGACAGGCGACCCAGAGACAGGAAAAGGCGCTCCCCGCTCGGGAGCAAAGCGCCCGCTTTCCACACGCGGTTTATCTTTAGTGGCTGCTCCTTCGGATAAGGCTGCCCGCTGACATGTGCCACTCGCTCCGAGGTGGCTGGCCAGGAGCTGCCCCTCCCTAGCGGCGACTCGGCGCCCCTTCGTCTTTCAGTGGCAAAATGTGGGCGACCTCACCCATCACTGGCCCTTCCTTTTGCTTTTTGTTTGTTTTTAAAATACGTTTTTATTTTTTTTACAGTAACATATTTTGCTCAAGAGCTTTTATTTTATTTATTTTTATATATTTGTATTGATTTCAGAGAGGCAGGGAGAGGGAGAGAGAAACATCAATGATGAGAGAGAATCATGGATCGGCTGCCTCCTGCACGCCCCTCACTGACAGAGCAGCAACCCAGGCCTGTGCCCTTGACCAGGAATCGCACCTGGGACCCTTCCGTGCCCAGGCCGATGCTCTATCCACTGAGCCACACCCGCCAGGGCTCCTTTGCTTTGAAGACTAGGAGAGACCAAAGTAAAACCAGGTAGAAGATCACACACATGTCACCCCAAAGGGCAGCCAGAGTCAGTAATTCCCGCCCCGCTCTCTGCCGCACACAACTCCCGCCGTGTTAGAGCCCACGGTGCCACGTGTCAAGGTCCCCTGCGCTTTCTCTTCGTCCGGGGCTTTGCTGAGAGGCCCCCCTTCAAGTCCCTTCCCCCTCTCCAAGCCACACCTCTTTGTGTTTGTTAATGCTCACCGGAGGATACCTTACCATTGATTTCTAGAGAGTGGAAGGAAGCGGGGGAGAGAGGCCGGGGAGGGAGGGAGGGAGGAGAACATTGACGTAACAGACACATCAATTGGTTGCCTCCCGAATATGCCCCCCACCGGGACCGGGGACTCAGCAACAGAGGTCCGTGCCCTTGTCCAGGAATCGAACCTGCAGATTTGTGCGCCGACACTCTAAGCACTGAACCGCACCGGCCAGGGCGACACTCTTTCAGACCTCACACTCGCCCGCATCCCGGATGGATGGCGTCTTTGGAAGCAGTGCCCTCCCACCGCGAGGAGTGGGACCCTCTCTGGTGGCTGAGGGGCCCGCTCTCCCAGGAGTGGGACTCCCCGCAGAGCCGGCAGAGCCCCGCCGCCCTCCCAGGGGGCCGTGGCCGTGACAGGGGACGGAAGCAGACGCCGGAGGAACGCTTTGAGGGAAGCTTCACTCGCGGCATCAAAGGGGCAGCAACATCTGGGGCCACTCTGTCCCCTTTCTTCTGGCGGGGAACAAAGACACGTGCCTAGAGGCGGCCGCTGCTGGGCAACCGCGAGGGGGAGGCCCAGGCGTCCGGGTGGGACGTGAGAGCCAGGCGGGCCCGGGGCCAGCGCACCGGCTGGGCGGCCGAGGTGACCGGACCGGCTCCGCCGGCGACACGAGGCTGCGGAGTGAGTCATGGTTCTTCATAAACACGGCTCGCTCCCCTCGACTGTTTACAGCCTTTTCAAAGCGGCACCGAGCAGAATTCCTTCCAAACAGCAAAATGTCATTAGCTTTTATAGCTAAAAAACAACAACAACTATGGAGGGGCAGGCTGAGAAAAACAATTGTCTTGCTGTATTTGTGTTTTCAATGAAGAGCAAGACACATGGGCCTGGCTGGTGTGGCTCAGTGGTCTAGCATCGACCTATGAACCAGGAGGTCACGGTTCGATTCCCGGTCAGGCACATGCCTGGGTTGCAGGCTCCATCCCCAGTGTGGGGCGTGCAGGAGGCAGCCGATCCCTGACTCTCTATCATGGATGTTTCTATCGCTCTCTCCCTCTCTCCCTTCCTCTCTGAAACCAATCAAAATATTATTAAAAACAAAAAAGACTCAAAGTGGCTTTGTTTCCATTCCCAGGCATGCGGCAGCTTCCGCCAGGGCAGGCAGGTTCCGGGGCTGCAAAGTTGGGCCCGGATGTGGGAATTCACTTAGGAGCCCGCCTCTACCTTCTCCCACGTTGCGGCCTGAATTACCCACCGTCAGCAGAGAACACCGAGTTCACTGCGTGCCCAGCTTACGATGGGCAGAGGGTGCGGGGCAGGGACAGAGATGCCGAACACTCGCCACACCCTGGAGCGTCATTTTGTCCTGGGTCCAGGTGATTCCACTCATCAAAGTCACGGCAAAGCGTCAAGGTCAAGGCCATTTTTGCCGCTGGCCTGGGCCTGGCTTCATTCCATCTCCTGTGCTCTGGTCCATCCTTTTAGGGACAGAATGTGCGGCGGCACATACGCTTATCTTTTGGAACTGACGTGGAAATATCTGAGATCTTCAGTTACTGTCTTCAAAAGGGGGGAGGCAGTCTCTTCCATGACGGCCTCCCTCTCAAAAATGTCAGCCGAGGAGTCTGAAAACAAAGTCGGCGGAGGTAAGGCCGGGATTCCAAACATAGCTCAAATACCAGCGCCACTGCGGGGAGTCCTTTGGCCAAATCTTGACATTGAGGTCACAGTTCTAAGTAGGAAACAGTAAATCGGAATGTTCTCCTTTAAGAGACCACCTCAGGATCTCACGCCTGGTAGCCTGGGGCGTGGAACATGGCAAAATGACAAGTGCCATTTGCTGGGGATCAAAGCCCTCGCCATTGCAAAGGCATGGTCAGTGGAGAGATGAACCCTTAAAAGCACATGCCCTTGAAAGGGTGGTGCCTTTCTACGTGCTTGGTTTTGGTTTTGGTTTTTCTGAAGACTGTCTCTCTGCCCTGGCCCGCTAGAGCGTCAGCCTGCGGACTGATGGGTCCTGGGTTTAATTTCCCGTCAAGGGCACATGCCTGGGTTGTGGGCTTGAACCCCAGTAGGGGGGCTGCAGGAGGCAACCAATCAATGATTCTCTCTCACCATGGATATTTCTCTCTCTCTCTCTCTCCCTTTCCCTTTCTCTCTGAAATCAATAAAAAAGCCTAATATGCTAAGTGTCCCGTTGGCTGTTCAACCAATCAAAGCGTAATATGCTAATGATATGCTAAGGCCGTTCAACTGCTCGATATGACATGCACTGACCACCAGGGGCAGGCAGTCAGCCGGTAGGTTAGCTTGCTGCTGGGGTCCCCGTGATCTGGACTGAGCCAGAGGGCCGTACATGCCCTGGAACCCTCCTGCAGTCCCTGCCCAGCTGGCCAACCTCTCGTGTCCCTCCCCAGCCCCGATCGTGCGCCAGTGTGGTCTTGGTGTGAAAACCCTCTAATGTCCACCTCACGGTGTGAGCACTTTTCTGCACGGAGGTTCTATCTCAGGAAAAACCTTGCTTACGCGGGTGTGGGCTGAATTTCGTCCCCTAAAGCGATAAGGCCAAGTCCCAACGCCTGGGGCCTGTGAATGTGACCTTATTTGGAAATAGGGTCTTTGCAGATGTGACCAAGATGAGGCCAAAGGACCCGCCCCCGCCCCATGCAACGAGAAGGGGACATCTGGACACAGACACACACGGGAGCAGAGCAAGTGAGGATGGAAGCAGATGAGGTGCTCACACACCCAGGAATATGAGGGGAACACCTCCATCCCAGGCTCCCAGCCCCCACAATATGAGACGGTCTAGCTGGCTTTAAGCACCTCGGCTGTGGTGCTTGGACGCGACAGCCCTAAAGCACCGTCCCTTTGTGGCAAGAAAAAAGCGATCAAGATGAGCACACAGAACTGCTGGCATGGCCACCTCACACTTCCAGAACGAGAGCAGGTCGCCCCAAGCCTGGGCTCCCCCAAGAGCCCCCAGCATGCCCCCCTGGCCGCCTGTCCTCAGGATCCAGCAAGCAGATGGGTGCGCCCTGCCCCTCCAGGGAGGCTAATAACCCCACCCCCACAGGAAAGAGCGAGGGCCGGTGGGGGAGGGGGGCTGGAGGGCTCAGGGGGCAGACATTAGGACCACACCACCCGGCGTCCGGAACTCAGCAGCGGGAGCAGGAACCGAAGGAAGAGCACAATGTCCGGCTTTCCCCAGGGACCCAGGGACCCAGGGACCCAGGGACCCAGGGACCCAGGCGCTTTGACCTTTCTGGGCCTCAGTTTCCTTAGCATCAGTTCAATCCTGACTGTCCTCAAGCTCTTCTATGTTTTTATTAATTTTTTCAGTTTTTTCAAATATATTCTTACTGTCTTCAGACAGAAAGAGAGAGAAAGAAACATCAATGATGAGAGAATCATGGATCGGCTGCCTTCTGCACACCCCCTACTGGGGATGGAGCCTGCAACCCGGGCATGTGCCCTGACTAGAATCGAACCCTGACCTCCTGGTTCATAGGTGGATGCTCAACCACGGAGCCACACCAGCGGAGCTCCTCAAGCTCCCTCTGAGCGTTAAAATACCTCGCAGTCCCCATCCCACAATCCTCCTCCTCGCTCAGGTCTAATTCCAGTGTTAACCGCCATCCCTGCAGACTCTGCACTAACAAGGTGAGATGAGTCCCCGGGAGGCTGAGTGGAAAAGCACGTCTCCTTAGGAACTCAAGGTGGCAGCACTGAGAACCCAGCCTCGGCCCTAGCCAGCGTGGCTCCGTGGTTAGAGATTCGGCCTGTGGACCAAAGGGCTCCCGGGTTCGATTCCGGTCAAGGGCAGGTACCTTGGCTGCAGGCTCCTCCCTTGCCCAGGCCCTGGTCGGGGCACATGCAGGAGGCAATCAATCAATGTGTCTTTCTCACGTCAATGTTTCTCTCTGTCTCTTCCTCTCTCTTCCGCTCTCTAAGAATCAACGGGAAAATATCCTCGGGGGAGGATTAACAAAGGAACCAAGCCTTGTGCTGTGAGCACGCAACCAGGAGGAGGCAGATCTCAGCAGGTTGCCTGGGCATCAGCAGGTGGTGCGTTTGGTGCCCACAGGGCTGCCAAGGTGGAGAGGAGGGGCGAGGAAAAAAGTCTCACTAATTGGAAGTGCCAATTAATCAAAGCTTTAGGGGATGTGTTGCCGGGAGGCAGGGTCGGGTTTTGCAGGCTATCACGTGGCCTTCACACGGGCACCAGCAGCCCCGGGTTGAAGGGCTCCGAGGCCCAGCCAGCTGGCAGCCCAGAGCCTCCGTCCGCTGCACGAGAGACCGACAGCGTTAGCCAGCAAGCCTCTCCTGGGGCCCAGCCCTGGAAGGAAACAGACTGGGGGGCAGCCTCTGCCCCCCTCAGGTGACCTCCATTAATTCACAATTAGCCGCTGCCAGAGAGAGGAGGCTCCGCCACCTGGGGGGCACGCTCGGGGCGGGCTGAATGCCAGGCCAAACCAGCAATGAGCAACACTTTCACCAGAGAATCAGGCTCAGAACTTTGTCTCTTCATAAAAGCAGGACAGCCCGGCCAGTGTGGCTCAGTGGTTGAGCGCCGACCTCTGAACCAGGAGGTCACAGGTCGATTCCCGGTCAAGGCCCATGACCAGGTGGTGGGAGGCAGCCGATTGAGGTTTCTCTCTCATCGATGTTTCTCTCCTTCTGCCTCTCCAAGTCAATGAAAATATATTTAAAAGAGAAAACCCAACACATCAAAGGTGACATTTGGGCAGCGAATCCCCTTTTAAAGGTGAGATGTTATGTATGCCCTAACCCAGCGGTCGGCAAACTCATCAGTCCACGGAGCCAAATATCAACAGCACAATTGAAATTTCTTTTGAGAGCCAGATTTTTTAAACTTAAACTTCTTCTAACGCCACTTCTTCAAAATAGACTCATCCAGGCCGTGGTATTTTGTGGAAAAGCCACACTCAAGAGGCCAAAGAGCCGCATGTGGCTCGAGAGCCTCAGTTTGCCGACCACTGTCCTAACCGGTTTGGCTCAGTGTGGATAGAGCATCGGCCTGCGGACTGAAGGGTCCTGGGTTCAATTCTGGTCAAGGGCACGTACCTTGGTTGCGGGCACATCCCCAGTGGGGAGAATACAGGAGGCAGCTGATCGATGTTTCTCTCTCATCCATGTTTTTAACTCTCTATCCCTCTCCTTCTCTGTAAAAAAATCAATAATATATATGTATATATATTTTTTAGTAAAGGTGGGATGTTATGTTTCTGGGAGTCCAGATTGCATCTCTAAGACCCCCCCACACCAACATCACCACCACCAGCCCCTTCACAGCCTCGCCATGTGCAGAACATGGAAGCAACTGACCCCAGAGGCGGTGGGCTAGCGGGACGCCCAGCCGCTGGGGAAACAGCTAGAAGCGGCCGAGACCAGCATTCCCTGAGGGGGCAGGCCCCACACCAGTGGCCTAGCAGGGGCTCAGAGCAACGCAGAGGCCAGATCTGTGTCCAAGATGGCCATTCTCTGGGAAGGGTGAAAAGGGACCCCAAGAAGGTCAAAGCCACTAAACGTTTGCAAAGGGCCCTTAAAAACAAGAAGAAAAACAGCTGACATTTGGCAAAGAAAATGAACGAACTGCTATTGCTCCCAGCAGTAACTTAATCTCAGGAACGTAAGATGGAGTGAAAAAAGCTCGACACAAAGTGTTCTTATTCCATGTACATAAAGGGCAAACAGACAAATCTACGGTGGGAAAATTCAAGCCAGTGTCTCTGGGCCGAGGTTCAAGGGCGGGAGGCGTGCCTTGAGGTCCCCCATCAAGCCCTGCCAGGCGAGGGGCAGCGGGGGGTGCAGCCTCAGGTCCCCTGGCCCAGCACCAGGACAGGAAGTGCACCTTGAGGTCCCTTGTCAAGCCCCACGGGGCGGGAGAGGGCGTGGCCTCAGGTCCCTGCTGATTGCCCATTAAGGCTCCTTATGGGAACTTGGCCGCGGCTGTGGGTGCAACCACCTTTGTGACGGAGTGATGGCCAATTAGCATATCCCTCTTTATTAGCTAGGATAAGATATAAAGACGCGGGCAAACCCCTGGCCATGTTCCACCTTTGCCGGGCTTCCCCTCTGTGGCACAGGCAGCGCTCGGTGCCGTGTAAACGCCTCATAAACGGCAGCTGTAGTTGCTGCCGACTATTCCACGCTCGAAGTCCGTTCACAGGCCCGCAATCTGTTTTCACTCAGCGGCTATGAAAATAGAAGCAGCCGGCTCCACGCCCGAGCTCACAGCTTGCTGGCCATCGCTCTGAAAGAATGCCGGATAGGAACGGAGGCGCACCCCCGCCCGCTGGCTGGCCGCAGGGTTAGGCGGGTGGGAGGCCCTGAGCCTCCGTGCCAGGGGTTCGCAACCTTCTTTTGGCCACGCCCCATCTAAGCATCTCTAAAATCCCAATGCCTCCCCCCCACACACATAGAATTCTTATTCTTCAAAAGGTGAACTCCTTTCGGAGGAAGCGTAAAAGGCCATTCCCTTGCTCTAAACATGTTTCCAAAGAACATGGCATCCGTGAGAGAGAGAGAAATCAAAGACCGGAAGGACCGGTGAAGTCCTGAGGAAGAAAGCATGAAGACATGGTTAAAAAATAATAATATGAAGTGATACGAAAAAATAGAAAATAACGCTCCAGAACATATAACAGAGAAGAGAAATGCATAAATATGTCACAATATATATTTACAGACCGTCTATGTGGCCCCTGGATCCATAAGAAATGCACAAAATTCACTGCATAGCTCATTCTCAAATTGCCCCCCTTAAACATCAAATTGCCTGCCCCCTGTGGGGCGGCTCCGGACGAACCCCATTAACAAACAGGTGATCAGGTACCAGGGGAATGCAGGTGACAGAGAAGGTGACCCAGCACCAGCACATGCTGCAGCCAGACCACAGCAGGGGACCCGCAGGAAGCTCGCCCGCCCCCAAGCCACCACGTTGCCCCCCACCGGTTGGCACACGGGACGCACACACTGTGGCCGGCGGAGTCCAGGGCCCCCTGAAGAAGTGACAGAAATTATTCAGATCCGGTGTCACCGCTCAGTGCCATCTATCAGCACCAAGAGCCACCTGCTGCCATTTCAGTGATGAAAGGGGCGCCGCTGTGGGGGCGCACCCGGGCCTCTGC
This sequence comes from Lasiurus cinereus, assembly GCA_011751065.1. Taxonomy (NCBI): domain Eukaryota; kingdom Metazoa; phylum Chordata; class Mammalia; order Chiroptera; family Vespertilionidae; genus Lasiurus; species Lasiurus cinereus. The sequence continues at coordinate 2,788,737 of JAAGEH010000155.1, forward strand.
TGGGGCCTCCGGTTTCCCTCCTGGGAAGACGAGGCTGCACCGAGTGGCTGGCGCTGAAGCCTCTCTGCCCATCGCGTGCAAGTGTTTTGCAAATTAACTGAGGCGTGTAGAAGGCGGCTGAGTCCTAGCCGGTGTGGATCAGTGGATAGGGCGTCCGCCTGTGGACTGAAGGTTTCCAGGTTCGATTCCCGGTCAGGGCACAGGCCCAGGTTGTGGGTTTGAACCCCAGTGTGGGGCGTGCAGGAGGCAGCCGATCCATGCGTCCCTCTCTCATCATCAATGTTTCTCTCTCTCTCTCTCCCTTTTCCCTTCCTCTTTGAAATCAATAAAAATATATTTTTAAAAACAGGTGTCTTAACATGCTTGAGGGCTGTTTCTTTTTGGGGTGATTAGGGAGGGCTTAGGTTTGGACTTGCTGTAAGTTTTTTACAGAAAGAAAGAATATGCTCTGGTGAATCGCTGGCTATTCCAGACACTTCCATGCAAACTCCTCTAACCCTTTCTCCTCAGTAGTCAGGACCTGGTCTATGATGTGGGGCTTGTCACCCCCAGCCCCGAGACTCGAGGACCGGTCCCAGCCAGCTCCTAGCGGGAAGTCCCAACCTTACTCCGCTCTCCTGGGCCCTTAGAAAGCGCCCGGGACCACTGCTTCCAGCTCTTCTACTGCCCAGTGACCCATCGCCCAGTGGCTGATCCAGGACTCGGGACCAGACCGACTGCAGAGCCCCGGAAGGCACCCGCCAGACCCCAGAAAACTGTAACCCCGTGGAGTGGGAGCTGGAGCTGGCCGGCTCCGGTCCACGAAGACAGCAGCCACGCAGGGCGGACCCCACCCACTGCCCCAGGCGCCTGCCGCTCGCCCCCCAGCTCAGTCCATGGGCCGCACTTGCAGGAGGGCAAGCCAGGACCTGTGCGCCCCGCTTTTATCTTAAGGAGCCCACGCCTCCCCTGGCGGCCGAGGCCTCCCCCTGAGCTGTCAGTCTGATGAAGCTGGATTTCTGTCCACGCTGCAAGAATTCCGAGTGACTTCCTGAGGTCAGACGGAGATGACAAGAAACACATTTTTCAAATATTTGCTTTATTAGGTTTTTCTAGCAATCCTATATTTTTTTAAATGCCTGCTGCCCTGGCCGGTTTGGTCAGTGGTTAGAGCGCTGGTCTTGGGACTGAAGGGTCTCAGGCTCGATTCCGGTCAAGGGCTAGTACCTCCTTGCAGGCTCGATTCCTGGCCCTGGTCGGGGTGCATGTGGGGGACAGCCAGAGGATGTGTGTCTCACACTGGTGTTGCTCTCCTCCCTCCCTTCCATTCTTTCTTTGAAAAGAAAAAACAAAAGCCTGTTTACAAGTGATGGAATATTCTAAAGATTTGAGCCACCTGCCCCCCCAGGCCACAGAGCCTGGCCACCCCCCAGGGTGCCCGCAGGAGGTGGGGACCACCCACAAGCTGTGCAGTGTGGCTCAGGAAGACAATAACAATGTGCATCCAGGCTGGCCGATGTGGTTCAGTGGTTGGGAGTTGACCTAGGAACCAGGAGGTTGTGGTTCGATTCCCAGTCAGGGCACCTATCTGGGTTGTGGGCTCGATCCCCAGTGTGGGCCATGCAGGAGGCAGCGACCCATGATCCTCTCTCATCATGGATGTTTCTCTATCCCCTCCTCTTTGAAATCAATGACAATATATTAAAAAGTATTTTAGTGGGGGAAGGTGCACGGGGAGGGGTGGACAAATGAAGAAGTGGAGGCGGTGAACAGCGCTGACATGCTACCACATGGATGAACCTTGAACATGGGATGCTGAGCCAAAGCAGCCAGACACGCAGGCCAAGTGTGTGATTGCAGGTGGATGACGCGACTCGAACACGCAAACCCACAGGGACAGAACGGAGACTGTGGCTGCCAGGGCTGGGGTGGACCAGCGACAGACGGCTTAGTGGGCACAAAGGATCTTCTGAGGGTGACGGAAGTGCCCCCAAATTGGATTGCAGTGATGGACACACAACTCTGAATTTGCTCAGTCAGTGAATGGTGCCCTCCAATGGGTGACTGTTTTTAAACGAGTTCGATGTTCTTTATTCAGAGGGTCCAGCCACGGATGAGGGGAGGCGGTGCCTCACAAGCAAGGGGACAGTGAGTCTGGTGAAAGTGACAGGCGGAACCCTACCCCCGCATGGAGCTGTGAGAGGAAAGTGGTGGGGGGGGGGGCACGGGAAGGGAAAGAGACAGAAGCAAAGCCAGGTGACCAGGGAGCAGGCCCAGCTGCGCAAGGCAGACAATGCAGGGAGACGGGGAGCTGGCAAGGGAAGGCAGGCATCCTCCAGATGTAGGGCTCCCCCAGATGAGGGGCCCCCAGATGTAGGGCTCCCCCAGATGAGGGGCCCCCAGATGTAGGGCTCCCACAGGTAAGGAATCCCCCAGACGTAGGGTTCCCACAGATGAGGGTCCACAGATGAGGGGTCCCACAGATGCACGCGAGGCTCAGCGATGTTCTTAGCAATTCTGAGCTCCAATCTGCTGGGCACCATCTAAGCATCAGAAACAGGCCCCGGGGATTGCCGAAGGAGTGTTACAGGTAGAGTGCCCCTCCCCCTTTTACGGATGAGCAAACTGAGGCTCATGGGGTTACCTACTTCACCTGCGCTCCCTGGCAAGAAAAGAGAGGGGTGGACTGAAGGAACTGGGGCCAAGAGGAGGAGGAGGAGGAGGAGGAGAGGGAGAAGGGGGGAGGGGAAGGGAGAGGAGGGTCAGACAGGCTGACTTATTCCCAGAATAACCGGCCACATCCCCGCCCTCTGCACACATATACCCTGGCCCTTCTCCCCACGGCTCCTGGTCCCCCGGACAACCGCAGCCCCAGCTGTCTGACCTGAGTCACCTGTCCGGAGGTCAATCTCCTGGCGCTCAGTTTGCCAAGGGAAATACTAGGTCTCCCTATTTACAGCAAATACGGCCCTGTTTTCCCCAAAGCATTGCGGCTTCTGTGGGACCTTTCCCTGGCCACGAAGGCAGCCTCTGGGCACCGAACCACGAGGACGAACAGAAACGACCTTGGCAGGGATGGCCTTGCCAGACATGACCCGCCTGGCAGGTTAGGGCCAGCGGGCAGCGGGCCTGCCAACGCAGCCTCCAGCCTCTTCCTGCTGGGGGAGCTGGTGAAGCTTCGGCACGAATCCACGCGGAGCCCCCACTCCTCCCCACCCCCACCTCCGTGAACTCTGAGGTAGAAGCAGGCCACACAGCACCCTCGCAAACACCCCCTTCCTCTCCAGCCTCTCCAGGTTCCGATGGGACCCCCAGCCCACAGGACCCCTGCCCAGGGGCAGCACGTGGGTGGTGTGTCTGCACGTGGGGCCGCTCCCGCTCATCTCTGAAGCCCCCACCGCACTCACGCTGCCCGGGCTCCCTTTTCTCCCCAAGGGATGGGTCTCCCATTTGGGGACAGCGCCCGCGTCACCTGGAACAGGCAGGGTGAGTGGCAGGGAGTCGGGGTTGGGAGGCCCCCCCAGGACAGAGAGGTTCCGCTGGGCCGCAAGCCCTCGGCTGACGGCTGGTGCTCCTGGGTCTGCCTCCCTCTTCCTCGATGCTTCTCGGTCTGCATCCCCCTCCTCGGTCCTCGCCATCCGCCCGCGCCTCCTCCCCGCCTGCCCTGCTGTCCCAGGGGAGCCTCCCCATCCAGCCCCTCCCTGCAGCCTTTGTTTTTCTTGTTAATCCTCACCCACAGCGGTTTTTAGAGAGAGTGAAAGGGAGGGGAGAGACAGAAACATCGATGTGAGAGAGACATAGCGACTGGCTGCCTCCTGCACGCGCCCCAACCAGGGCCCAGGCCGGGGAGGAGCCTGCAACCGGGCCCCTTCGGTCTGCAGGCCGATGCTCTATCCACTGAGCCACACCGGCTAGGGCCCTTCCGGCCACCTTCCCCCAAACTGGACCTCGCCCTGTCCTTGCCCCTGACACCGGCATTGCCAGCGTCTTCTGGGCTCTTCAGCCACAGGCAGGAGCAGACACTCTCCAGGCAGCGGGCCCGCCTGGACCAATATCCGCATCCGCCACCTGCGGGCACAGTGTGGGCACACAACGGGGCACTAACGAGAGGGAGCCGAGGCCAGGAGGGCTGGCGGGCAGGCACCAGGCAGGGCCCGAGGAAGAGGAGGCTGGGCTGCACGTGCAGACAGAGACAAAGACCACCTCGAGGAGCGAGAGGCCAAAGGCGAGGAGTGGAGGACCAGGTCTGCGAACAGGTTCAGGTGACAGGATTGCCAGGGACAGCGTGCAGGACCGATGGGGCGGGAGAGGAGCCGCAGTCCAGGCAGGAGGCGGGCGAATGGGTGGGGGAGACTAAATATCAGTTTATTTATTTTTTTTAAAGTCAAAATTTCAGCCCGGCCGGCCCGTGTGACTCAGCGGCTGAGCGTCCACCTAGGAGCCAAGAGGTCACGGTGCGACTCCCGGTCAGGGCACTTGCCCGGGCTGCCGGCTCCATCCCCAATGTAGGGCAGGCAGGAGGCAGCCGGTCCATGATTCTCTCTCATCATTGATGTCCCCCCCCCGCCCCCCTGCCCCCGCCCCTCTCTTTCTCTCCCTCTCTCTCTTCCTCTCGGAAATCAATAAGAACATATCCTAGAAAAGAAGAAGTGAAGCCAGCAAGGAGACAACACATGAGTGGGTGGGGGAGGGGAGGCGCATCTGGAGACGCCCAGCCGGGCGGGCGGGGGCCTGCATTCCTTTCTCCACGAGGGTGTGGGTTTAAGCTTTGCTTTCCTGCAACTGAAATAGCTCTGGCCCTGGGTCCTCCGTTCCGCCAGCCAGACACGGGGATGAGCTTGCTGTGAGCATTCCCGGCTCAGTGTCTCCAGACCTGAGTGACCCGGGGTGCCAGGCGTCTCCTGGGGGGCCGGAGGGGCGGCTGGGGATGCAGAGACGCAGGAGAAGCAGCGGCAGAGGCAGCTTGCAACTCAGACAGAACCCAACACCGGACCCATTCACTCAAGCCTTGCCCAGGAGCGGGTTTCAGAAGCTCAGAGCGCACGGAACCCTCAGGCGTGGAGCGGAGAAGCAGTGGCCCACTGTCCCGAGAGAGAGGGTGGACAGAGGGTGGACAGAGGGTGGACAGACTTGCGCGCCTCCCAGCCTGGGGCCAGTGAGGGCCACGCTGCACTGCGAATTTGAGTGCTGGGGCGGCTTCTCAGGCCTGCTATCTCCTAGGAAACAGTAAACAGAGTGAGGGTCGCCTGCCGCCCCCCTGGGCCAGCCCTTCGGAGACCTTGTGTTTGTCTGTGGCAGGAAACAATCCCAGGAGGAGGGCTGCAGCTCCCTCCACCATCTCCTCTGCTTCCAAGTGTAAGGTCATGTGAAACCCCGCCCATCTGGCCCCCTTCTGCTCAGGGAACCAACAGATAAGTCCTCGCCTCCCGCTGACCCAGGAGGAGGCGGTTTCTGCCGCCCAGACACAAACACAGCCATCAGGTATCTGACCCTTTGACCTTGCCAGGGAGCACCTGCTGGATCAGCAGCCAGGTGTCCGGACGGCCCAGCCCCAGGGCGCTATGCACGCCTGACTGTCGCACCAGCAGCCCAGGGGTGACTCGGTGCCTCAGGCCCCAGCCGCACCTCTGCCCCACAACTGGGGCTCCCTGGGGCTCCCGCTAGCTTTCCCGGCAGCCAGGGAGTGCCCACCACCTAAGCTGGGCCCGCTGCCGACCCACCTGCACTTCGGGGCCTGCCTGCGCCCCAGCGCGCCCTTGACCTGCTGGTGCGCTCTGCTTACCGGCTCCTCCAAGGTTGAGGGAGGTGTGTGCCGGCACCGTACCCCACCCCGCAGGGTGTGTCCCTCCCGGATGAAATGTCCGCCAGGTGCAAACCCACAGGGCACGGGGCCTGCCCCCGGGCGTGAAACCACTTGACCACTTTCTTTTTAAAAAAAAATAGGTGTTTATTTTAGAGGAAAGGAAAAGGAGAGGGAGAGAGAGAGAAGCATCAATGATGAGAGAGAATCATGGATCAGCTGCATCCTGCATACCCCCCACTGGGGATGTTCCTGCAACCAAGGCACATGCCCTTGACCGGAATTGAACCCGGGACCCTTCAGTCCGCAGGCCGACGCTCTATCCACGGAGCCACACCAGCTGGGCCATCTGATCACTTTCTGAAACCATGAACCAAAAAGCCTCGGGGACGCTGGGCCGGAGTGTTTGCCAACTGAATCCACACTCAAATCACTGCGTGAGGGGGAGGCCTGGCTTTTCTCACGCAGAAAACACGCGCAGCCGCTCAGCGGGTGCCACCCAGGGAACGGTCAGAGCGTCTGCAGGGAACGTTGGCAGCGAACAGGTGAGCGCTCCTCCTGCCCTGAGTCAGACTTTCTGTCCTCGGCGCGAACCCAGAGCATCTCCCCTGAGTCACCGGCCGCCCGGTAACCTCTCTGCCCTGAGGCTCTGGCTGCTTTGCACGTGGAGAAAACTCACGCGGGCCCTGGCTGCGTGCTCAGTGGGTTGAGTTTCGCCCCCATATGCCAAGGTGGTGGGTGCGATCCCCAGGCAGGGCACATACAGGAATCAACCACTGAGTGCATGAATAAGGGGAACAGCACATCGAAGTCTCTCTCTCTCTCTCTCTCTCTCTCTCTCTCTCTCTTTCTCTCTCAAATCAATTTTAAGAGAAACGTCTGGGACCAGGACTGGCTTCCCATCTTTGGTCCTAGACCCCTCAATGTGCTCTTGTCACCCTGAGGGCTGAAAGGGAAGCAGAGCCAGCCGCCTGCTTCTGGACAGATGGTGGCCCTGCTATCAGCAGGCATCAGCTCCAGCCAGAACCAACCAGTCACGTACCGCCAGGGCAACTGGAGAGCGGGGAAGCTGACAAGGTTCGCTGGAAATACCCCCCCCGCAACATGTGTGCATTGCTGTGACATTCCTGCAACATGCGTGCATTGCTGTGACGTTCCTGTAACACGCGTGCATTGCTGTGACGTTCCTGTAACGCGTGTGCATGGCTGTGACATTCCTGTAACACGCGTGCATTGCTGTGACATTCCTGCAACATGCGTGCATTGCTGTGACGTTCCTGTAACAACCGTGCATTGCTGTGACGTTCCTGTAACACGTGTGCATGGCTGTGACATTCCTGTAACACGCGTGCATTGCTGTGACATTCCTATAACACACGTGCATTGCTGTGACAATTCCTAACCTTCTGGACCATTATTCAAACCAGCCCATAAAAGGTTATTTTCCCAAGTCCAGATGCAGGGAAACCGCTCAGAGATTTCCAGTGACTGGCCAGTCAAGGTCCGGCTGCCTACCTCATAATCCCGTGGCCTTCACGCCACTCCCTGCTGTGGAGTTTTGTTTGCCTGTTCAGATGGAAATAGCCATTGCTTCGCCACGTGTGCAAACGATGTATACATGCGGACACACCCGCACACGATTTGGTCTTTTAAAAACTCCAGCACCACAGCTGCGCATGAAGTAGAAAGAGAAAGGCGGCCCCCCACGCACGAGTGCGGGCCACACGCTCACGCACCTAACTTCTTTAGGCCTGTGGACTCTGGAAGCAGAGGTAGCCAAGGTGAACTTGGGGTTCAGGGGCTCACCCAATGAGCAGCCTCTCCTCCAGAGCCATGGACCGAGCCGACCTCAGCTCACAGCCCTGCCCGTCCACCAGCTCACCACTCCGATAACACAGTGGTCGGCAAACTGCGGCTCGAGAGCCACGGATTGCCGCTCTGTTGACGAATGAGCTTGCCGACCACTGGGCGAACACATCCAGCCTCAGTGGCCGGCAGCTGGAGCGTCAACACCGCCTCCCCCCGCCGCGCACGTGGAAAAGGCCTGCACGGACAGGTGTGCGGCGAAAACGGGATAAAGCATGCAGAGCTGCGGTCACCGAACCTGGGCCCACAGTCAGGATCCCCCGCTAGATCTGGGCGGGGCCGGAGCTCCCCTTTCTGACAGCTCCCAGGGGCTGGGCTACTTCAGAGACCCCGCTCAGAAAGTCCCTCCCTGCTGTAGAGCATCTAACCCGGTGCCAGTACCCCATAAAACAGCTCAGCGCCCCACTCTTTGTTTAAAACCCCCTCCCCAGCTCTTGCCCGGTTGGTGTGGCTCCGTGGTTGAGCATCGACCTATGAACCAGGAGGCCAGGGTTTGATTCCTGGTCAGGGCACAGGCCCGGGTTGCAGGCTCGATCCCCAGTGGGGGGCATGCAGGAGGCAGCCGGTCCATGATTCTCTCTCATCGTTGATGTTGCTATCTCTGTCGTCCTCTCCCTTCTTCTCTAAAATCAATAAAAACGCCTTTAAAAAAATAAACCCTCTCCCTCACCCACCCTCCCGCCCACTCCAGCCTCAGCACACAGGCGCCCGCTCCCGCCCACAGGGACCAACACGGCCCCCCATCACGGAGCACGGAAACCCTGCCAGGCGCAGGGCAACGAGGCGGCACCGCGGGGCCCGCACTGCCAAGCCCGGAGCTGCGAGTAGCGGAAGCTCAAGCTGAAGGGGCAAGCGCAGCTGCAGGAGGCCAAAGGTCAAGGTGGGACCACCCAGAGCGCTGGAGCACGCAGGGGTTCGGCTGAAACTGCAGCCTGTGGGACCCTCTCCCGGTGGCCCAGGAGAGACTGGCACGTGCAACCGGGGCAGATGAGTACCCAGAAGCCATAGATCCGCATTCACCTTCTCCCTGTCACACACACGCCCTGCTGGCGGGCCAGGAGCACCCCCTGAGCACGGGGTGCTGATAAAACAAGTCACCCATCACCGGCTTGCACTTCGTCAGGGCTGTGCAGGCGTCCTGGCACCCAGGGCCCTGAGCGGTGGCGCGGCCCACCGTCATCGGTGTGCAGCCACCGTCATCGGTGAGCGGCCACTGTCATCGGTGCGCGGCCACTGACATCGGTGTGCACTGTCATCAGTGCGCGGCCA
>JAAGEH010000155.1:2800850-2827036 GCA_011751065.1 Lasiurus cinereus
GTGCCCTTGACCGGAATCAAACCCACAACCCTTCAATCGGCACGCAACACTGTACCCACTGAGCCAAACTGGCCAGAGCTATTGCTTCTCCACTTAACTCTTAAGCATGGTTGCATGTTTGCTACCAGAATCAAAACAAAGCAGAAACAAAGATGGCTTTGCACAGTCTTCCTCTTTTTAAGAAGAGTGCGTCCTACCTCGTGGCGTTTTCATGGCACGCACCCAATCTGACACGAATGGAAGGTGCAGCTTCAAAAATCGAATGTGGCTACTGATGAAGACAGTTCAGCCACAACCTTGTGCCGATAAAGAACTTTTTGAGAACCTGGAAGAGTGATTCGATTACACAACAGGTTTTTTATTCTCGAGTGCAGCTAATTGGGCAGGAGGCCCGTCCCCGGAATGGTTAGTAATCTGCGAAATTAGGCAGCTGACTCATTGGATGAGTTACAGTTTCGTGGTGATTAACACATTTATATTGGGCTACAGCTTGGGGCTAAATTACAAGGCCAAGTCTGGCCTTCAATGCTGCTATTGTAAGTGGGTCCCCCAAACTGTTTAACATTCACCCTGTCTCCCAATCAGACTGCACTTGAAATTACCTTCTTCTCTCTGAAGCACGCAGGCCATTTCTATGCCTGGTCTGTATCCGTTAGAGCAGTGAGCACACGTGCACGCAGAGACGCTCTCCATAACTGCTTGCTGGTGGGTGACCTTCCGGCTCCTTCTTCTCCTCCTGACATCATAATTATGACATCATAACTGTCTCCCCCACGAAGAGCTGGCTGCGTGCTATTTAAAATAAAATTTTAAAAAAGGAGCTCTGGCTCCTGGCCGGTGTGGCCCGGTTGAACATCTCTGTGCACGAAAAGTTGCTGGTTCGATTCCCGGTCAGGGCACATGCATGGGTTAAAGGCTCAAGACCCAGTGTGGGGTGTGCAGGAGGCAGCCGGTCAATGATTCTCTCCATCATTGATGTTTCTCTCTCCCTTTCCCTTCCTCTTTCTCTAAAATCAATGGAGGGCCACAGGCATCAGGAGGAAGGGACAATGTTGTCCTCCCTCGAGGGTCTGTCCGATGGCCCCCTCTGGCTGTGCAAAAATAGGTCTGATTCTGTTCGTTCCCTCTGCATCGTAGTGCTGGCTGCAGTCATGTTTTCATCGGACCATCTACGGGGAAGAGGCCATGCCCCTCACTGAACAGGTGCTGCGTGTTTTAAACATTCTAGCGGCACAGCGTTGAAAGTCGCTGCTTATACCCAGCTAACGTGTCACATGCCCAGCCGCGGAGGTCACGGTCACTGAGTTCCAGCCAGAGTGTGGGGGCTGCAGGAGCGCCCTGCCCCTGCCCTGCTGGACGCCTACAGGCATCGGACACACGAAGGGCCCGGAGGCCATGCGCAAGTTAGCAACACTGTGACTGTCCCTGCGAGCACCGACGCAGGCAGCGACATCACCGGGCTGAGAAAGAAGCCACAACACAAGACACTCGGGCTTCAAAGAAGCTGGGGTTCAGCTGGCTGAGGAGGTCAGGAGGGAGATACGTAGGCACAAGTCCCAGGTTTGGGCATAAAGCTGTGGGCGGGAGGGCAATGCGGGAGAAGGGAGGAGTGAGGGAAGATCAATGAATGAGCACCGCCCTAACCGGCGTGGCTCAGTGGATGGAGCGTCAGCCTGCGGGCTGAAGGGTCCCAGGTTCGATTCCGGTCAAGGGCATGTACCTTGGTGGCAGGCACATCTCCAGTGGGGGGCGTGCAGGAAGCAGCTGATGGATGTTTCTCTCCCATCGATGTTTCTAACTCTCTATCCCTCTCCCTCCTCTCTGTAAAAAATCAATAACATATATATTTTTTGAAAAATGAATGAGCACTGTCTGGATCACTCTGAGTTTGCGGGCCGAGCCCAGGGTCAGGTCTGCACACAGAGATTCAACAGTTGTCTACAGCCAGGCCGGCGTGGCTCAGTGGCTGAGCGTCGGCCTATGAACCTGGAGGTTATGATTCAATTCCTGGTCGAGGCTCATGCCCAGGTTGAGGGCTCGATCCCCAGTGTGGGGAGTGCAGGAGGCAGCTGATCCATAATTTTCTCTCATTATTGATGTTTCTCTCTCTCCCTCCTTCTCTCTTCCTCTCTGAAATCAATAAAAATATTTTTTAAAAAATTAAAAATAAAGCAAATCCCCCCAAAAAACAGTTGTCTATATCCACCTGATCTTCTTAGGAACAAGAGAAGAGATGGGAGACAGAGGGAAAGATCTTCAGAAGGCAGGGGAGGGTACGTGTGTGAAAGAGGATGCTTTCAGGAGGACACATCCGTTCAGTTGGGTTATCTCAGGGTTAAACTCTGGGAAGCAAACCAGTTCCCATCTCACGGCCCGAGCTCCTTCAGCAGTCAGCGGAAGACGGTATCAAGTTCACCTGGGTGGGTCAGCTCTCACAACTCGGCAGAGCGCTACCAGGTTCCAATTACTCTTCCTCAAAACACCCCTCACTGAACATGGGAAGGACCCGGAAATCCTGCTCCCGCCCCCTCCTCCAGCTCCAGCTCGTAAACCCGGGGCCATCAGCTGTGTCAGATCTTTATGGTGAGAGGCGCTCAAGGTCAATCAATTCCAGCAGCGCAGGCCTATCTGGACCAGCCCAGATGTTTCCTTCCAGACTGTCTTTCCCGACTCGGCAGCTCCCGGCGAGGGGAAAGGAAAGGAAAGCTGCGTGCCCCAAAGAAAGCACACGATTGTTCGACCCTGACCTGCCTGGCCAATCCAGAGCGCGCGTCTCCAGAGCTGGGGCTGCTTTTCCCGGCCCGCCTAGGGGCCGCTAAGCAATAAAGCTCAGGACATTCCACAGTACAAAGCGTGGCGTTCGCCACATTCCAAGTGGCTCCACGCAACCAGGCTTCCTGGAAGCTGTCGCCTGATTCCCAAGACGGCCGATAAGAGAACGGCCCAGAAGCAGTGAAGAACCAGATGTATATGGTGCAAAGCAAAGACTGAAGGGGAGGGGGAGCAGGAGAGGGTTAATAGCAGAAACACGATTATTTCATGTTCTGATCAATCTTTGCCTTTATTTTCTCTGTTTCCCAAGACGGTTTTAACGCTCCTCCAAGAGAAAACAGTCTGGCTGTGCTTAGGAATTTACAAGCCTACATGCAATTAGCACAGATAAGCATCGCGGTGCTGACAAATTTGCAAGCACATGCGCAATTAACACTGCGGAGCAGAGTTTCATCAGCTTCAGCATTTTCAAGCCACGGGCAACAGCTACCTTCACCTGGGCTCTGAGAGTCCCAGAGCAGCCAGTTCCGGGCTCTGGGCCCCTGGCCCCACCCCAACACAGGCCCCTGGCCTCACCCCAGCACCTCCCCAGACTTTCATGAGGGGCCCCCTCCTCCCCGCCCTCAGCTCCCACACCAATTCCACTCTCCCCCGCGAGGCCACTGGAATACTACTCTCCTTTTTTTTTTTTTTAATGTATTTTTTATTTTAGAGAGAGAGGAAGGGAGAGGGAGAGGGAGATGAAAACATCAATGATGAGAGAGAATCATGGACCGGCTGCCCCCCTGCGTGCCCCCTACTGGCGATCAAGCCCACAACCCAGGCCTGTGCCCTGACCGGGAATCGAGCCGTGACCTCCTGGCTCAATCCCTCAGCCACACTCAGTCTCTTAAAGCTGACCAATGTCCCACGTTAACTGGAAATCTTGGACTCCACTCTGGATTTCACTTGTCAGACCGGCCTAACTCTATAGAAAGTAACCCAAGGAACATACAAAGCCCAAACACAGCAGAGGTGTGTTTCTCGCTCACATAATGGGGGTGGACATGTGCCAAGCAGCGACCAGCCCCCCTCACTCCAGGCCAGCAGTAGTGGACAGCAGAGCGGCTGTCACAGGCAAACCTCACTTCCAATTTCACGTGATTGGATAGAATTGTCACATGGCCATGCCTCACTGCAAGGGATGCTGGGAAGTGTAGCCCAACAGTGTGTCCAGAAGGAAGAGGAGATGCTAACAGCGCCTCCTCGATGCCTGGGTCCGACTCCAGGCCTGGAAGGCTTCCAATATTTAACTTGCACCTTGCTTACTATTGTCTCTTCCCCAATCACTTTCCTAAAATTCCGTTCTTCTGAATAAATAAATAAAATGATGTTCTTCTGCACTGACCTGAATGGGTCAGTCTGAAAGAGTGACCCTTCGCTAATGTGATTAAGAAGACACGTTATTAAACATAACTGGCGGTGGGAAGGAGGGAGGAATCGCTGTGCCAGGCTGTGCCTAGCACAGTGACTGTACTGGCTGGAACACATGTGTATTTTAATCAGATGCTTTCTTCCGAGTCTAAATGGTCCAAACGAGTAACAGAACCTCTAGAAGACACCTTGAGATGTTGCCATACAAAACCCAGCCTCAAGATTTCCCAGAGTAAGTCAGTGGCTCAACACGCTAGCATTGCTTTTCACAGCTTTTCAAAATCTTTTTAAAGATATATTTTATTGATTTTTTTACAGGGAGGAAGGGAGAGGGATAGCTGTTCAAAATCTTCATGAAGCAGATTACATAGGAGAGGGAAAGAAGAGATTTCCTTCACTAGAGCTAGCTTCGTACATTACCTCGCTTAATTCCCATGACCATTTACCAAACGGGGGTGATTCTAGTTCGGGGGTTTGTTCAATATGCAACAGCTAACTATTTCGTCAGGGGCATCACCTCTCTTCCCTGATCGCTAAGTAAAATGCCAGCAGCCCACACAACGGCCGCCGGGTGAGCGCCCGAGTGCCATCTGATTGGTCACATCGCAAAGTGAATGTTTGATTGGTTCATTTGTGGAACCCGAAATCTTATCTACAAGTACAGGCACCTGATTTTTGTTTTTAAGTGGCTTTGGAGCAAAAAGGGTAGCTGCGTACTATTATCATGAATTTGTTTGTAAATCACTCAAAATGACACCTATTTTTGGCCAGATCACACTGTTTGGTGTGCCACAGACTTTTGGGAATTAGTGCACATGTGTCATCTGTTGAAAAAGGCTGCAAATCACAGTTCTGGTCTCAGCCTGAAGGATGAAGGATCAGAAGGTTAAGGGCAAGGTGGCGGCTGCCGCTGTCCCCTCACACGGCCACTGGTCACCAGGGAGCCCACTGAGCAAAGCAGGGCCCCTCGGAGCCCCTTCTCACCTCTCAGGTCTGCCTGCCCCAGGAACTGACTTTCAGGAGAGCGAGAAAATACGACCTGGCCAACACGTGACCAGCCCCAAGGAAACACTGGAAGCTTCGGCCTGAGCCCCAGGGAAGCAGCCGGGCCAGACCACCACGCACAGCCTCCCAACGGTCGCAGTCACATGCTCCCACCAACTGCGCACAGAGGCCGAGAGGCACTGGGGAGGCCCCTCCCCGCCCCCCAGCAGGGAAGAGCGAGAGAAACCAAAGCACTGAACAGCAACCGAGCTCAGAAACTGAATCCAGGCAGAAAGCCTAAAACAAAACCCACAAAAACAGCTGAACAGCCTCAACGATAGAGAGGAGGCCCACGAAACCAGATCGGTGTGGTATCAACAAGGAACATTCGAGAACAAAAACGTTGCCATTTGTAAAAAACTGAGAGCACAAATTTAAAACTCAGGGGACAAAATTGGAAGATAAAGTTGCACAAAATTCCCCAAGAAGAACACAAATACAAAGGCACGAAAAATGAGATAGAAAACATCAGAGCCAGTTCAAAGGTCAAGGCACAGAAAGGTGTGTCCCCTCCCCTGGGATCCGGACACGGGGACACGCACAGCGGACCCCCTGCAGAGCGCCCACGGACAACTTCGACTGAGGCTTCAAACCCACTCTCTGCTGAGGCCAAACATGGCATTTTCAACACCCCTCCCCCGTGTTTCAAAATATTCAAACATTTTTCATAATTAGGGACGCTCCGGAAGATGAATCAGTGATAAGTACCGTATTTTCCGGCGTATAGGACGACTTTTTAACCCAGGAAAATCTTCTCAAAAGTCGGGGGTCGTCTTACACGCTGGGTGTCATCTTCTAGGGCGAGTCTATCCCAAACCCTATATTTTAACTGGAAAAGTTGGGGGTCGTCTTATACGCCGGAAAATACGGTACGTAAAACTTAAGCAGAGAAACCAAACTCTCATTAACCTTGGAGATTATGAAAACCTGTGTGTGCTGGGGAGGGAGGGGGTTTATTACAGTGCGTACCACCAGGCTCAGCACGGGTAGATCCTGCCAATCAAAATAAACACTAACTATTAGCTCAGTGGTCCTCAAAGAGGGTGGTTTTTCTCCCCACAGAACATCTGGCCACATCTGGAGACATTCGTGGCGGTCACGGCTAGGATGAGGGTTGCTAATGGCATCTCGTGGGTGGAGACCAGAGACGCTGCTCACCGGCCCGCAGTGCACAGCCCCGAACCGACAAAGAAGTATCGGGTCCAACATGTCAATAGTGCTAAGGCTGAAAAGCCCTCTTCTGACCAAAATGAGGGGTCAGACCAGCGGGAGTGTGGGGGCCCAGGAAATGCGCGTGGGGAGTCGGGGGGAAGATGTGAAGGTACTAGTCGCCTCTCGGAAGAACACACACAAGTAGCAGCGCCGAATGGGAGCAATGCGGGCAGCAAGCAGCTATAAAGTTCCACTGTCTCTGGGGAGGAGGACATGACCTGGGAGAGGGCCGGTGTGACCACAGTCTGAGGAGCGACCTGATTATTTCAACTGCGCCAGAACCACGCGGATAAAAACAAAACAAAGCTCAAAGGACACACTAACATTGCCCCTTCCCGTCTCTGGGTGAGGAAAAGGTCCCTTTAAATCTCTCCCACTCCACCGGCCTGGGCTCTCCTTCACCTTCACCATGGCCTTTGAGCTGAAGGCCTTGGTCCCCTTCGCCCCAAAAGAGACAGTCTGCAACCCTTCCCCGCCCACCCCCCCCGACAAGGGTAACGTGACCCCACCCCCCCCACAACTAAAAACCCCGGAGATTTAAAACAGCCCGGTGCCCGGTGCCCGGTCAGCGTGCCTCAGGGGTTGAGCATCGACCTGTGATCCAGGTCACGGTTCCATTCCCGGTCAAGGGCACAGGCCCTGGTTTCAGGCTTGACCCCCCAATAGGGGCATGCAGGAGGCAGCAGATCCATGACTCACTCTCATCATTGATGTTTCTCTCTCTCTCTCATTCTCCCTTCCTCTCTGAAATCACTAAAAATATGTTTTAAAAATAAATAAAATAAAACACAGCCCAGGTACAAAGTGATCCTTCTGCTTTGCGATGCAGAACATCCCGACTTTCCGGAACAACCTGATCTCTTTGAACGGACAATAAAAGGTTCGTGCAATTTTTTTACAACACTTAGAGTCACTTTTTAAAATGTTTTATTGATTTCAGAGATAGGACGAGAGAGGGAGAGGGAGAGGGGGAGAGAAAGGGAGATAAGAACATCAATGATGAGAGAGAATCAGGGATCAGCTGCCTCCTGCACGCCCCACACTGGGGATCGAGCCCGCGGCCCGGGCCTGTGCCCTGATCGGGAATCAAACCGTTGAGCGTCCTGGTGCATAGGTCGATGCTCAAGGACTGAGCCATGCCGGCAGAGCCAATTACTTTTTAATGGTATCCGAGTGTCCTCCTAAGGTATGCGCCCCCACCCCCACCCCGAAGAGAAGCCTTAGTATGCAAAGTGCTGAAGAGAACAGGCTCGCCCTAGCCCAGGACAACGCGCATGCCTGATGCAGCGGGAACAGCAGGGCCCCGAGCTGGGCACGGTCTGGAAAGACCCAAGGGAGCAGCATGCAGCCCTGAGTCTTTCCAGATCCTTCCTGCGGGTGCGAGTTGTCAGCTCCCGGAGGTGCCTTGCAAATTCCGCTTTCCAGCGCTTCCCCTCCGTCCCCTCCCCCTGGCTACAGCGTTTAAAGTAAAAGAAGAAAGACCTGAATCAAACTGGTCTGTTCGGCCTTGACATCCTCAAATGATCCCGTCCAATGTGTACAGTGCGCCCGGGAACAAGAGGAGCGCCCGGAGCCGGGAAGAAACCCCCAAACCCAGGCTCCTCAGCGGCAGAGAACAGCCCGGCAGGAGGGCAGCCCCAGGAAGGCGTGCTTTCCCAGCGGGGAGCCCCTTTCCCAGCGGGGAGCCACTTCCCAAGGCAGTTCAGGACCTCCAGCCGCCAGGACCCGCACACCACACCACTCTCCCGCCAGGACCCGCATACTCTCCCGCAGCTCTCCTCTCCGCTCCTCCACTCCGCCCCAGGCAAACCGCTTTCCTTCCCCTCGAAGCCTGAGGCGCCTGGGGACCCTCAGGCTGGACCAGGAAGGGCCCATCCACGGGCAGGGGAGTGAGCCCCAGCTTACATCGTAGCTTTCACCCTGCGTGCCTCTGGCTTTCTAGGGGGAGTCGAGTTAAATTCATCTGGGTGTTTTTTTTCCCTTTTTTTAGGGAGGGGAAGGAAGAGGTAGAGAGAGGGAAACATCCATGATGAGAGAGAATCATGGATCAGCTGTCTTCTGTGTCCCACACAGGGGATCAAGCCCACAGCCCGGGCCTGTGCCTGTGCCCTGACCGGAATCGAACCCTGACCTCCTGGTTCATAGGTCGAAGCTCAACTACTGAGCCACACCAGCTGATGAAGCTACATCGATTTCTAAGAGAAAGATTCCTCCACCCATGGAACCTCAAGGCCCCGGGCACCAGCCCTCAGAGGGAACCCCAGAAAGGCTGACCCCGTCATTCCCCACCTCCTCATTCTCAAGCCTGCTCTCCACACTGACAAAGGACTTGGTTCTTGGGCGCAAAGAGAAGCCCATCAGGACAAGCTGTCCGGCCCAAGGTCCCCAGTGACCCATAGAACGAGTCTTGTCCAACCTCGGAGGCCAGACGAGGTGTCAGCCCTTGATTTACATAGGACATGTGCCACCTGCTGTGGGACACACACCCCCAAACCAGAAAGCATGGCTGTGGCGCTCTCACATCCGGGGAAATGCTAACGGGCAGAACCCCCAGAGAGGGTGAGTCAGGGCGCTGGACAGGATAGCCCAGCCCACAGCCCCCCCACCGCCCAGGGCGGCTCTGCTCCCCGAAGGCAACCAGACAGGGGCCAAGGCAACCTGACGTGGGCGCGCCCCTGGGAGCAGGCCAGGCCATCAGTCTCCTGCGGGGCTGCTGGCAGAGGCTCTGGCATTCTTGGGGGAGGGGGGGACCCTCAAGACAGGCCCCAAGGAGGGCCTGGTTTCATTCCTTCCCTTAACAAACATTCCCGAGGCTGCAGGGGGCCTGCCGCCACCCAGCCGCCACTCCGCGCTTTCTCAGAATTCTGACATGTTAGCCATGAGCGTCCCCATTCCCCACTCCCACCGACAGTTTTGTTTGGTTTTCTATACATTTGTATTGATCTCAGGGAGGAAGGGAGAGGGAGAGACAGGCAGAAACAAACATGATGAGAGAGAATCATCAATCGGCTGCCTCCTGCACGCACCACACGGGGGATCCGGCCCCCAACCAGGGCCTGTGCCCTGACCCCTCCCGTTTCATAAGGCTGAGGTTCGACCACTGAGCCCCTGAAGGTCTAGGCTTGCTGGACTGATGGGGAAAGGACCGGGCAGCGGGACCCCGTGCAGAGACCTGGGGCTCGGGATCCCCTCACAGCCCAGGCCACACAAACCAGTCCCCGCCTGCGTTTTTCGGGGCGCTGACATGGCTGGGGAGCAGCGGGCTGTTTTGTAGCCCTAATAAATGTCACTGCTCCCGATGTGCGGCCACCTGCAGTGGGGTCTGGGGCACTTCACACCGGCACTTCAAATTCCAGGGATGCCACTCTGGGGGAGTCAGATCCCCTTCACTCAAACTCACCCAGCGACGTGCCCGCAGCCCCTGCCCCTGACCGCCTGTAAAAGGCAGCAGGGCAGGCAGGCTCCTCCGATTTCCTTTCTCCTGCTACAAAACTGCGGACGAAGCAAGTATTTGTTTGGGTTTTGCTATGTAAATAAAGCCTTTTATCAGGCCAGCCGGGAGAAACAGCCCTCCAGGCATGGCTGGCCTGAACCAGGGGCCTCCCAGCGGAAGGCCCCACAGCCGGTGTCTGCAAATGGGGCATGCGCTTTAGACACAAAAGCCTCCCAAAGCAGAGGTGCCACCTGGGTACCTAGCGAGGAAAAGGGCACCCAGGGGGCGTTCGGCAGTCTGGAGGGGGTCTTCCGGTTGACACCCCTGGAGAGGGGGTGCTAATGGGTAGGGGCCCGGGATGCTGCTAAACATCCTACAGTGCACAGGTCAGCCCCCCAGAGAGAACAACCCCGCCCAGGAGAGCAGAGACGGATGTGAGTCGTTCAATATGGCACTGCAGCAGGTGGCCACGGAAAGCGGGGACATTCGGAGCTGGTCTTCAAGGTCCTTCTCAAGACTCGCCAGGTTGGTGAACCCCAACGCACATCTATCCAGTGGGCTCCATCTGAAGGTCAGGGCCTGAGGCAGCCCGGTGGGACACCCTCCCAGCTCTAAGATGCACACTCTGGGAGGCTTTCTAAGGAGACCTCATTGTCACAAGAGTCCTCACACTGGGTCCAGCTCCTCCCAGTTAGATTCTGTCAGATCGGAAAGGTGCTAAGACCCCAGGCCTCGCATATATACATTATTTAGTCACAAAGTTGTTTTTTAAATCCACACCAGAGGATATGTTTATTTATTTACTAGAGGCCGGTGCACAAAATTCGTGCACGGGTAGGGTCCCTAGGCCTGGCCAGCAATCAGGGCTGATAGGGGCCTTCCGGCTGCCAGCCGGGGCCTTCCTTCCCCACCTGCAGGCTGCTGGCCAGGGCCTTCTTTTGTTCCGCACCACCCCCTGGTGGTCAGCGGACATCATAGCAAGCAATCAAGCGATGGAACTCCTGGTCTTCCGAACTCCCAAGGGGACACTTTGCATATTAGCCTTTTATATATATAGATTTTATTGATTTCAGAGAGGAAGGCCGAGATAGAAACATCAATGATGAGAGGGAATCATGGATCAGCTGCCTCCTGCCCGCCCCCCAGTAGAGATCAAGCACACAACGCAGACATGTGCCCTACCAAAAATAAAACTGGTGACCTCTCGGTTCCTGGATCAATGCTCAACCACTGAGCCACACTAGCCAGGCTATGTTTATTGATTGGAGGGAAAGAAGAAGGGAGAGAAACATAGATCGGTTGCCTCCTATATCCACCCAAGCAGGGATCAAACCTGCAACCTAGGTATGTGCCCTAACCGGGAATCGAACCCACAACCTTTCTCATGTACGGGATGACCAACCAACTAAGCCACCCCCCCAGGGCTAATCACAAAGATTTTTAGGTGCAAAAAGTCGATGAGAAGAAGTACTACCTAATGAGACCTGAAGATTTTTCGGCAGCAGTAGGGAAAGGAGGGGTCCGAGCTCAGGTTTACCCAAATTCTGCTGCGAAACAAGTGTCCCCAGTGTTCACAACAGAAGTCTGTCTCCACCCTCGTGGTTAGAGCTGGACACGCTCTCCTTCATCCTTTCCTAACAACGTGGTAGTTTACCGTAATTACCGGCTGCTGAACTGTAAGTGAGCATCCCTAGTGAAGAACCCAGGAGAAAAGACAGTTATGTAAATACTGTTGACACCATTCCATGTGTGCGAGTGCGAGCCCGCGTGTGCGCACTTCCACGTGTGCGTGGACACTTAGAACACAAGCCCAAGCTGCTCTGGATCTTCTCCCTCCTGAGCAAAGAAACCACAAATCTCCTTGAAGCGCATATAAAAACAAAGCCACGGTCAAAGGGAGGGATGCATGAGCATCTCAGATAAGAATCGCAAGCATCTGAGCCTGTAAAACCCTGAAGCACAATGCAGAGAGCCTGTGCGCACACTGCTACTGGCCCAGCCACAAAAATGTTCCCCCAAAACCCTTAGCAACGTGGGAGCAGACCAACGGCCAACTCAGGAGCAAGGCCTCACAGCCTGAGAGGGCTCTGGGGTCTGCGGTGCTACTGCCCCCCCTTCGGGTTCCGGAATGGCACCTCTTAGGCACGGAAAACAGGAGGCCACTGGGATATTTTGCACTCGGGGTACCTATTGCCAGATGGGTACTAGATTTATCAGGGTAGTCACTTCGCAACTTATATAAATGTCTAATCACTAGGTTGTGTACCGGGAACTAATATAATATCATACGTCAACTATAACTGACAAAAAAATATTCAGCGAAAAGAAGAGGGGAGAACTTGGGGTACCTGTAGGGAGGAGGAGGTGCTTTGGGGCCCCCTTAATCAGCTTCTGGTCAAACAAATAAATCGTAAAGTGACTTCCAGCGTTCTCACTCGGTGTCAGGCCAAAAAGCAAGACTGCACCTTCAATAGCGTTTTACAACTTGTTCCATCTGCTCTGAAGACACAGGGCGGGACAGACGTGGGTTTACAGCTGTGAGCACTCAGCCAGCTTATTCTTGTATTGTTATTTAATTATTGTGTTCTTTTCCATGCGAACAACAGTAACCCTACTTGTGAATCCTGCATCTTTTCTTAAAAAGAATACATGACAGACTAAGAGTTTGAGCAATTTACCCAATAGCTCATATTTTACCAGCAGAAATGCCTTGTGAAACCGTTAAAAGGGAAGGCAAGCCCTGAGTGGGTGGCTTAGTGGGTTGGGGTATCCTCCCATACACCAAAAGGTTGTGGGTTCGATTCCTGGTCAGGGCACCTAGCTAGGTTTCTGGGCGCATATGGAAGACAACCGATCAATGTTTCTCTACCCTCCCCCCCACTTCCTCTCTCTCTAAAAAAAAATAATAATTTTTAAAAAGTTGATACACAGGATGTATTTTTTACAACAGATACAGACAAAATGCGCTTTCATACTCAAACATGCGGGGAGCGCCCGTGCTGGGCCAGGCCACAACGCCTGCCCACCATCTCTCCCAAGAGCACCCAGTTCACCCCAAGTCAGCGCCCTCTCCCACGCCGCCCCTCAGGTCTGCGGTTCTGCGAAGATCAACCTGAGAGAAGCCAGGACGGGAAGCTGGGTGGCTCCTGGGCATCTGAGCAACAAAGCCACTCGCCAACGCCTGGCCGAGGGCGGGCTAGCCATCACCGGCTTCTCCCTGCAGCGGGCACAGACAGGTCACCTTCACTGGCTCCCAGCAGCCAAGCACTTCTCCTCCGTTGTAAATGGCACTTTGTCCCAGGAAGGGCCTACCCAGCCCTTCCCCAGTCACCGCGCCAACCCACACCTGGAGCCAGAAGAGACCAGGAAGATTTGGTGGTTGTTGGCGTGTTTTTATAGGTTCGGCTGGTCCACTTCAAGGTGGGTTTTGTTTTTGAGCCAAGAGAATTCAGTTCTAACGCAGCCCCTCTCCCCATCTCCTACAGGTGACCCACATTCCCCAGGAGACACCCTGGGAAGCATTTCTGGACTGAAACCCCGTCCAGAAAGGCGCTCAGAAGCCCTGTAGCTTGTGCAGGTCTCCGGAGCGCCCTGGAACTGAAGCCGAAAGTCAGTAAATATTGATGGGCTGATGGGAATCGAGAAGCTGGGCTGGCGACAACGGCTGGGGTGCGTTTCCCGGCGATAAGGGCGCGGGTCCGAGGGGTGCAAAACCAGGGTCCACAGAGGCGCACACGGGTGGGGCGGCTCCGTCCAGCCCTGGGCACGTGGGAGCGTCTCTCCCCGGCCTCGGGGCAGCCCCACAGGTGCAGGCCGCTGCCGGCCAGACCGCGAGTGGCAAGGGACCCCGTCCGGCTCCTTCCCAGAGGGGGAGGGGAGGGGACCCGGAACAGAAGCCATTTAAACTGCGCGGCGCCGGGAGCCAGCGGGGCTGGAAGCCGCCAAGGAGCGGCGGGGGTGGCGCCCGGGCTGCACACCTATACGTGGCCCGCGGTCCACGCCCCACGGGTGATCCGGCCAGACGCGCGCCCGGAGCCCGGGGCGCGAACGCTCCGCTCCCTCCGGCGCCCCCACCCCCTCCGCGCCCCCCGCCCGCCTGCGGGCTGTCACCGCGCGGGTCCCGCGGTCGCCCTACCTTCGTGATGACCAGCGGCTCGCCGTGCTCGCGGCCGCCCTTCAGGGTGAAGCCCCACGGGGCGCCGCCGTTCAGCTGCACCTCCACCAGGCGCCCGCCGTCGGCCGTGCGCCCCTCGGCCTCGGCCAGGCGCTCGGGCCGCGCGCGGGGCTCGGCGCCCTCCATGGCACGGGGCGCGCAGGCAGCGAGGCCCCTGAGACCCCGGGCCCGCGCCCATGCACCCCGGGAGTCCCGGCGGGCCGAGGCTAGGAGGCTGCGGGCGCCCGCCCCGCCGCCGGCCACCGGCGAACTTGCGCTGCAACTTGAGAGGAAAGTGCCGGCCGAGCCGGGAGGGAGCGGGAGGGCGGGCGGCGGAGGGCGGGCCCGGAGGGGGCGGGCCGGCAGGGCGGGGCGCGGGGGGCTCGCGCCGCTCGGCGGGCAGGGGGCGGGGCGCGCGGGGAGCGGGGCGCGCGCTTGGGGCGGGGGACGGCCCGGGTCGGCGGCCCGAGGCCCCGCCCGTCTCCCCGCGCGGGCGCCGGAGGCCGTCGGAGGTTCGGGGCGCGTCAGCCCGCCTCCGGGGAGACCGAGGCGCGGCAGGTGAGACGGCGGAAGCTCCCGCGCGGGGCGGGCCGAACGGCAGCCGGAGTCCTGGGCGGCTCCATCTTGGGGCGCGCGGCCGGCCTGGCGCTGCCGCCTTTGTTGGCGCGGACCGCGGGCCGAGACCTGGGGCGGCGCAGGTGAGGCCGGAAGCGGACGGCGCTGCGGGTCCCTGGGCGCCCCGCGCGCGCCCACATCGTCCGGAGAGTTGGACAGGGGCGCGCCCTGCAGCCGGGGTCCCAGCGCTGGACCTGTCCCCAGGAGGGACCTTCCTGCAGCGCCCAGCCCAGATGAGGAGTGGCATCTTTAAAAACAAACAAAAACCTTTTTATTGATTTCACACAGGAAGGGAGAGGGAGGAAGAGAGAAACATCAATGATGAGAGAGGATCAGGGATGGGCTGCCTCCTGCACGCCCCCCGACTGGGGATGGAGCCCGAAACCTGGGCATGTGCCCTGTCCAGACGCGAACCGTGACCTCCTGGTTCTTAGGTCAACGCTCAACCACTGGGCCACGCCGCCAGGAATGGCTTCTGGTGGGCTCTCCTTCGCCTTCATCCCCGACGAGTTTCCCCTTCAAACCCTGTTCTCACCTTCAGGGATTTCCGTCCCTGCCACGTGGTGCCCCAGGGCTGCCTCTCCTACAAGGGGCAGTGGGTGCCGGGCATGAGCGGGTGCGCCACCTCTTCCTGCCTCTTTTTCAGTTTCCCTAAAGTCCGGAATAAAGAAATCGCAGCCTTTAGGTATTTGCATGCTTTGCAAGAAACAATTGTTTGCTTGCCGTTTGCAGTGAGGAAGCCGGACGCTGCCGAACGCCTGTTTCCTCCAAGCGGCTCCTCCGTCCGGGCTGTTGCAGGTGATGACGCTGGGACCGCGGCAAGGACAGGATGGACAGCACTGGGCAGACTCCGAGGCCCGGGCCTTGTAGGCTGCCACTGAGGAGGCAGGAAGAGGAACGCCAACTCTGGTCTCTTCACGGTCAAGTGAGGGTCTGCGTTCTCCGATCAGGGTTACATGGCGGATCCTCGACATCCAGGCAATTCCAGGAATGCCCTCCAGCCTTAGTCGACCTCTGTGAAAGGCTCGTTCGACCCCCAAAGGGGTCTCGACCTACAGGTTGAGAACCAACCCACAGGTTGAGAACCGCTGCTGTAGAGTCTAAGACCACGGGAAACACAGATATTTACATTACGATTCATTAACGGTAGCAAAATGACAGTTATGCAGTAGCAACGAAAATAATGTTATGGTTGGGGATCCCCACCACATGAGGAGCTGTATTACAGGGTCGCGGCGTTAGGAAGGTTGAGAACCTCTGCATTAGAGAAATGAGCCTTTTTTTTTTCCTTCCTTCCTTTTTGAGCAGAGCCTTGGAGATTGTGCCCATAAGAATCAACCTCAAGCCCTAACTGGTTTGGCTCAGTGAATAGAGCGTCGGCCTCGGACTGAAGGGTCCCAGGTTTGATTCCGGTCAAGGGCATGTACCTTGGTTGCAGGCACATCCCCAGTAGGGAATGTGCAAGAGGCAGCTGGTCGATGTTTCTGGCTCTCTCTCCCTCTCCCTTCCTCTCTGTAAAAAAAAAAATCAATAAAATTTTTTATAAAAAAGAATCAACCTCAAGTGTACCATGACTGTGGTGGCCCCACGAATCCTCACAGAGTGATTAAATTGCACAGAGATGAATACACACACAGAGACCCTAGCCGGTTTGGCTCAGTGGATAGAGGCTCGTCCTTCGGACCGAAGGGTCCCGGGTTTGATTCCAGTCAAGGGCATATACCTCCCTTGTAGGTCCTGGCCCTGGTCTGGGCAGGTGGGAAGCAGCCAATCGATGTGTCTCCCACACTCGTGTTCCTCTCTGTCTCCCTTCTGCTCTCTAAAAATCAATGGAAAAATATCCTCAGGTGAGGACTAAAGAATAATAATAAATAAATGCACACACACGGGGGCTGTAAACGGGAAATCTGAGTGAACTTGGTGGAGTGTGTCGTATCTGTGAACATATTGTGCTATCGTGTGGGGAGATGTTACCATTGGGTAGGCAGGGTCCAGGCTGCCCAGCGCACCCTGTGAATGGCCTCCGGATTCCGCGGCTGGCCTGAGGTCACTGAGCCACGCCCCTGAAGGACTGGCCTTCTTCCGGCAGGACCGAGGTCCGGGTGGGCGGCGGAGGGTGTTCTGACACGGATGAGGGTTGAGACCCCTGCCCGGAGTGCACTGCCGCTCCCTCCCTGCAGGTCCGCCAGGAAGGGCAGCTTTCGCTGCTCAGGGCTCGGACTTGCCTCTGTAGGGGGGTTAGACCCTCTGCCACCCAGGGAGGCTCCCCTGATCTCCAGGCAGCACAGCCAACGGCAGGAGGCTGAAACCTCCGGCTGGGAAGCTCTGCCTGCGAAACTGGAGGCGACTCCAGGCCTGTGAGTTCCCTTCTTCCGTTGTTAGGACACGTGCACTGTTTAGAGTGTGGGACGTGAAGGGACTAGATAAATAGGGGTTGAAACATATTCTGAATATAAATTTTTACCAATACTAAATGAATTAACCAATAAAAGGCAAATTGGCCCGGCTGGTGTGGCTCAGTGGTGAGCATCGACCTGTGAACCAGGAGGTCATGGTTTGATTCCTGGTCAGGGCACAGGCCCGGGATGTGGGCTCGATCCCCAATAGGGGACGTGTAGGAGGCAGCTGATTTATGATTCTCCTCGTTGATGTTTCTCTCCCTCCCTCTCCCTCTCTGAGATCAATACAAATAATATATATTTAAATAAACAAAAGGCAAATTGAACCAACTCTCAGAGAACCATCAATAGCTCATCACAATGTAACACAATACCTACCGTTTCAAATCGGGAGCGTTTAAGAGGGGGTACTTAGCTGCAGCCAGTGTTTTTAAAGTTTCGTATTTTAAAATACAGCTTTCGAAAGACACTGGCTGGTTTGCAGTTTGGCCTTATAAAGTAGCCAAGGAGCAGGGGCTTCTCGGGCATCTCCAGCTGTGGACACAAAGCAAGCAGCCGCCATGAGACAACTAGAGCGCAAGTCTGTGCAAAAGGGCGTCTCAGTGACCAAGACAGCAGGGGAAAGGGTTGGGGACACCAGAGGTGGCCCTGCTGCTGGTGTCCTCTCCCTGAAGTATTTCTAGCCCCGCCAGGAGGAGGAATGACAGAGCTGTCATCTCGCAGGCGGAGGGGACCTGGGCTGGGCTGAGGGGACCTGGGCTGGGCTCCTCAAGTGGAAATCAGGGGCCCTCTTGGTGGGGAGCTTAGCAGCCTCAGGGCTGGAAGGCAGAAATCTGGGCCAGCCTGGTTCATTTGAATCTCTGAGCCTCAACATCCCCTCCCCACGGTGTGTGTGTGTGTGTGTGTGTGTGTGTGTGTGTGTGTGTGTGTGAGAGAGAGAGAGAGAGTTTGTGTGTGTGTGCGGTGGCAGGTGGGAGATCAAAAGCAAGTGGCTTGCCTGGCCGGTGTGGCTCAGTGGTTGAGCATCGACCTATGAACCAGATCCCCAGTGTGGGGTGTGCAGGAGGCAGCCGATCCATGCCCCTCTCTCTCTCTCTCTCCTCTCTCTCTCTCTCTCTCTTTCTCTCTCTCTCTCTCTCTCCCCTTCCTCTCTGAGATCAATAAAAATATTTAAAAAAACAGACAAGTGGCTTTCTGGCTGAAGAGCTGAGCGGAGTGCCTCAGAAGTGGCGGCTGGAGGCCAGGGGCAGGTGAGGAGACTCAGCCACGAGTGCCTTGGGGCGCGTGGAGGCCAGCTGTTGTCACACATCACTGTCACCTGCTCAAAGGTGTGAACTCAGGTCAGCAGGGCGCGCCCTCAAGGCAGTGGGCGAGCCTGTGCCCTGCCCCTTCGCGTCTGGTGGCCAGCACCCCTGAGCTGGTGGCCGCACCCCTGTCTTCACAACCTCTGGCCTCTGCCCAGGCCCCGCCTCCCTCGGCCTGGAGGACACTCGGGGGACACTGCAGGAACCAGGGGAGTCTGTCAGGGTCTCCGGAGGAGGAGCACACGTGGAGAGGGATCATGAATGTATTGGGTCACCCCAAATGGCGCCAGCCCCCAGCGCCGGGCAGTCAGAGGGTTTCAAGGACTCGGGGCTGGGGGGAGGGGGTCAGCGGGAAGCTCTCTGGGCGGGTCCGGATCCTGGGAAAGTCCGGAGGGGAGAGATAATGGTCTCAGCGCGCGGAATGCGGTCTCAGCGAAAGGGAATGCCGGTGCTGAAGTGGCCTAAAGGTCAGTTCCCAGGAGGGGGGCGCGGGGGGATCCAATCATTTGATCGGACCACAGCCTCTTCGTCTCAGACTCCTGAATTGAACCCCACGTGCAAAGACCCTGTAGCCACACACACCAGCAGTTCCGGGCTCCCGGGGTGAGGCCCTGCTCTCTCTGGGGGACATGGCCAGGGCTCCGCGGGTCCCGTCTGGGACCACTGGAAGACGCTCCCTGTTAGTCTGGAGGGGCTGTGGCTAAAGCCTCCAGCAACTCCCCCCCCCCCGCTGCTTCCCCCCTCCAGTGCTGGTCGGACTCTTAAGGAGCCACAGCGCAGGCTGGCTATCTGCTGGGGGATGCGGGGGGGGGGAGGCTCGTGCACCCTCAAGCCCAGTGAGGACTGCCCCACTCCCATAAAGATATGAGAGGGCGAGAGGGGAGGAGTTTACTGCTCAAGTTAGCAGACCCCATCCATTGAGATCCGAGCGAGGATTTTAAATGGCAGCGACCGCTTTACCAGAGACAGAATGTTCCCAGGAAAAGCGCAGTGCAGGTGGCGGTGGCTGTGGCGTCTGTGGTTTGCCCCGAGCACCAAGTGGCCACAGTTCATCCCAGTCAGGGCACAGGCCGGGCTGCAGGCTTGATCCCCAGTAGGAGGCATGCAGGACGATCCATGACTCTCTCCCTCTCTCTTCCTCTCTCTCTAAAACCAACTTTTTAAAAAATCAACCAGTGAGTGCATCCATAAGTGGAACAACAAATCGACTTTCTCTCCCCCCCTCTCTAAAATCAATAAATACAAATAAAATAAAAAATAAAGTGACAGCCAGAAGAGGATGCAAACTTCCAGAGCTCACGAAAGATTCCCTCCCTCCCTCCCTCCCACCCCACAAATCACCCAGGGCCACAGGCGCCGAGGACAGGGGACCATGCCCGCATCCTCAGCGCTGGAATGATGCGGGTGCCGAGGGGACGAGGGGCGGAAGCCTCTGATGCTGGGCGGGCTGCTGTGTCAGTGGAATCTCTCAGCCTGAACTTCAAGGGCGGGAGACGCACTTGACCGGCAGTAGAAACAGCAGGAAGCAGCAGAGGACGGCTAGCTGAAAGGCGGTGGCATTGTTACTGCACCAAAAATTTCTCCCAGGCGCATGTAACTTTCTAACCATCTAATCAATCATGGTCATTCTTTATATTTGCATAATTACACACTTCAGAAAGGCCATAGCAGTATCCTATGAATGGCTTTTTTCTTTTCAATTCTCACCTAAGCTATGTTCAGAGAGAGGGAGGGAGAGAGAGAGAAACACTGATGTAAGAGAGAAACATCGATTGCTTGCCTCCCGTTTTCTCCATGACTTGGAATTGAACCTGAAACCTGGGTTTGTGCCCTGACCCAGAATCAAACCCGAAACCCTTTGGTGGACAGGATGATGCCCCAACCAGTGGGCCACCCGGCCAGGGTCAGACACATACCCCTGTGACGCCAGGTTACTGGCAGGTCGCTCATCTCCCAGCCGCCGCAGGGCTGACCACAGAAGCCCTTGAGGTGAACGTGTGGCTTTCCTCTTCTCCCTCACCCGCTGCTGGGGCGGCAGCGAAGGCGTCATTTGGAAATCCCCCGCCGTCTGTGGCTCTGGAGCGGGTCCCGTTCTCTGTCAGCCACTTAAGGGTTGTTAGACGC
This sequence comes from Lasiurus cinereus, assembly GCA_011751065.1. NCBI lineage: Eukaryota > Metazoa > Chordata > Mammalia > Chiroptera > Vespertilionidae > Lasiurus > Lasiurus cinereus. Next base: position 2,821,320 of record JAAGEH010000155.1, read on the forward strand.
GTTTCTTGGAGATGAGGACCTAGCATGGACAGCCCGCCCAGACGGGACGGTCACTGTGTCCCCACGTTACCATGGTGAGCTCCAGAAGGAACGCAACTTGAAACAAGGTTAAAGTATGTAACATGTATATATACACGGAACTATGTAACGTGTAACAAGTTTAAACTACGTAACGTCTATGTACATGCTACACTGAATGGCCAGACTATCATGCCCACCCCATCAGCACTATGCTGGGCCACCTTTTGCCTCCAATGCTGCGGCGGTTCTGCTTGGCACGGACTCCACGAGATGCTGAGAGGTGATGCGGGGAATCGGGCACCAGGCCTGATGGCAGCACTGTCCCGTTCTGTGGGATTAGATGGTGGTGGGACCAGCTGCCTGGTGGCTCTCTGAACTTCGTCCCACACATGCTCCATCGGATGGAGATCTGGTGATGGTGGGGGCCACCTCAGCCAGGGAAAGGCTTTCTCATGTTCTGGAAACCACTCCTGCACAATACGAGCCCCGCGGCATGGCGCATTGTCTTGTGGGAAGAAGCCATCTCTATTGGGATTCACCATCGACATGATAGGATGAACTTGATCAGCAACGATACTTAGGTATGTTGTGCTATTCAGACGCCATTAAAGGGTCCAAATCAGGCCAGGCAAATATGACCCAAAGTGGTCGGCAAAGTCATGAGTCCACTGAGCCAAATATCAACAGGACAACGATTGGAATTTCTTTGGAGAGCCTCATTTTTTAAACTTCAACTTCTTCTAACGCCACTTCTTCAAAATAGACTCGCCCAGGCGGTGGGATTTTGTGGAAGAGCCACACTCAAGGGGCCAAAGAGCCGCATGTGGCTTGCGAGCTGCAGTTTGCTGACCACTGCCCCAAACCATAACACTGCCCCCCTCCCAGCTTGAAGGGTTGTACTCCTGCATGTGGGGTGCATGCTTTCATATTGTTTCTGCAGAATTCTCACTCTGCCATCTGCCTGATGCAACTGGAAACGTGAGTCATCAGACCACATGACTGTTTTCCAATGCTCGACTGTCAATCCTATGTTCCTGTGCGGATGGGAGACGTTGTATCTTGGAAACTGCAGACAGCAAAGGTGTTCGAACAGGCCTCGGGCTTCCATACCCATACGATGCAGCGTACACTAATGTGCCTATAGACGTCAGGTGGCATAATGATCTGGCCACTCAGAGTATATAACATGCATATGTCCCTTCCTTGAAAGTACAGGTACAGTCACATGGCACCAAATGCGGCCACCTGCGACCAGCCCCAATGTCTCCCAAGTGGACCCCTGGTTGCCTCAAGAGGAGGGCGAGAAGGCGACGCCCTGGGTCTGGCTGGTTTGTAGACTTGCAAGGCAACAGACACGAGCCTCGGGTTCCCTCTGGGGGAAGTGCTTCCGGCGCCACAGGCCTGGGCTTCCACCTCTGTGACCTGGGACATGTCCCCTCACCTCTTCCCACTGCTCACACACCAACTAGAGATGAAGAGGAGCCACAGGGTGGAGGTGAGATTTCAGCAACACACGAAGCGCCCGGTGCCTCCAGCTCACAGAGGTCGGAGCAGACATTGACGTTAGTTCGACTTTCTTCCTCTTCTCGAAGCACAAACACGCCCCTCTCCTTCCCACACCCGCTCTTGCTCCCTGCCCTCTCATCAGAGGTGACTCAGTTCAAGGACCGGGACGCATTCTCTGAAGCGGCCAAGCTGAGGTTATACCCTCGGGCACTATTTCTCTCTCCTTAAAAAAAAGAAAAAATGGCCCTAGCCGGTTTGGCTCCGTGGATAGAGCTTTGGCCTGCGGAGTGAAGACTCCTGGGTTCAATTCTGATCAAGGACACATGCCCGGGTTGTGGGCTTGATCCTCAGTTTGGGGCGTGCAAGAGGCTTGATCCTCAGTTTGGGGCGTGCAAGAGGCAGCCGATCAATGACTCTTTCTCATCCTTGATGTTTCTCTCTCTCTCTCTCCCTCTCCCTTACTCTCTGCAATCAATAAAAATGAAAAATAAAAAAAAGACTGAATCCCTGTCCGGCACACCCAGGTTCGCCTTCCGCTTGAGCTTTATTTACTCAGCCAGTTGACTGGCCAGTCGGCTTTCGGGGAGACAGCGTTTGAAATGGTGTGTAACGAGGTGGAGTGGACGGTGATTGGATGGGCGGGTTGAAGGCATTTGCTCCCCGTGCCAAGAGCCGATCGGGCGTTGCTTTCTGGGAGCCCTGGGCTCCCCGCTCCTCTCCACCGGGAGCCTTCCTGCAGCTTCTTCCAGAACATTGCCCGGAAGTGCTTTCTTTCTCAGCACAAGTCACTTTGTTTGTCTCCACGGGCCTTATCTGGCTTCTTCCTCTTCCATGTGCTTCCTTTTCCTCCCCGCATCCTGACTTCGGTCCCGTTAGTCCCAGCCATTGCTGCTCCCGGGGGTTCCCCGCCAGAAGGATGTTACTCACCACTGCCAGCCCCAGACCCGCACCCCTCACTGCACATGTGCATTTAGAATGCTCTTCGGCTCGGGCGGATGTTGATCTATTTGTCAGCATCTATTTTTAAAAAATTCTATCTCTTTATTGACGTCAGAGAAGAAGGGAGTGGGGGACAGAGAGAGAAAAACATCCATGATGAGAGCGATTCATGGATCGGTTGCCTCTCACACGCCCCCTACTGGGGATCGAGCCCACAACCAGGGCCTGTGCCCTGATCAGGAATCAAACCGTGACCTCCTGGTTCCTGGGTTGAAGCTCAACCACTGAGCCACTCTGGCCAGGCCCACATGTCATCTTGTATTGCTGCCCTGTGCGGTACTTCCAGATGTGTCCATCTGTGTGTGCCTGTGCACTTCACCTGTCTACCTCTTTGCGTGTTATTGCACTCTCACAAACATGTTTGTCATAGTTTTATTTCCAGGCTAGTCTTAAATTGCCTCTTACTTGTTGGACAGTTAAGAAATGTAGTCTGGCCCTAGCTGGTGTGGCTCAGTGGATAGAGGGTCGGCCTGCAGACTGAAGGGTCCCAGGTTCCATTCTGGTCAGGGCACAGGCTCGGGTTGTGGGCTCGATCCCCAGTGGGGGGCGTGCAGGAGGCAGCAGATCCATGATTCTCTCTCATTATTTGGAGAGAGAGAGAATCCCTCTCCCTTTCTCTCTGAAATCAATAAAAATATATTTTAAAAATAAAGCATGTCTTTAAAAAACAAAAAGAAATGTAGTCTGCTATCCCTCCTTGTACAGGTTCGCTCCAAGGTCCATCCATAGCATAGGCCCCTAGCTCCATGGTTGGCAAACTGCGGCTCAAGAGCCACATGCGGCTCTTTGGCCCCTTGAGTGTGGCTCTTCCACAAAATCCCACGGCCCGGGCGAGTCTATTTTGAAAAAGTGGCGTTAGAAGAAGTTTAAAAAAATGTGGCTCTCCAAAGAAATTTCAATCGTTGTGCTGTTGCTATTTGGCTCTGTGGACGGATGAGTTTGCCGACCACGGCCCTAGCTGATCCTGCCCTTTGGTAAGTTTGCTCCCGAGATTATCCTAACCAGGGATCCCCTGGTGTCCCCTCCCTCGAACACTGGGCACCACAGTCGCGCAAGGCACGCAGCTTGGCACGTGGGAGGCAGGGGTGTGTGTGCAGCTGGGGCACAAAGCAGGGACGCCTCGGCAAGGATCGGCCGCCCGAACCCTGGAGTTAGGGCGACACACAGAGGCGCCTTTTTCATTTCGCAGCCCATCCCCGCAGGAGCGCCTCCTGCTTTCCCAGGGCGACGCGAGGAGACGCCCAGCGCCGGCCGCTGCCGCCTGCGCTGGCTGAGAGGGCGCCGGGGCTTTCCCACGGCCCGCGCCCTGTGTAACCGGGAAGAGCGTGGCGGCTCGGCCGGTGGCAGCCGGTTCCGGCCTCAGAGCAGCTGCGGCTCCCAGCGTGCGGGCGGGCCCTTTTGAAGTGGCGGCCTTTGTTCGCGGCTCTGCTTCCCATCTGGCAGCCGGGCCTGGCGCCTTCCCCGGGGACAGGAAGCGGGTCCCCGGGTCTCCAGGATGAAGGCGCAGGCGCGGAGCCTCGGCGCCTCAAACGGCAAAGCTGGGGTGGGAGGGGTGCCCTCCGCCTTTGCACCTTGCTGGTAGGGGAGGGAAGAAACCTGGAGAGCAGCCCGTTTACGGCGGGGTGACACAGAGGTGTTGGCTTCGGGGTTGCCGATGGACCGACTGGGTTTATCGCTGATGAGAAACACAACAGAGGCGATTGTGTTCTGTTCTTATTGATTTCAAAGAGAGGAAGGGAGAGGGAGAGAGAGCGATGAGAGAGAAACATGGATCAGCTGCCTCCTGCACGCCCCCTACTGGGGATGGAACGCGCAACCCGGACCAGGAATGGAACCCTGGCCTCCTGGTTCTCAGGTCGATGCCTCACCGGCCGGCGGGGCTGGGTTTTGTTGGAAACAAAGCTTGGGTTAGGAGAGCCGTAACCTGGAAGCGGCTCCTTCATTTTCAACCATAAAGAGCGTTTTAAGCTTCACTCTCGTATGCTCATCACTGGTACTGATTTAATTTTGAAACTTTTATGTGGCTGGAGTGAAGCATGATTTTCAATGTATAGTGAACCAGGCAGACAATTAAAGCAGGTAAGAAAATCGGGATACACTTGAATGACATGCTTTTCTAAACAGAATTACTCTTGGAAGCTCCTTTCAAATGTCGAAAGCGAACGTACTCTGCTGAGCTGAGTAACAAATGGAGGAGATGTGATAGGGAGCGTGTGTTCGTATGTGTATGTGTGTGTTTGTGTGTGTGAGTGTGTGTGTGAGTGTGTGTGTGTGTGTATGTGTGTGTGTATGTGTGGAGGGGGGGTTAGGCCCAGCCTCCCTTTCTTTAAGGTTCGTTTTTAGGTTTTAAATGTGAACGCTGCTTCCTGGGCCTGTTTCCTTGAGCGAGGGGGGGGGGGACGGGGAAGGAAGTGGAGCGATGAGAAAGCACTGTTTGCCGCAGCCACACCAGGCCCAGGACCCCCAGGTCCTGGTCGCGGGGAGCCTGTAAACCTTCTCACTAGGAAGGGCAGAGCCCCCTCAGGAGAGATCAGGCTCGCCAGGCGGGCTTTTCTGGAAGATCAGTTAAGAGATGGAGTTTGGGGGCCCAGATTCCGCAGAATCTAGCCGCTGAGGCTTGGTGAAAGGGGAGAAGGCTGACCCCGACCTCTGGCGCCCCTCCCCCACCCCTCAGGATCAAGCAGCGCCCTCGTGAGGCCTCGTGGCCTCGCAGAGGGCGCCCGGCCCCCACCGCGCCTTTTCTGCAAACTCCAGATTGACGGGGGGCCGCGGGGGGAGCCCAGAGCACATGATGCCCCCCGCCGGGCCGGCGCACATGACCCAGGCGGCCCGCGGGTCCTGGCAGACCTGGGCCGCGGCTTCAGCACGACATGGCCTCCCCGCGCCTCGGGACTTTCTGCTGCCCCACGCGGGACGCCGCCACGCAGCTCGTGCTGGGCTTCCAGTCGCGGGCCTTCAACGCGCTGTGCCTGGGCAGCGGCGCGCTCCGCCTGGCGCTGGGCCTCCTGCAGCTGCTGTCCCGACGCCGGCCCCGGGCCCCCGCGGGGTCCCCCACATCCCCGCCGGCTCGCGCCCCGGCATCCACCCGAATCCTGCGCGCCGCTGTCGCCTGCGACGTGCTGGGCTGCCTGGGTGAGGGCGCGCGGCCCCGGAGTGGCCCTGGTTGGTGCCTGGGTGAGGGGCGCACAGCT
>JAAGEH010000155.1:2833279-2843985 GCA_011751065.1 Lasiurus cinereus
CCCCCCCCCATCTTCCCACACTCGGCGGCCTGATCCACCTCCCTCGCCGGTGACTGCGGTCCCCGGGCCTGCGCTGCTGTCAGGTCGCCAGGGGCCGAGGCGGCAGGACACGGGGCATTTCCCCTGTCGCCTGGCTCCCAGCTGAGCAGCGTTTCCCGGAATATCCCCCCCCCCCCCCCCGCAGGTGCGAGCGGGGCTTGGAGCACGCCATCCCGCACTACGTGAGCGCCTACCTGCCGCTGCTGCTCGTGCTGCTGGCCAACCCCGTCCTGTTCGGGAAGACGCTGACGGCCGGTAAGGGCCGGCCCGCGCCCAGGGGGTGGCCCGGATCCTGACACGTGCTGTCCTTCTGGAAGGATCCGGGGCCGCTGACCCCACCCATCGTCCTCAGAGACAGAAGTGGGACGCGGGGGCGCAGCGAGCAGCTGGGAACCCCAGGGAGCCAGCCGCCAGGCCACGGCTGCACGCGCCCTGGCCAGCGGCCCCTCCAGGCGCCACCTGCCGACCGCCCCGCCCGCCCCCCGCCCCCCGTCCTCCTGGGCTCCCCGGCCACCTCGCTGAGTCCTGAGGCCCCGGAGCAGCAGCTCGGGCGACTGGAGGGAGGCAGGAGCGGGCAGGAGGGCACGGGGAAGGGGCGAGGGCACGAGGGCCTGCGTACTGCTAGAATGCGCTTGGCCCGTTAGGGCTCAGCCCAGCAGGAGGCAGGGCCCAGGAGCGAGGCCGGCCGAGAGGGGCCGTGGCCAGCAGGACGCACCGGAAGGGTCTGGGGCACCGGAAGGGTCTGGGGCACCGGGAGGGTCTAGGGCACCGGAAGGGCCTGGGCTGGGCTTCACCTGCCCGCCTCCCCACGGGAATCTCTCCCGAAGTGAGAACTAGGGCGGCGCTGAGCGGCAGCCGTGATGGAGAACTGGAAACGTGTGTTTTAAATCCTCCCCGGAGGATATTTTCCCACTGAGCTCCAGAGAGAGGGGAAGGGAGAGAGCGGGAGACACATTGACTGCCTCCCCCACGCGCCCTGGCCAGGGCCTGGGATGGAACTCGCAAGCCAGGTCCGTGCCCTTGGCCGGGAATTGAACCTGTGACCCGTGGCCCAAGGCTCTGTCCACTGAGCAGCCAGCTAGGGCTCATGTCAGCACGGAAAATGTACCTCTTTAAAACGTAGCTCCTGGACTAGGAAAACCGGAATAAAATCCTTCCTTCAGCGCCGTGACAGGTCGCCGGGTCACGCAAGATGTTCCCATCGGCCCCGCTCCAGGGCTCACCTGCCTCTCCTGAGCATGCGCACGCCCTTCTCTTCACAGTGGCCTCGTTACTCAAAGGCCGCCAAGGCGTCTACACGGAGAAGGAGAGGCGGATGGGGGCCATGATCAAGACCCGCTTCTTCAAAATCATGCTGGTGGTGGTCGTCTGGTAACGGTCTGCTCCTTGTCCTGTCACTGGGGAGGCATATGCTGCCCCTGGCCATTTGCTTGTCCACGAGGGACCCGAGAGTTCTAGGGGGAGGAGTGTGTGTATATATATATACCCATACGTGTGTGTGTGTGTGTGTGTGTGTGTATTGATTTCAGAGGGGAAGGGAGAGGGAGAGAGCAACATCAGTGATGAGAATCATTGATTAGCTGCCTCCTGCTTGCCCCCTCCCAGGCAGGTGCTCTTGACCCGAACAAATCCTGGGCCCTTTAGTCCGCACGCCGCCCCTCTACCCACTGAGCCACACCAGCCAGGGCCCAGGGAGGAGTCTCTGGAGAGGAAACCTTGGCTCTGGGCTGGGGGCCTAGAGGCAATGCACGCAGGACGGCAGGGGGCCATGGCCACTCAGCCTCTGGAGTCAGGTCCACGGAGGTGCAATGGGGAGCCCTTAACGCAACCCCGGCTTCACAGACCCAGCCCCTGCCAGGTTACCATGGAGACACAGCATTGGTCCCGCCTTCTCAGCCCACCACCCCTGTCAGTCTTGGCACCAGATGCCTGTTTCTAAGAAGCTCCAAGGACCAGGGCGCATCAGAGCTCAGGCCGGAAGGGCAGAGAGCAATTTCTCTCTCCTCCTCCCGCCCAACGTGGATGCTCTGAAATAGACCTGTGGGCCCTGGCCAGTGTGGCTCCGTGGATAGTGTCAGCCTATGGACTGAAGACTCATGGTTTGATTCTGGTCAAGGGCACAGGCCCGGGTTGCAGGCTCCATCCCTCGTAGCGAGTGTGCAGGAGGCAGCCGGTCCGTGATTCTCTCTCATCATGGATGTTTTTCTTCCTCTCCCCCTGCCTTCCTCTCAGAAATCACTAAAAATATATTTTAAAAAAGAGAGAGAAATAGACCTGTGCCCCATGCTCGGCAGCAGGTTACAATCAGAAAACCCTGAGCTGCCGCAAAGCGACATGTCCCTTGGCGGCCTGCCGTGTGGGCGCGGCCACTCATGTGCTGCCAGGAGGCTGGGGCGCTGCGAAGGGCGGCATCATTATTTCTCTTAAAACTCCGAGAGCAGGCTTTGCCGTCTCAGTGCCCCTCCCCCCCCCCCCGACAATCACATCCAACCTTTGGCCATCAGCCCCAGACGCTGTGGCTCAGTGGATAGAGCATCGGCCTGCGGACCAAAGGGTCCCAGGTCCCATTCCGATCAAGAGCAGGTACCTGGGTTGCGGGCTCCTCCCCGGCCTCAGACCTGGTAGAGGCGCGTGCAGGAGGCAACCAATCGATGTGTTTCTCTCGTGTCGATGTTTGTCTGTCTTTCCTCTCTCTTCCACTCTCTCTGAAAAGCAATGGAATAATATCCTCGTGTGAGGATTCAAACAAAAAACAAACATCCGGACAGCAAATGTCAGATAAGGTTTGCTTCGGTCTCATGGTCTCCCTCCAAACCATATGCCCCCCTTCCAACGAAGACCGACTTGGGGGTTGAGGGAGCGTTTGTCCCTCTCTGCGTGGGATGGGGAAGCAGCTGTGGGTCTTCCATCAAATTCTGATGGGGGGCAGTGCTTGAGGCCACCCCTGGAGGACAGTGAGGTCTGGGGAGACACGCCCTCTGCCCCCCAGCACAAAACCACGCCTTATGCCCCAGCACATAACCACGCCCCCTGCCCCCCAGTGGCTGGTGTCCTCACCCGGCGGGGGGCCATTGTCTTTTTCACAGTTGGTTGTCGAACATCATCAACGAAAGCCTCCTCTTCTACCTGGAGATGCAACCGGACATCAAAGGAGGCGCATTGAAATATGTCAGAAATGCGGCCAAGACCACGTGGTTTATTATGGTAGGCCAATCCTGATTTAAAATTGTCCTCTTGCAAAGTAAAAACCAGCCTGGCCGGTGGGACTCAGTGGGTTGAGCGTCATCCCTGCCCTGAAAAATGCCGGTTCCATTCCCGCTCAGGGCACAGACCCAGGAGGGGGCATGCAGGAGGCAGCCCGTCCCGGTTTCTCTCTCACTGATGTTTCTCTCCCTCTCTCTTCCTCTCTCTGAAATGAATGTAAAATACGTTTGAAACGGTTATAAATGTAGCCCTGCCAGTTTGGCTCAGTGTGTCTGTCTCATGTCGATGTTTCTTTCCTTCTGCTCTCTCTGGAAATCAATGGGAAAATTATCCTGTGGTTAGGATTATTTTTAAAATTATAAATGTAAGAAGTTATACTACATACGGCTACATAATAACACATCAAAACATATTGGCTGGAAACACGCAATGGTCAGGTGGAAGCACATGGTGGACCCCCTTTCCCCAGTGCTTCCGTCAGATGACTTTTATAGTAAAGATTCAAACACCAGCCTGGCCCATAGCTCAGGGGTTGAGCATCAACCTGTGAACCAGGAGGTCATGGTTCGATTCCAGTCTCGATCCCAGTGTAGGGCGTGTAGGAGGCAGCCAATCCATGGTTCTCTCTCATCATTGATGTTTCTATCTCTCTCTCCCTTCCTCTCTGAAATCAATAAAAAAAATACAAACAAGAGCTCTCGGTGGAAAAATGCGCGGTTTCATACACAGAATTGATTGTGATGGCGCTTCAAAATTGGAGGAAATCTGATTCTCAAGGACTTGAAAGCAAGACCAGCGCTCTGCCTCCCCCGGGCTGTGCCTGGCTGAGGCTTGGTGCCGTGGCTCAGCTCTTTGTGGGTACCGCACAGAAGGGAGGACCAGTTCCCTGTCCGCGGTGGCCTCAGGAGCCTGTGGCATCAACCCACTGGGCCACTCCAGGCGAGGCCAGCAGGGGGCGCACCGAGTGGCCTGGTGCCTGCAGCGCCCAGGGTCTGGCCACCTGCTGCCCGCTCACCAGCCTCTCCCTGTCCCCTCCAGGGCATATTGAATCCCTCCCAGGGGTTCCTCTTGTCGCTGGCCTTCTACGGCTGGACCGGCTGCCGCCTGGACTTCCAGTCCCCCAGGAAGGAGATCCAGTGGGAGCCCATGACCAGCTCGGCCACCGAGCGGGCCTGCCCTGCCCACCAGGGCCTCTGCGTGCCCGGTGACAGCCCCGCTTCCAGGAAGGTGGCGCGTGTGGGCGGGCACACGTCGGACGAGGCCCTGAGCATGCTGTCTGGAGGTGAGGCCCTGGCTTCGGGGCAGGCGAGCTGCGGGGTCCAGGGCTCCCCCAAAGGCCTTCAGCAACCAAGGTGATGTGGGGTGGAGGTGGTATCTGTGCCCTCCTCATACCCCGTTGGGGTGTACATGAAACGTTGCAGTGCCCACAGGGATGCCAGCCTTGTAGTTCATTATCTGCCCCTCCTTTCAGCATTTAAAAATATATATTTCTGATTTCAGAGAGGGAGGAGAAACACCAATGATGAGAGAAACATGGATCCGCTGCCTCCTGCACACTCCCTACTGGGGATGGAGCCCACAACCTGGGCATGTGCCCTTGACTGGAATCCAACCTGGGACCCTTCAGTCCGCAGGCCGACCGACACTCTATCCACTGAGCCACACAGCTAGGGCAGGACGTTTGCTTTCATTCTGCTGATAACCCACTGCTCTCCCCCCAAACCTCGTGGCATCATCCACGAAAGGACCACTCTGGGGGACCTGAGTTGGACAGAAGGGGGTCTCCCTCTCGTTGGGCATCTCCTGGAGCTAAGCGCAGGTGGCCAGGCAACCACAAGGCGCACTGTGCTCTCGGTCAGGAACACATTGCTGAGGCTCAGGCCACGCCTCACAGGACATGCCTTCTCTCTTCCTCTCCAGGGTCCGATACCAGCACAGTCGAAATCCATTTTGCAAGCTGTTCCCACCCGGCGAATGAGGTGAAAGCTGTTCCCAAAATCCAGGGAGACCTGTGACCGGGAAGGGGCCTGCCCCCCACCCTCCGCCTCTCCAGCCTTCCTTCCTCAGAAGTGGGTTCTCACCTTCCCAGCTCCTCTGTCCAGGTGCCCCGTCCCCCCGGCTCACTCTCACCACCATGTCAGAGCATCTTCCCCAGGGCCCTTTGGGAAGAGAAGCCACGGGCGTGCCCGGGGAATGGGAGATTGCCTCCTAGGCCAGTGATCTTCAACCTCTGTGCCACGGGAACAGCACAACACCCAACACCCAACACCCGACTGCTTAGTCAGGGGCAGCAGCCTCTTTCCCTTAGTTTGTCAAATTAAAAAAATGACAACAGCGAGCTCAGTAGCCTTCCGGTGTCATTGAATCAGGAGCATGGCTCTTTTATTTGTCGGATGGGCAAAAGATAGATTTTGGGGGTTGTCGCCGAATTTTACGTGCCACGATGTAAAGGTTAAATATCGCTGTTCCAGACCAAATGCTCAGCAGCTTCTGAGCACGCTGTAATGTAATGCCACGTCCAAGTCCCTGGGAGAGTTAATGGGCTCCCAGTCTGGCTTGGGTTCCTTCTGAACAGCCCTTCTAGCAAAAGCTCTTGGGGCAAGTTATTGATGATGCCGAAAGGGCAAAGTGGAGAAGCAGCTGGGGTACAGGGCACGCTGATGGGCTACGCTGCGTGTTCTTCGTGCACCACAAGAGGGCGCAGAAGAGACGGCTCTCATCAGGAATTCAGACTGGTCCACACAAGGGGCTGCATGTCCTTCGTTCACCACACGAGGGCGCAGAAGAGACGGCTCCTCTCAGGAACCCAGCCTTTGGTCCCAGCGTGGGCTGCATTGCTCTGTGCTTTACAAGAGAGCTCAGAAGAGGCAGGTTTGACCAGGAATCCAGTGTTTGGTTCATGCTGCTGAAGACCTTTACCATTATTATTCTGAACTCTATAGCAGATACATTTCTTTTTAAAAATATAATTTATTGATTTTTTACAGAGAGGGAAGGAAAGGGATAGTTAGAAACATCGATGAGAGAGAAACATGGATCAGCTGCCTCCTGCATACCTCATAATGGGGATGTGCCCACAACCGAGGTACATGCCCTGGACCAGAATCGGACCTGGGACCCTCCAGTCGGCAGGCCGACGCTCTATCCCCTGAGCAAAACCGGCTAGGGTCACATAAATGTCTTATCTCCATTTCACTTCTCTCTTCTGGAGAATTCTCTTGCTCTTTCATTTGAGGGGTTGTTTTTGTCTTCCCATTTTGGTGCCTGTTTCGGTTTCTGACTGTGCATTAGAATCTCTAGTGCAGAACAATGTCAAACTCTGTTTCTAATTAGATCAGGAAAAGATTCAAAGCCTTCAGAGACCACCTCTGCTGGCGGACGGGTTGCATTTGGTCTTGAATAGCCCTTAGGCCAGCAGTTCTCAACCTGTGGGTTGCGACCCCTTTGGGAGTCGAACAGCCCTTTCACAGGAGTTGCCTCAGACAGTAGTTGGCAAACTACGGCTCACGAGCCACATGCTGCTCTTTGGCCCCTAGAGTGTGGCTCTTCCACAAAATACCACGGCCTGAGCGAGTCTATTTTGAAGAAGTGATGTTAGAAGAAGTTTAAGTTTAAAAAATTTGGCTCTCAAAAGAAATTTCAATCAATGTACTGTTGATATTTGGCTCTGTTGACTAATGAGTTTGCCGACCACTGGCCTAAAACATCCTGCATATCAGATATTTACATTACGTTCATAACAGTAGCAAAATTACAGTTATGAAAATAGCAACGAAAATAACTTTATGGTTGGGGGTCACCACAACATGAGGAACTGCATTAAAGGGCCTCGGCATTAGGAAGGTTGAGGACCACTGCCTTGGGCAATTGTCCACAGGTGTGGCCGAGAGGTTTTCCAACAGGGAGGGGTAATTGCTTCTGCCTGGAGGCTAATTGTTCTCCGTCTGTTACTGGGCCTCAGAAACTCCGCACCAGGGGCAAGGTATTTTCCAATGGGGGGTCAACGCTCTGGGCCCCAGGCAAACTGGCCTGGAGAGCAAAGGTCTGCCTGAGAAAGATGACATGACCTCCCCTGCATGAGGGAGGGACTCCGCACAGAAACCAGGGTGTCTGCCTCCTGAGCTCGAACCCTGGAGCCCCCAACTCTTGGCTTCTGCTCACACGGCTACACTCCACTCTGCCCTCCCTCTGCCAGAGCACAGGGTGAGTGGCTGCACACAAAATTGTGTGCATTGGCCCTTTAAGAAGCATCCCCCCTGGCATACAGCCCCGCTGCTGCCTTTCACAGCCAGATGTGACATGGGGACCTTTCTCAGTTCTGCTGCTGTCTACTGGTGAAGCATAATAACCTCCATCTGAGCACGCTGGGCTACGCTGCGTGTTCTTCGTGCACCACACGAGGGCGCAGAAGAGACTGCTCCTCTCAGGAATCCAGCCTTTGGAGTAAAAAACTGCTGTTTCAAGTGGTAACCCTGCTATTTTGGCTTCTGTAAACGCTTGCTTGCTTAAATAATAAGGAAAAATAAGACGACTCCCATTCCAGAGAGGCCATACACTATACCCCAGACGGAGTTGTCAGTGCTGGAGCCAGGCCAGGCCTTGATATGGTCTCACCGCCCTGTCCCAGCACCCAGCACTTCTTTCCAGAAGGTCTGGAAGTCTCCTTCTGAATCCGGAAGACAAAGAGCTGAAAAAGTATCAATAGGAAGACTTCCACCATGTTAGGGCCCAGAATTTGACAGAAACATTCTACTCTGAGCCCACTAGTGCTAACGTAATAATAAAAGACTCCAAATTAATTTGGCTTATCGATTAAGGCGTCTTCTGCTTTACAGTATAACACTGGGGGCCTACCTTCGGGAGTAGAACCCAGAGTTCTCACTGGCAAAGTCACTGCAGTGTCCCTGCATCAAGACCTGTCAGCCCGCCTGCGCTGACCATCTTTCAGGCAGGGCCTGTGCTTCAGGTGTCTCAGTCTGACACCCCGCGCACCGGCTCCTCTTTTTCCTTCAGCGAAGAAGCTGCTGCCTTTCCGCTGACAGATCGGGCACGGGGCGCCCACAGCACGGGGCGCCCTCCCACCCCGGCCATTCGAGCTGACGGCGCATCCGCCCGCACATCCCGGGGAGGAGAGGGAACGGTGCCAGGGCCCGAGCCCGCTGCTGCGCAGTCACGCTATTGGCCTCGGGGAGGGTGGGGACACATCAATGCCCGACACAGGCGTCTGTACCCCCAAACCAGAGCGCGCCAGGCCAGAGGGGGAGGAGCTGCCGAGGCCGATGTAGGAACCGCGGGCAGAGGGGAAAGCCTGGCGCCGACTCGGGCGCCCTCGGCCAGGGGGCTCTTTCCTCTTAGTGTTCCTCGGGCTGGGGCTCCCCGCGGAGTAGACGGGCTGTGGGGGTGCCTCAGCCAGGGGATCACCGGAGCGCTAACGGGCAGAGTGCGGGCGAGGTTGGGGCTCAGCCACCTGCGCGCTCCTCTTCGAATACGGCGGGCCCGGCACGCCCCCTGACGCCATGGCAACGGCCGCTGCGTAACTCCCACAAGCCATTGCGCGACCCAGTGACCGGAGGCCCCACCCCCCTGCAGGTCCCGCCCCGCCCCTTCTCCGCCCCGCCCTTCTCCGCCCCTCCTGGCCTGGGCCTTACCCCTCCTGCTGCCCATCCCGTCTCCTCTCCGACCCTTTCTCCCGCACCGGCCTCCGTTCACTGCGGACGGACACAGGCCCGGAGGTGTCCCGCTCTGACATGCCTTTAGAAGAAACCGGTGTGCTTCCCCTCGCGTCCGCAGTCTGTCAAGAGACGCTTCATGTCTGTGTCCTTCTTTATTGTGCCCTTCAGATTGATCACTCGGCCTTTTGGCTAAGGTCAAGTGCAGATTGAGCAAGTTGTTTCAGGGGTTACTTCATTACAAGGTTTCCTGTCGCAAGGTTGACCTGATGTCATCCAAACGAAGGCGATTCTGAACAGGGGCTGCAAAAAGGTGTGGTATTGGGGACGCTGAGGACGCAGCTGATGCAAACCAGGCCTTTCCCGGGAAAAGCACGGTTCGTTCACCGGCCGCAGCAACCTGCACGGAATGGACTGAGCTGCCAGCCAGGGTTGTTGGCAGATTCAGTAATTCGCTGGATGTTGCAAATGATAATTTTTCTACATTGATTGCTCAGAAGTCTTCCACAGGGAAATAACTATGGCCCGGCTGGTGTGGCTCAGTGGTTGAGTGATAACCGGGTTGTAGATTACCGGGGAGAAAAATCCCTTATGACGCTATTGCTAAATACTCTAAAGCAGTGGTTCTCAACCTGTGGGTCGCGACCCCTTTGGGGTCGAACGACCCTTTCACAGGGGTCGCCTAAGACCATGGGAAAATGCAGATATTGACATCACGATGCATCACAGTAGCAACATTTCATGGTTGGGGGTCACCACCCCATGAGGAACTGTATGCAAGGGTCGCGGCCTGAGGAAGGTTGAGAACCACTGCTCTAAAGTGTCCAAATATGAGCAGATGGCACCACAGTAAGCCCCAAACTGCTTAAAAAAGAAGCCATTGGAATCCATAATCATTCAGTAAGTGATTAATAATATAAAAAGTGCTTATTCCAAGCTGTTCAGAAAAAAAAACACAAAAAACACAACACTTTGGAATCAAATTATTCTTTGGTCCAAAAACAGATGGCAACTCACACATTAGAGTCTCAGAATTGAAGATTATCTTTCACATATGTTGTTCAACTCAGTAAGTGTAATTAACATAATCTATGTGTTATATAAACACCAAGAAAAAACAATAGCTCTGACTGATGTGGCTCAGTGGATAGAGTGTCAGCCTGCAGACTAAACGGCTCCAGGTTCGATTCCGGTCATGTACCTTGGTTTCGGGGACATTCTCAGGAGGGGGTGTGCAGGAGGCAGCTGATGGATGTTTCTCTCTCATCGATGTTTCTAACTCTATCCCTCTTCCTTCCTCTGTAAAAAGTCAGTTAAGTATATTTAAAAAAACAACAACAAACCTGCGGGAAATGGGACTTGGGTTAATAGCATTCTTCTGGTTATGCAACATGTCAAACGTAGTTTATGGCTGGAAACAATAAGTTAAAATGAAAAGTCTGACCTTCCAATTAGTCATTGCTGACTTTCCATTACTAGTACTCTCCAATAAACAGCGCTGGCAGAACGTTTATGTGCTGCAAAGTATTTGTGTGAAATGCAAGTGCAATGTATTCTTTTGTTTGTTAAGCTTCACCTGCGGGTATTTTTTCATTGACTTTTAGAGAGAGTGCAGGGGGGGGGGAGTGAAGGGGAGAGAGAAACATCAATGCAAGAGATTTACATTGATTGATGGCCTCCTGCAGTGCCAACGAAGCTGCAGCCCAGGTAAATGCCGTTTTGGGAATTCTGAGAGCAGCCTCGTAGGGGAATAGGCGCAGTCCCGCCCTCCTGTGGGCATTCTGAGAACAGCAG
>JAAGEH010000155.1:2843995-2878019 GCA_011751065.1 Lasiurus cinereus
GGAATAGGCGCAGTCCCGCCCTCCTGTGGGCATTCTGAGAACAGCAGCCTAGCAAGGATTTAGGTGCTCTGGCGCCTTGGCATTCTGAGAGCAGCAGCCTCGTAAGGGAATAGGCACAATCCCGCCCTCCTGTGGGCATTCTGAGAACAGCAGCCTACTAAGGAATTCTGTGAGAGAAAATAAAATCTGTCCCACAGCTCCCTTAAATTGCCCTCCTGTTTTTAAATTGTTTTCTTCTTTTTCTCTGTTCAGTGTTTTTTTTTCTACCTGTCTCCTAATCGTGGATGCGATCATCAGTTTTCCCCAACCTGCTGGTATGCCTTCCAATGCGCTCTTCATGAGAAAGGGTTTTGCATGGGTCTGCATGTCCACTGTGCGGCACAGAGGGCGCAGAGGGGACAGCACCCATTAGGAATGGAACTGTGGTCCCCACATGGGGCTGCACACACTTCGGTCCCCACAGAGGGGGCAGCAGAGACAGCTTTCACCAGGAATCCGCCTTGGGTCCGCGGCCGGCCTGCATGTTTTCGTGCGCCACGGAGGGCGCAGTGTGGTCAGGAATGAAGCATTTGGTCCCCGTTTGGCGCTGCTTGTTCTCTGTGCGCCACAGCAGGCGCCAGAAGAGACAGCTCCATCAGGAACTCAGCCTTCGGTCCACACTTCGGGCTGGATGGCCTTCGCTCCTCACAGGAGGGCGGGGTGCTCCCGTTAGGAATTCAGCCTTCGCCCCACATGGGGACGCGTCCTTCATTCAACACAAGGGGGTGCAGAAGAGACACCTCCCATCAACCATCAGGCATTCAGCCTTTGTCCCATTACCGGGTTGCGTGTTCTGTGCTCTGCAAGCGGGCGCGGGAGAGGCAGCTGTGGTCAGGAGTCAGCCTTTCGTGTCCACGCTGCGCTGAGGTCAGCCTCCGGCACCTGTCGAGCCTGATTGATGCTCCCCTGTTCCTCGATCTCCGTGTTCCCACCCGAGGGGGAATGGATGGACCTTGGCAGGAGTATGCCATCTGCATGGGGGCTGGAAGTCAGCTTGGTGTCTCTAGCAAAGTGCGGGTATGTTTTTGTGGGAGCACTGCAGATGCCTCTGCCACGTGACACCTTTTGAACACAGGCCCTCCTTCTGCTGTGGAGAAGCAGGGCCTGGGGTGTGCTGCTGGGGTGCCTCAGCTGCAGACAGATGGAGGGCCCCGAGGCCGGGGCAGCCAGCCCTCCCCATCTTCATCTGCCCCAGCCCCGGAAGCTATGGGAAGACCCCTTTACCAGAGGGAGCACAGCCTCACCCCAAGCTAGAAGCAAACACTGGAAGAAGCCACAGGGCTCTGCAGAGCCAATCGGATGTGCCCAGGAGCTGGAGGCCGTGCCCACCCATTGCCACTCCAGACGCTGAGAGCAGCCTCGTAAGCCCCGGAGCCATGTACAGGGACATTGCGGGCCTGGCGTGTCCGGTCAAGCTGGGGAGTAAGAGACAGACACTGAGCCAACAAACCAAGAAACCAGAGGACGTGGTGTCCAGCCCTTTCCTGGGGACTCTGCAGGGGGGGTGGGCTGCCAGGGGCAGGTGCTAGAACCGCGGGGATGGGGAGGCCATGGAGGCAGCGGGAGGAGAGTGCCCGCAGAGGGGGCTCCTAAAGAGCGGGGGAGGGGGGCTCACACAGGAGTTGGGGTTGACAGGGGTGTCGCTCTGGGGGCGTTGGGGTGAAACGGTGCTCCTAGCAGGTAGCTTCAGGTTCACTGCAACTTCCTGGTCTGTCTGTCCTAACAGAAAAGACTTAGGGACAAGTCTGCTCAAGGTCACGTGGCCAGAGGCCTCCTCGCCGTCAATCTGATTGTGGAGCAACAATAGAGTGTCACTCAGTCATTTCCGCTGCCATTCATTGATTTATTTAGTTTGGAGAATTCTCACCAAAGGGTATTTTTTCGATTGGTTTTTGGAGAGTGGAAGAGAGGGGTGGGGTGGGGCAGGGGGAGCAGAGAGAGGGAGAGAAACATGGATTCGAGGCGCTCAATCGGTTGACTCCTGCATGTGCCCTGACTGGGCTGAGGATCGAACCTGAAACCCAAGTAACTGCCCTTGACTGGGATCCAACCCAAGGCCCTGCAGTACTTGAGTCGATGCTCTAACCGCTGAGCCACGCAGCCAGGGCTGTAAGGGGCTCTCTGGTGTGGACAGTGATTGCTACTCAGTGCCCCCCTTTCCAGAGCATGTCTCCATGCATGCAGGTCTGTGAAGAACCCCTCCTGCCCCCCTCCTGCCCGCCTGCAAGTGGAGGAGGTGCTTCAGATTAAAAGGAGCCAGAATGTGTGTGTGTGCGAGGGGAGAGGGCGGAGGGGGGTTGACCAGTTGGCCACATTCTGAGCCTCTGTAGAGGCTCCCCCCACTCCCCCTCCGGCCCCTCCTCCTGCAGCTCAGTGACTCCCAGGCCCCTCAGGTATAAAGTCGCCTGAGCAGGAGCTGTCCCGGTCACTGCCGGCAGCACCAGTGTGGGCCGGCCAGCCTTCGGTCCAGGGAGCGCACTTCCTGCCAACACCCACTGCAGCAGCTCAGGGACAAAGGGGTGCCTGTCGCAGTCAGGGCGGAGAAGGGCCCCCTTACCCAAGGACACGGGGTCCCCGTCCCCCTCCCTGTGTGGTCCGCATCCCCAGGAAGCCGTTCGGGATCCAGGGCCATGGCTGAGGCGGGGAGCCCGGTGCCTGTCGCTCCAGGACCTGCTTGCATTTGCACAGGGCGGAGGCGGCCAGGAGCCGCTCCCCACACCCACCCGTGGGATAGGCTTGTCCAGTGGGGGGTGAGGGTGAGGTAGGCTAAAGACAAAGAAGAAGTAAGTGGGCTGCACCCCCAAAAACCCCGGAACCATAAGGAGCCGGGCAGGCCCCGGCTGGTGTGGCTCAGTGATCAGAGTCAGCCTGTGGACTGCAGGGTCATGGGTTGGATTCCCTGTCAAGACACAAACCTCGATTGCCGGTTTGATCCGCAGGCCCTCGGGAGGAAGCAGGGAGATGCCTCTCACATCTATCTCTCTCTCTCTCTCTCTCTCTCTCTCTCTCTCTCTCTCTAAAAATCACTGAGAAACGTTCTCCGGGAGGACTGAAAGGCAGGCAGGGCCCCGCCGCCTGGCTCCCACGCAGGATGAAGCTGCACGTGCAGGAACGTGACACCGTGACCCACTGTGACTCAGAGCCAAGGGCAGCCCGTGTCCCCGGTCCAATGGCCTCCCTGTCCCAGGGCGGGACCCCACGAAGGAAGGAAAGGAAGCCAGGCCCACTGGGCGGAAGCGGCCCGGGGACCTCCCATTCTGCCAAGTCCTCTGAGCTCCTCGGGAACCTTCCCTGCAAACCACCGGGGGCAGGAGGAGAGTCGCGGCTTTGACTGTTCCAAATGGCCGGCCAGAAATAACCCTAACCCTGCCCCCCGCTCTCGCTCAGCCCAGCGTGCGATCCCGCGAACAACAGAAACCCAGGAACCCAAACAGACCAGACACAGAAGCAGGAACAGACGGTGGAGCCCGTGGGAAGGCAGGGCGGTGGGCGGGGAGGGATCAGCCAATGAACTTGCGGCGTGTGTGCATCAGCCGAGGACAGACACTGGGTGGTGAGGGCCTGGGGGGGGGTGTCAGTGGGGGAAAGGGAGATGTGTAGTACGTCCAACAAGAAAGATTAGGAAAGAAAAGAAACACATGCGCTTAGGAGCGCCACCTTTGCCACCGGCTGCTGTTCCCACAGCTCGGCCACACCCCGGAGGCCGCGGCCGAGGCCCCTTCCGTGTCCGCCCATCGGGGAGTCGTGGGCCCCAGAAAGCACACCCACCACGGTCTCTCGTATCAAAATAGAGCGATTTATTCCAGACGCTGGACAGGACCTGTTGATTCTCTTGGAACAAATGGCTACCGCACGCCCGGCGATCATTTCTGGCCGAGCGCGCGAGGGGGCGCGGGGTGGGGAGCGGGGCGCTGGCAGAGCAGCACAGTGGCTGGCACGTCCGACAGACGACAGACACAGTGGGGCCAGAGTTAAAGCCCCGAGGAGGGCGGAGGGGCGTTTGTGCATTTGGCCCGAAACACGGTTTGGGAAGAAAAAAGACGGAATGGGGTTAAAAGGAGGAAAGCAAGCAGAACGAAGCAGACCTGACGCCGGACAAAGTGCACTTCTCCGCCTCCTTTCCTTAGGACGGAAGGGAAACTCCAGGCCCCGCCCGGCCGGTGTGGCTCAGTGGTTGAGCAGCGACCTGCGACCCAGGAGGTCTCGGTTGGATGCCCGGCTGCAGGCTCGCTCGGGCCCCACTCGGGGGCGTGCAGGAGGCAGCCCATCAGTGAGTCTCCCTCCTCTGGGACCCGCCTCTCTCTCCTCCTCCCTTCCTCTCTGAAATCACTAAAAACAGACATGTCAGAAAAGAAAACTCCAGTCCCCGGTGACGCCCGTCCGCCATCCCGCGCAGGGCCAGCGCCGCCCGCTGCAAACCCGGCCGCAGACCCTGAGATCAGAATCAAGGTCATGTTTGCTCCCTGTCCGAGTTGGGGCTTAAGCTGTAAATGAGGGCGAACCGGCACCGGACGCCGGCCCGACTTCCTGGAGCCTGCTCCCCGCTGCCAGCGCCTGGACACGCCAACTCCCGGGGAGCGCAAAGCCAGGCTCAATTTTTTAAAACGCAAAGACTCCTGGTTAGAACAGAAACGCTCCCCATCTGGCGGAGAAAGAAGGGCTGGAGACGGCCCACCCGTGGTTCACTTCTGACCAGCGGAGACCCAGCGCCTGTGGGGTCAGCCGTGCCAGGCCAGCGCCCCCCCAGCACCCCTCGGGCCAAGGGACGTCCTGGTAACCAGGTGCCACCTCCAGGCGACTCAGAACAGAGCCTTGTGAGTCAATGGCTTCAATACCATTTGGGGGGACTCGCTCCTGAGGTCACAGCGCACCCTCCTTCATGCCCCTCCTGCGGCCACACAGCAGACTCCGGGGATCCCGGGCAAGAGCGGGGTCTCATTCTGGGGAACCCCGTGGTGTCCTCGGATCTGTCCCCCACTAGTGCCCTCCCACCTGCCTCGGGCCCGAAATAGTTTAAAATAGGAAACTGCACAAAGCTCTCTGTCTGATGGCCATTGTAGGATTTTAAAATCGTTTTAACATAAAAATATCTTTTTTTCCAAAAATACTCTGGGCTCTCTCTCTTATAAGTCTTCTCTTCTCTCCTGTAAAAAGTCCCTGACCTGCCTTCCTACTTAAAGCACTTATTTTGCCGGGAAAGTGCTCTGGAGACCTCCAGGCATGGGAAACAGCTATGACAGCGGGAGGGCGGGGAGGGGAGGGGAAGGCGGGCAGAAGAGGGGGGGAGCGAGAAAGCTGTGGGCAAAGATTTTGCCAAGTGTCCCCAAGGCCACATCTACAGCAAACCCAGACACGGAAGGGAGGACAAAGGTGGGGAACGGGCAAGGACAGGGAAGGGGAGAAGGCCCAGCAAAGCCGCCGACAACGAAGGTTGTGGGATACGGATAAGGCAGGGTCACCGCCGCACAGGCTGGTCTTGGAATCTCCTCTGCAAGCCGACCGGGTGTCCCCATCCTTAGGGAACCACACAGCCCGCAGGGGGAGGGGGGCTGGGGGGGAGAGTTTCCTCCCCCCTTTCGGGTGATCACAGCAGTTTTCTTTCTTTTTTGGCATAGCTTCCCCCACCCCACCGTGCAGCCCTCGGAGCCGTCTGCACGCACCATCCGGCTGCAGCGTCAGGTGCCCCTCGGATACAACTGTCTGTGTGTGAAAGCTTCGGCGAGGACTGCGGGACACAGGCTACCGCGCGTGGCCGGGGAGGGGCTGGCTCCACAGTCATGCCCACGTGCCACACCTGCGCAGTCTCGCAGCTGCAGGATGGAGTCTCAGGGGTGCCAAGGCCCCTGTGCCCACCACTGGTCCACGACTTCTCTTCTCTTTCCCGGGACACTGTGGTCACTTCCGCAGATCTAACACACACACCTGTGGGAGACAGACAGCCCATGACTGTGTAAAAGTTACGGCAAGTTACACGGCCAGAAAATGTCACTTATATGGGAGGGAACAGAGCCGGGTGGGCGAATTGTATTGTATAGCCCACGGATCAAATCAGGCCCGCCCAACTGTTTTATCAATAAAGTTTTATTGGCACCCAGTTCTGAACATTCAGAGAAACTGTACCCACAAGGTAGTGACTGAGCCTCTGACCATCCTGGCAACTAACAGTGGCCATGGGCAAGGGTATGGCCCGACACCGCATGGCCGGGCCGATGACCAGTCAAGCTGAGCTCATGGCCTTGGGAACACGAGCGGGCTACCCTGACCCTCCCTCCGTAGCCCTCCTGCCACCCCTGCCTCCGGGGATCACCATCGGGCCCAGGACCCAGGAGACCCGTGGAATGCAGGTTGTGTTTTTGTCGCTGGAGGGTCCAGGCTGGGGCCCCGTCCAGAGTCGGAGACAGGAGCAAGGAGCTCAGCCTCAGCCCTGGGTATCGGCTGCTGGGTGTTTCCCCTTTCCACCCGTGGCCCCCACCCCAGCACCCCAGGAGTGCCACTTACGGAGCCGTCGGATGCACTGGCGCCAACTTTGTCCCCTCGGGCGTTCCAGCAGACCTCGAAGATGCCACCGGTGCCTCGGTAGCTGTGGACCAGGTTCCCACTCTGCGAAGCAAAGCAGCCGTCAGAAGCTAAGGGGCCGGGGCAGGGAGGGAGCAAGGCCGAGAGGTTTGAGATCTAGACAGAAGGGGCGACAATGTGGTGAGGTTTTGACCTTGGGCGGTCCCTAATGTCGATTTTCCTTTTTAAATAGACTTTTATTGATTTCAGAGAGGAAGGGAGAAGAGGAGGGATAGGAGTATCCATGATGAGAGAAAATCATGGATCAGCTGCCTCCTGCATGCCCCCTACTGGGGATTAAGCCTGCAACCCAGGCAGGTGTCCCGATCGTGAGTCCAACCGTGACCTCCTGGCTCATAGGCTGATACTCAACCACTGAGCCATGCTGGCCAGGCCCTCATGTCCCTTTTCTACGTGGTCCCTTTACAAATCCACCCATCACGGTTTCTCTGGAGAGGCGCTGTATTCCTGGAACGTGTGTTTTCTGTGTGGTCTGTCTGGGCTGCGAGGCTTAGCAGTAGGCTGGCCCGCACCTCTCCCTCCCGGAGAGCGTGGAGCTCGGGTGAGGCAGACACTGGGAAGCCTGCGGTCTCGGTGAATGCCCGCCCTCAGTGAATGCCCTGCCCATTCGCTTGCCTCATGTATTACCAACACTTGCCACAAGAGGGCATGCGCTCAATGCAAATGTACCGCAATGTCAAACCAGCCACAGGGAACCCCAAGGCAGGCTGGCTTACAAGGGGTGAAGGGAGGCCATGCAATCCACCCCGCGGACATACGAACTGGACTGCTGGCCATTTGCAACCACTCCGACCATTTCTCCTCCGTCAGCAGGAGGACCGAGGGTTGACCGCGCAACGTAACAGTCTCATCTCTACCTCTCACCCAGGCCCACTCTTCTTTAACATTTATTTTTGATTTCAGAGGGGAAGGGAGAGGGAGAGATAGAAGTACCAATGATGAAAGAGAATGCCGAAACCGGTTTGGTCAGTAGATAGAGCGTCAGCCTGTGGACTGAAGGGTTCCAGTTTCGATTCCGGTCAAGGGCATGTATCTTGGTTGCGGGCACATCTCCAGTAGGGGGTGTGCAGGAGGCGGCTGATGGATGTTTCTCTCTCATCAATGTTTCTAGCTCGCTATCTCTCTCCCTTCCTCTCTGTAAAAAATCAATAAAATATATTTTAAAAAAATGAGAGAGAATCATGGATGGGCTGCCTCCTGCACACCCCCTACTGGGGATCCAGCCCACAACCCAGATACGTGCCCTTGACCGGAATTGAAGCTGGGACCCTTCAGTCTGCTGAGCGCCGCCCACTTCCACTCTTTATATCAAGAACCCTTTAACCAGGATTACCCATGCTGCAGCCCTTTAAGAGGACTGGGTTACAGAAAAGGAGGAGGCAGGTGACTCACTCCCCAGCACAAACCTCCCAGCGGCTGTCTCCAGCCTGAGTCACCGAAACTTGGCCTTGGGCGGGCCTGAGAAAGGTCCCCAGGATTACCTGAGTGTTCCAGATGTGCACGCACTTGTCGAAGGAGCCGCTGGCCAGGTACTTGCCGTCGGGGCTGAACGCGACGCTGTACACAGGTTCCTGGTGTTTGGTGAGTGTGTGGATGCACACGCCGCGCTCCACGTCCCACAGCCGGACCGTGGAGTCGAACGAAGCGCTGGGAGGGAGGGAGGAAATGTCACCACAGACACTCGGGACTTTCCCCACCTCCCCAAGGAGTGCATGCATCACACTTTCCTTGTGTCACTTTTATGTTTCTAGAGACAATAACAGGGATGCTTCGGCATGGTGAAAATGTGACTCCGATGCATTGACAGCAAAGCCATTGTTATAAAACAACTAGTGTCCCGGTGTACAAAATTCGTGCACATTAAAAGGGAATTACTAAGAGGAAATATTTTAACATTGCTATTCACCCTTTCTCTATAATAGAAGTGTCAGAGATGAAAGAAAATTACTAAAATGTATATGAAAATCTGCCTCCTGTCACAGTCTGGAGCATGCCCACCACCCGCACATGCTTCAAAAATGCAAGAGACCCTTATCTGGCCATCCCTACCCCTGTCAAGCCCCTCTGGGTGGCAGGGTGCAGTCTCAAGTCCCCTGTCAATCCCCGATGGGCAGAGGGTGCAGTCTCAGTCCCCTGTAAAGCCCTGCTGGGAGGCAGGCACGACCTGAGGTCTCCTGGCCCAGAGTTGGGGCTGGGAGGGTACGGCCTGAGGTCCCCCATCAAACTCTGCTGGATGGGGGGCATGGCCTATGGTCCCCCACTAAGTCCCACTGGGTGGGGGGCACAGCCTGAGGTCCCTAGCCTTAGCCAGGCGCCATGTAGCCCCAGGTTCCCTGCTGTCTGGTCGTGATGTTTGGGCATCCTGGCTAATTTGCATATTTCTCTCATACATAGCAGATAGATTCCTGTCCTTTCTCTTGCTTTTTTACATGCTGCTCCTGGGGAAACAGGTTGATTTCACATTCATGGGTTCCTGAATTTTGCTGGGTGGATCCCAATCCATGTCCAGCCTCAGAATCTCTCCAGCTTTTCTAGACGTTCTCACTAAACACGGGGCCGAGTGGCGTTCCGCAAGCACTGGGCTGAGGCAGCTCTGTGCACCACAGCTTCAAGTGGCGTGGGTCTGGGCTGCCCTCGGCAGCATGTACCCCTCTCCCCAGTTCTGGGGACCATGCTGCTGCCCTGGGGGTTCACTATAGAATTGGCTCGGTCAGCCCTGGTCGGGCGGGCAGCCCTTTGCTGCCGCTCAGAACCCATGCCACCTGCCGCTCTGGGCAGGACTCAGTCACGTAGGGCCTCGGCAATGCTGAGCTCAGCTTTACTCTCGTTCTCCGTCCTGAGGAAAACCTTCCCAAGCCACGTGCTGGACGCCTGGACACGGAACCCACCCGCACGGCGGGCACAGGGACCCGCAGCCTTCCTCGGGCGTCCCTTCCTGCTCTGTCTCTCGGGCCCTATGCCATCCGGGAGCTGCTCGGGTACAGTTTGGAAGGGCACAAACTCAATCACAGCACAACTCCGCAAGATTCCTGTTCCCTTTGAGACGAGGAGCATTTCCTGGCCACGCTCCTGCCATCTCTGTCACAGACCACGTTTCTGTTCCCTCTGACACCGTGACTGCTCCAGCCACAGTGGGCAAGGCGGCTCTGGGAGCCGTGGGCCCGGGCGGTGGGCCGTCCCTCTCACCTTGCGAGCATGATGTTAGCGTTCGGGTTGCTGGTGGCGGGCCCGGTGGGACTCCACTTTATGGTGTAGATCTCTTTGCTGTGAGCTTGCAGGTCATGGACACACGTGTCCTGCTTCATGCTCCAGATCTAGAGGGCACGGTGGGAAGCGTGTGAGCAGGCAGGAGTTCTCTCTCCGGCCAGGAATGGCTCCACACCAGTACACTGGGAGCGCTTCTCAGGTTTGGGGCCCTGGGGCAGCTCACCCACCGGCGGGTCGCTGCCCAGGCAGAGGGGTGGGCAAAATCCCAGGGGCGCCAGCGGCATCGAGTAGCTAAGGGGCAAACTTCCAGCAGCGGGAAGAGTGTTCGTGACAAAATCACCCAGAGCAGCCGTGAGGGTGAGACCCGTACTGCGCACGGGATCCAGTAGCCCCTCCTTCCACGTTACCTTTAACGTCATGTCGTCGGAGCAGGACGCCAGCAACATTCCAGAGGGATCCCACTTGATGGCATTGACCTCGTTCTGAAAGAGAGCAAAGGATTTTACAAAGAAATGAAGGCCCGTGAGTAGGTACCACAACTGTCCAGCAGGGGGCAGGGGCGCTCCATCATCTTTGCAGACTAGCCATAGTTTCCACCACAGGACTCGGATTTTCCTGCTGCTCACTTTGCCTTTCTCATTTAGGTAAATGCACAGCCACATACCACGCAAAACCAGTCACCCGCGCCCACGTTTCTCTAAGAAAAAAAGACACACCTCAGGAGCACATGCATTTACATTTAATAAGCACAGCACAGAAAACCAGTATGACCACCGACCACCGCTGTTTGAAACTGACATTGAAAATCATTTTCACCCTGGCCGGTGTGGCTCAGTGGCTAGAGTGTTGGCCTATGCACCAAAGGGTGGCGGGTTCAATTCTCAGTTTGCCAACCACTGCCTTAGGACAATTTGTGTTAAGAAAAAGCAAGGGGTCCTGAGGCAAGGAGAACTTAGTTTCTTTAGCCAGGCTCCTCTGATCCCCAATGCCTTCCAAAATTATCTTTCATCTCTGGACTCGTATTCAATCTATGCATAGCCCTTCTCCAGATTCCAGAACCCCTCTAATGCTGGATCAAGACCACCAGTGTTTAATGTTGCCCAACGTCTGGCACTGACCAGAATCGAACCTGGGACCCTTTAGGCCGAAGCTTTATCCACTGAGCCAAACCAGCTAGGGCTGTCACAGAATCTTTTAATCTGAGGCTCCCCCGTGCTGGCACATGCCCATGGACTCAAGCACCATCCTGCCACTTACTGTGTGTCCCTGAAAGGTTTTGACGGGGCGGTCGCAGCTGAGTCTGCAGACGTGAATGCACATGTCGGTGCTACAGGAGGCGAAGGTCGTGTTGTTCTGCCAGTCCACATCGAGGGCGGGGGCTGTGCGGGACAGGGAGTGGAACACTGGGGTCTCTAGAGCCCGGCTACCCCACGTGGCCTGCGGTGGCCACAACACACAGAGGGACGTGGCTAGGCCCACAGCAGCGGCTGCACACCCCTGTGGGAAAGACGCCCCACCTCAGGAGACCCTGCTGTCTTGGCCCACGTCTGGGGATCTGGATTTCCAAAGGTTCCCACCCTTCCCTAACTGATAAGAGCAGCTTCTGTACTTAAACTGCACGTGGCCTGTCACACTCGTCTCCGGGGGAATGGGCCTGTCCTTGGTGACTCCCGGAGAGAAGACCACTGCCAAGGCTGGATTCCACCCTGTGACCTTTCCCCTCTAGCTAACTGTGCTCTATGTCCATTCTCTGTGACGAACCTGAGCTGGGACACCCCGTGTGGGCATGGTCTCAGGGATCCCCAACACGGCTCCCCTGGGCTGGCAGGAGAAAGGAGGCCACACTAGTCCTGGGATTGGTTCCTGGGGTGTTTTTCACGCTTTGATGTTGGGGAGTCTGTACCGTGGCTGCCTCAGGGCACTGCAATTGCAGCTGGACGCCAGGGACACACTCCTGGGAGTAGTCAGGATTACCTCACAAGACATTTCATGGGAACTCTGCACTATTATTTCCAAACTAGAGGCCCGGTGCATGACATTCGTACACTGGGGGGAGTTCCTCAGCCTGGCCTGTGCCCCCTCTCAGTCCAGGAGCCCTTAGGGGATGTCCCACTGATGGCGTAGGCCTGCTCACCAGCTGTGAGCCCTGCTCAGGGCTTCTGGCTGAGCAGCGCTCTCCCTATGGGAGCACACTGACCACCAGGGGACAGCTCCCGCACTGAGCCTCTGCCGCCTGCTGGTCAGTGCGCATCATAGAGTCGGGTCGTTCTGCTGTTTGGTCAATTTGCATATTAGCCTTTTATTATATAGGATTACAAAAACCAAACCAAAAGACTCACCAGAGTGAAACGGAAACTGCTGTTTGGCTTCTCCCGTGTGGGCATCCCAAATGATTGTTGTCTGTGCTCCGCAAATGAAAAGGAAACGTTAGTGAGTGCTCTTCTCGCCCCAAGTTTTCTCTCGGAAGTTAGCATACAAGACTAAACAGTGGCTTCTCCTCCCTCCACTCCAGAGCTGCCCAATAAACATAGGACGCAAGCCAGCGGGGAGCTGTATTTCCTAGTAAGCACTCCATGAAAAAAGAAAAAGAGCCCTAGCAGGTGTGGCTCAGTGGATAGAGCGTTGGCCTGCAGAATGAGGGGTCCCAGATTTGATTCCGGTCAAGGGCATGTACCTTGGTTCCAGGCACATCCCCAGTATGTGCAGGAGGCAGCTGATCGATGTCTCTCTCTCATCGATGTTTCTAACTCTCTATCCCTCTCCCTTCCTCTCTGTAAAAAATCAATAAAATGCATTTTTAAAAAAGAAAAAGAGAAACTGTGAAAACTACCTTTTCTTTCATTTAAAAAAAAAATACTTTGTATTGATTTTTTTACAGAGAGGAAGGGAGAAGGATAGAGAGTTAGAAACATCAATGAGAGAGAAACATCCATCAGCTGCCTCCTGCACACGCCCCACTGGAGAGGCACCCACAACCAAGGTACATGCCCTTGATTGGAATCGAACTGGGACCCTTCAATCCCCAAGCTGATGCTCCATCCACTGAGTCAACCCGGTTTCGGCAAAAAACTACGTTTTCTTTTCGTTTTTTGGTTCTGTGACTTGGACATGAACTGAGGTTGCTGTGGTGTTAAAACTATTTTTTCACTACAATTTTTTTTCCTCCAGTCTGGCCAAAACAGTGTTTAAATCCGCGGTCAGTATAGAGCTGTTCATATAGGGCAGCCAGAGCCTAGGTCTGTGGAATCTGGTGTTTTATATGGAACCATCTGGAGAGCCAGGTGGGCTGGTGG
The DNA here is from genome assembly GCA_011751065.1 of Lasiurus cinereus. NCBI lineage: Eukaryota > Metazoa > Chordata > Mammalia > Chiroptera > Vespertilionidae > Lasiurus > Lasiurus cinereus. The sequence continues at coordinate 2,857,111 of JAAGEH010000155.1, forward strand.
TGACTCCGCAAGACACAGCAGCTGTAACTGATCACTGGAAAAGTACCAATATGTGGGTGAGGGGTTTCCTCTCTCCCACTCCAAGCTGAGAAAACTCTTAATAAATAAAGCTTATCTACGTATCTTCCTGGCACTTTTCCAAATGAGGAGCTGAGGAAGAAACGGGCATTTCCGAAAACTGCCCTGTGCGTCGGTCACGCCCTGAATTGGCAACTGAGCCACTGGCACGAGGCACCCGTGCACTGGTGGGTAAAGAAGGGAGAGACAGTTTCCCTGGAAAACAAGCAGGAATTCTTAGGAATCTATTTGATGTTGGGAAGACCGGGAAGCCCCGGAAGCAGCTCAGGGAAACCACTGGGATTTCGTCTTCATCACCTCCCTTAACCGGGACCTCCCCTTCGCTGGCAATAGAGCTCTTGGTTGCAGAAGAACTGGCTGTAAGCGGTGCTGACTGCAGGCATTTTCAGAGGAAATACTCAGGGCAGTGAGAGTTTGGGGTCAGCTCTAGACCAATGAACGCCTTCTGTTCATTTGTTTGGCGGGTCTAACACTTTTCTGACTCCCCGAAACCAGGTGCTGGCGAGAATATATAAACTCACAATTCTGATGCAATTTCACACACTCCATCAGTAATCAAGTCATTTTGTTGATATCTATGTTAGATATACCCCAGACAAAAGAAAACATTCATTATGCAAGAGCTGTTAAGAATCTGAACTAGCTCAGCTGGCGTGGCTCAGGGGTTGAGCGCTGACCTATGAACCAGGAGAATGCGGTTCTATTCCTGGTCAGAGGTTGCAGGGTTGTGGGTTCATTCCCCAGTGTGGGGCGTGCAGGAGGCAGCCGATCCATGATTCTCTCTCATCACAGATGTTTCTATCTCTCCCTCTCCCTTCCTCTCTGAAATCAATTCAAATATATTAATAAAAAAAATCTGAGATATACATTAGCCCCCTGGGTTAAGCTTCCACTGAAGGTCAGTGCCAGATTCCCCATAAATTACACTTCCTCTGGGTATTGCTATCTGAACGCTAATATTAGCTCTGCCGTGACTGGCTGATGAAGGCAGACAGTGCGTTGCCAAAGACTGACAGAATTTCAAATGTGCTCTTCCCGTGACCGAATAGCTCAGTTCCTGGTGGTGACCACTGACCGCAGGGTGGAAAATCAGATGTGAATATGAAAAAATTAGCTCCTGAGGCAGTAAGGAGGCAGGATGCAAAGCACTGGCTACACTTCTGTGAAAGCGCAGTAACTGTGGGCCAAACCCAGGGCCTGCCTTCCAACCCACGTCCTCTCCACACCAGCGTGTCCCCGGGCCAGTGTGTCCCCGGGCCAGCGAGTCCCCGGGCCAGCGTGTTCCCGGGCCAGCATGTCCCCGGGCCAGCGTGTCCCCAGGCAGTGAGTTCCCGGGCCAGCGAGTCCCTGGGCCAGCGAGTCCCTGGGCAAGTCTGCAAGGCTCTCTGTGGCCCGAGGTCCATGTTCTGTATGCTCACCTCCCATCTGAGAGCATCCAATACACCAACACAGGCGGGAAAGCGCTCCTTAAAGCTACAAATTATTTTAGTAACTGCACCAGCCCTCGTATAAGACGCAGTGGTGTGTGGGAAGCACCTGACTCAGAGCCCCTTGTTGAGAATTCGGCGGCCACTCCATGAGAGCTTCTATCTAGTGTGGCAACCACCACACCTCAGCTTTTCATATTGAAAATGAGGCTGTCGCCCAGCTGGCATGGCTCAGTGGTTGAAAGTTGACCAATGAACCAGGAGATAATGGTTCGATTCCCGGTCAAGGGCATGTACCTGTGTTGTGGGCTCGATCCCCAGTGTGGGGCATGCAGGAGGCAGCTGATTGATGACTCTTTCTCATCATTGATGCTTTTATCTCTCTGTTCTTCTCTCTTCGTCTCTGAAATCAATAAAAATAGAGGGGAAAAAGAAAAGAGCCCTATCCGGTTTGGCTCAATGGACAGAGTGGCCTGTGGACTGAAGGGTCCTGGTTTGATTCCAGTCAAGGGCACATTGCTGGGTTGCAGGCTCAATCCCCAGTAGCGGTGTGCAGAAGGCAGCTCTGATCCATGATTTTGTTTCACTGATGTTTCTATCTCTCTCTCCTTCTCCCTTCCTCTCTGAAATCAATAAAAATACGTTTGTTTTTAAACGAAAGATAAAAAGAAATGAGAATGTGAAGGTCGAACAAAGGGTTTACTGGCTTAAAAGAGATAAAGAACACACAATTCAATGACCCAGAGCAGCGGTTCTCAACCTTCCTAATGCCGAGACCTTTTAATACAGTTCCTCATGTTGTGGGGATCCCCAACCATAACATTATTGTTGTTGCTACTTCACAACTGTAATTTTGCTACTGTTAATGAATCTTAATGTAAATATCTGTGTTTTCTGATGGTCTTAGGCTCTACAGCAGCGGTTCTCAACCTGTGGGGGGTCGAATGACCCTTTCACAGGGCTCGTGTATGGTTGAGGATCACCACAACATGAGGAACTGTATTAAAGGGTCGGGGCATTAGGAAGGTTGAGAACTGCTGACCTAGAGGGTCACACTGGAGTGTGGAGTTCAGCAAAGCTAATTTTGCCAAGGGCCAGATGGTTAGTACTTTTGGCTTTAAGGCTGTCGCTGAGCTGTGCACCTCAAGAGAATAGGGGAGCTGTGCACCAAGCTCTGTGGAGTATGCAACATATTAAGACATGACGGGCGCCTGCCTGACTGGTGTGTCTCAGTGGTTGAGCGTTGACCTATGAAACAGGAGGTCACGGTTCGATTTACATTCAGGGCACATGCCTGGGTTGTGGGATGGATCCTCAGTAGGGGGCGTGCAGGAGGCAGTGGATCAATGATTCTCTCATGTCACTGATGTTTCTGTCTCCCTTCCTCTCTGAAGTCAATAAAAACATATTTTAAAAACTGAGTCAATAAAAACATATTTTAATACACTGAGTGGCCAGATTATTATGATCTCTGAATGCACTCAGAGAGAGAGAGAGAGAGAGAGAGAGAGAGAGAGAGAGAGAGAGAGAGTGTGTGTGTGTGTATGTGTATTAGAGGCCCGGTGCATGAATTCATGCATGGGTGGGGTCCAGCCAGCCTGGCCAGGGGAAGGGGACATGGGCAGTTGGCCAGCCTGCCTGCTGGTCGAACTTCTGGTCGAGGGGACAATTTGCATATTAGCCTTTTATTCTATAATATATATACTGAGTGGCCAGATTATTATGCGTTCAGAGATCATAATAATCTGGCCACTCAGTGTATATGTATGTATGTGTGTGTGTGACGGGCTAGAAATGGCCAGCAAGGTCACCACCAGGACCACCAACAAGCACCACCCATTGCTTAAGAGGAAGCAGAAAGCCTCAGATTTCAAAGAAACCACGACGTTTCCTAGAGATCCAACACCAATAAGCATCTACAGATCAAAGACGTCTTTTAGCGAATACTCACTTTGTCTACACCAGCGCTCAAAATGTAGTTCCCCTTTTTGTTCCATTTCAAGGCAAAGATGGGGCCTTTGTGTTGGCCTAAGGTGCTGGCCAGGTTACCTGGTGAGTAAGTAAACAAACAACAAACACGCTGACTTCAAGTGCCCGTTCACACGGCACTTCCACACCAAAGCCGCTCTTCTCCGACCCCAACCCAAGAGCGGCAGACTCACCGTCCTCCGTCCAGATCCTCGCAAAGCCGTCGTAGGAGCCCGTGGCCAGCAGCGTCCCATCGCTCTGCGGGCCGGAAAGAAACAGGCCAACAGAAACAGCTTAGCAGGGGCAGTTCTGACAAGGCAAGAGAACCTCTCACCCCAGGGCTAGAACATTCTCACATTGATAACCGGGATAACCGGTCCCCGGCCCGGCCGCTGTGGCTCAGGGGTTGAGCGGCGACCTGTGAACCAGGAGGCCCTGGTTCGATTCCCGGTCAGGGAATGTACCTGGGTTGCGGGTTTGATCCCCAGTGCGGGGCATGCAGGAGGCAGCTGGTTGATGACTCTCTCTCATCATCAATGTTTTTATCTCTCCCTCTCTTCCTCTCTGAGATCAATAAAAACATTAAAAAAAAAAAAGGTGGAAGTCATGTTTCCTTGGCTAATGCCGGGAAGGAGTCTGACACCACCTGGCTAGCTCTCAGGAAGGGAGCCCCATGACCCCAGCACCCCTGCACCCCACGTGGCACCAGGCGGTCCAGCACACGGGCGGCTGCCGGGGCTTACGTTCCAGTCCAGTGAGGTCACGTCCTTGTTGCTGGGCACGTCATGGCCGCCCTCGCGGATGCAGTGCCGCAGCACGAGCTGGGTGGACGCCCCGTTGCTGCTCTCGTTCAGGTTCCAGATCCGCGCCGTCGAGTCTCCGGACCTGCAGAAAGAAGCGCCCTGCAGTCAGCTACCAGCGTGCTCCCGGATTCCTCCCTCTTCTCACCCTGCAACCCGCGTCAGGGCCCGCAGCCCACGGGCAGAGGCAGGCCACGGCTCCAGGCCCAGCGGCTCGGCCCGGGCACCGCGAGAGACCCAGGGGCACGGCCTGCCCTCGTCCAACCCACGGCAGCTGTTTGTTATCTCAGTGGTGGTCTCCACACCATCTCTGCTGCACCGGGGAATTTTAAATGCAGGCATCAGCCGCACTCGGGGAGAACACGGCTCGGCCCAAGGACTGCCCCACGATGTTATCACAGCTGGAGGTACCTCGGGAAGAGCAGCAGGGGCGCCCCAGGCTTCCGTGTGCACCCCTGGGCGGGGTAGATGAGAGGGAAGGCGCTCCGGAGGCGGGATGGGACAGCAGCACAGAGCAGTTGGGGCTCCCTGCCCAGAGCACCCCAGGCTGACGCCCTTACCCCGAGGCCAGGAGGTCGCTGACGGGGTTCCAGGCGCAGATGAAGACCTCAGACTCGTGGCCCCGAAGCACCGTGGCTTTGTTGGGTGGGATCTCAATGTCCCCGTCTATTTCCATGGGCTTCGAGTGATTATCTGTGGGAGGGAACGGAAGCCGCGTGGCTGAGCAACAGAGGACGGACGTGAAGAATTCGGCGGCCTGCGCCTGCTCCCGGGAACCTGCCGCGGGGCTGCGCTGTGGCCGGGAGGCTGGATGTGCGCAGGCCACGGGGTGAGGTGTGAACGCCGTGGTCATCTTGACCCTCAGGGCCGGGGCGGCTGCACAGCTGATCCGAGGGAAGCACATTTCACCCAGGGAAGAACATCACATCTGCCTAAGACATGCACAGGTGCACACGCGCACACACACAGTCGCACACAACCTTACATAGGCACTGTGTGCATATACACCTGCACACCCATTTGCATGCTACATGCCCATACTTACTTATGGCATGTGCTCCATTCTCCTCCCCGTTCACTGTGGCTTCCCCGTTCTTTGGGGCGTTGGGCTGGGAAACAGCTGCTGGGGTCACTGTGGCTGTCGTGGCCGCCGTGGCCGCCGTGGCCGCTGCTGATGCCGCTGCCGCAGCCGCCGCACTGGCCTGCTGCTGTGCGAGCTTCTCCCGGAAGGCCTGCTGCCTCGTCTGCACCACATCGGGCATCACGGCATCGATCAGGGACAGCGACTCTATGGGGCGGCCATCGAACACCGTGCCATCCTGCGGAAGCCAGGCGACGCCGGCCATCAGCCCCGCGGCTCCTGGCACCGGGCTATTGGCACCGCAGGCACACAGGTGAGGGCAGAGGCAGGAGGGGCAGGCGCTGCCCAGGGCACAGCGGTGGGCCAGGCAGTGGGCAGAGTGTGTGTGGGGGGCTAAGCCTGGGTGTAGGACAGGGTGTAATGCTGTCCTCAGTGGGGGACCCAGTTTGGTAAATACCACACCCAACCGGGGCACTGCCGTATTTCATGTAAAAGGTGCTCTACTGTAGCTGAGGCACTACCGTATGTCATGTAAAAGATGCTCTACTACTGTATCTGGGGCACTACCGGATGGCATATAAAAGAAGCTCTCCCAGATCCAATGATTCTCAATGATGGAGGGGGTGCCCGCTCAAAAGCCTTGGGCTAAGGCTGGACACCTTTTTTGTTGTCAAAGTGCGACAGAAAATGTGGCTGACATGAGGCGGCGGAGACCCAGGAGCTGCTCACCGCCCTGCCGTGCACAGGACGCCCCATCCCGGGAACATCCAGCGTCCCCAGGACCTGTCAGTCGGGGGGGGGGATGTGGGGGGTGCACATACCTCGTTGATGCTGATCTCGGCCTCCACATACTGCAGCCCCTTCTGCAGGATGGAGATGAGGGCGGCGGGCGGCACCAGCGTCCCGTTGATGTTCGACTGGCTGATGTGGCTCTCGATGCCGAAGGTGAACGCCGAGTGGGAGAAGCCTGCAGCCAGACAGGCAGGGCGGGGCGTGAGCCTGGAGGCGGGTGGAGGCACGGTCGCGGGTGGAGGCACGGTCACGGGCACTAAGGGGCACTGGGGCCTCACCACCTAATCAATGCACGACCTTCCAGCTTCTGGTTTGGGGGGAAGTGCGCGGAGGTAAGGGGGAGACACAGGCCCCGGAAGACCCCCATTTGCCCAGGATGGAAAACAGGTTTGGGGTACAGCCATCTCAGCTTTATTTTTATTTTTAAAATATATTTATTGATTTTTTACAGAGGAAGGGAGAGGGATAGAGAGTTAGAAACATCAATCAGCTGCCTTCTGCACACTCCCTACTGGTAATGTGCCCGAAACCAGGTACATGCCCTTGACCGGAACCGAACCTGGGACCCTTGAATCTGCAGGCCGGCATTCCATCCACTGAGCCAAACTGGTTAGGGCTATTTTTATTTTTTTTAATTGATTTCAGAGAGGAAGGGAGAGAGAGAGAAAAAAAACACACATCAATGATGACAGAGAACCATAGATCAGCTGCCCGCTGCACACTCCCACTGAGCCCCAAATCTGATGAGGACATTCAGAAAGGAATATCTCAGCCCGGCTGGCGTGACTCACTGGTTGAGGGCTGACCTATGGAACCAGGGGGTCACGGTTCGATTCCTGGTCAGGGCACATGCCCGGGTTGCAAGCTCAATCCCCAGTCGGGGAGCTTGCAGGAGGCAGCTGATTCATGATTCCCTTCATCATTGATGTTTCTCTCCCTCTCCCTCTCCCCTTCTTCTTTCTGAAATCAATAAAATATATTTTAAAAAAGGAGCATCCCAGCCCAGGTGGCCTCGGTGAGATGCACGTTAATTCCCCAGACCCAGCATGAGGACCGACGTCAGCAGCACAGGAAAGGGCACGCTGTCCGAGCCGCGTGGGGTGAACTCCAGGAGCACAGGGCCTCCTGTCAGAAAACAAGCCAGCGAGTCCACCACATTGGAAAGAGGAAGGTTCTGGAACCCGGGGGCTCTGCGTTAGAACCACTTCTTCAAAATAGACTCGCCCAGGGTGAAAACTGACTTCTGCGCAGGGGCCACGAAGTTTCAATCGCACTGTACGTGTGCGCCCACAAGTGGGATTTTGTGGAAGAGCCACACTCAAGGGGCCAAAGAGCTGCATGTGGCTCATGAGCCGAGGTTTGCCGACCACTGCCCCATAGGAAGATATGTTTATTTACTCCACCGGAAGATGGTGTTTCCCACAAGAAGGTGCATTTCTCCCACAAAAACATGCGTTTACACCATAGGGAGGCGCGTTTCCCCTATAGAAAGGTGCAATTCCCCAACAGGAAGGTGTATTATCTCTACAGAAAGCTGCATTCCCTCACAGGAGGTGCGTACCCCACAGGAAGATGTGCTCCCTCACAGAAAGGTGTGTTTCTCCCAGAGGACGAAGGATTCTCCCACAAGAAGTTGTGTTCAACCACAAGAAGGTGCCTTTCCCCCACCAAAAGAAGGGTTCCTTAACAGATAGGTGCATTTCCCCCACAGGAAAATAGATTCCCATACAGGAAGGTGAGTTCCCCCACAGGAAGGTGTTTTTCCCCAATAGGAAGGTGTGTTTCCCCCATAGAAAGTGTTCCTGCACAGGAAGGAGCATTTCTCCCAAAGGCAGGTGCATTTCCCCCATAGGATGGAGTTTTCCCTCACAGGAAATTGCATTCCCCCACAGGAAGGTGTGTTCCCCCACAGGAAGAGGGGTTCCCATTCAGGATGGTGCGTTTCCCACAGCTAGGTGCATTTGCCCACAGTAAGATGCCTTCTCCCACTAGAAGGTTTGTTTCCCCCACAGGAAGATGGGCTCCCGCACAAGAAAGCGAATCCCTTACAGGAAGGTGCATTTTCCCACAGGAAAGTGCATTTCTCCTCCACATGAAGATGCTTTTACTCCACAGGAAGAAGGATTCCTGCACAGGAAGGTGTGTTTCCCCTGAAGAAATATACATTTCCCCAAAAGAAGATGGGTTCCCCCCAAACAAGGTGCTTTTCCCACAAAGGAAGATGTGTTTTCCCAGAGAAAGGTGTGTTTACCCCACAGGAAGAATATTTCCCCAAAGGAAGTTGCATTTCCCCCACAGGAAAAAGTTCCCTCACAGGAAGTTGTGTTCCCCCATCAGGAAGGTGCATTTCCACCACAGGAAGAAGGGTTCCGCCACTGGAAGGCGCACGTCTCCCAGAAGAAGGCGCATTCACCCCATAGGATGAAGGATTGCCTCACAGGAAGGTGTGTTCCTCCCACAAGAAGATTAGATTCCCACATAGGAAGGTGCATTTCCCCCAAAGGAAGAAGTATTCTCGCACAGGAAAATGTATTCCTTCACAGGAAGCTGTGTTCCCTTACAGGAAGATGCATTCCTCCCATAGGAAAGTGTGTTCCCCAACCCAACAGGAATATCAGGTTCCCCCACAGGAAGGTGCATTTCCCCCAAAGGAAGAAGTGTTCTCCCACAGGAAGGTGCGTTTCCCTATAGAAGCTGTTTTCCCTCATTGGAAAGTGCATTCCCCCCACAGAAAGGTGCGTTTCCCCAAAAGGCACATGTGTTCCCTCACAAAAAGGTGCCTTTCATTCACAGGAAAATGAATTCCCCAGCAGGAAGATATGTTGTCTCACAGGAAGGTGTGTTGCCCCCAATGGCATGTGTGTTCCCTTCACAGGAAAATGTCTTTCTCCCACAGGAAGATGTGTTCTCTGACAGGAAAGTGTGTTTCCCCCACAGGAAGCTGCATTCCCCTACAGGAAGGTGTGTTTTCCCCATAGAAAGGATTTCCACACAGGAGGATGAATTTCCCCCACAGGAAGTTGAGTTTCCCCCACTGGAAGATGTTTTCTCTCACAGAAGGGTGTGTTTTCCCCACAAGAAGGTTAGGTTCCCACAAAGGAAGGTACATTTTTCCCAAAAGATAGATGAGTTTCCCCCACCAGAAGATGTGTTTCTGTACAGGAAGGTGCATTTTGCCCACAGGAAGATGTTTTCTCTCACAGGAAGATTAGGTTCCCACAAAGGAAGATGCATTTCCCCACAGAAAGATGTGTATCCCCCACAGGAAGAAGGGTTCACCCCACAGTAAGGTGCGTTCCCTCACAGGAAGTTGTGTTTCCCCCAAAGAAAAGTGTACTTCCCCCACAGGAAGGTGCATTTCCCTACAGGAAGATGTCTTGCCTCACAGGAAGGTGCATTGCCCCCACTGGCATGTGTGTTCCTCCCACAGGAAGATAAGGTTCCTCCATAAGAAGGTGTGTTCCACACAGGAAGATGTGTTTCCCCCACAGGAAGATGTGTTTCCTCACAGGAAGGTGCCTTTCCCCTAAGGGAGGGTGTGTTTCTCCACAAATAGGTGTGTTTCCTCCACAGGAAGATTTTTCCCCATAGAAAGGTGTTTTTTTCCCACAGGAAGGTGCATTTCCACCGCAGGAAGAAGGGTTCCATCACAGGAAAAAGGGTTCCCTCAAAAGGAGGTATGTTGCCCCCCACAGGAAGAAGTGTTCCCCCACAGGAAGGTGTGTTCACCTCATAGGAAGATTAGGTTTCCCTACAGGAAGATAGGTTCCCATACAGGAAGGTGTGTTTTCCCCAAAGGAAGATGTGTTTCCCCCACAGAAAGATGCATTTCCCCCACAGGAAGAAGGGTGTCTGCACAGAAAGATACATTTCCCCCAAAGGAAGTTGCGTTTCCCCCAGAGGAAGATGTGTTCCCCCAGAGGAAGATGCCTTCCCCCACAGGAAGATGCATTTCCCCCACAGGAAGATGCATTTCCCCCACAGGAAGAAGGGTGTCTGCACAGAAAGATACATTTCCCCCAAAGGAAGTTGCATTTCCCCCACAGGAAGATGCGTTCCCTTACAGGAAGGTGCGTTCCTCTATGGGGATATGCGTTCCCCCACAGAAAGGTGGGTTTCCCCCACAGAAGGGGAGTAACCTTACCTGACTCCTGGAGGTAGCGATATACCAGGAAGTTCACCTCGTCGCTGGTTATGCTCATCTTAGCCTCACCTCGCAGCCACGAGGTCTGTGGAAGCGAGAGCCACCCTCTGTGAGACAGGCAAGAGGGGAGTTTTCAAACATGTCTGTATTTCTTTTTCTTCTGCACTTAAAAAATTTATTTTTATTGATTTCAGAGAGGAAGGGAGAGGGAAACACCAATGATGAGGGAGAATCATGGATCGGCTGCCTCCTAGGTAGATGCTCAACCACCGAGCCACACCAGGCTTTTCTCTGTACTTTTCGAGACGAGTGGAAGCAAACCGCTCCCATAGCGTTATATCCACGAAGCTCACTCATGTCTGCTTCATGTTATAGTGCATGATCATGTGCTATATACAAACTTCACAATTAGTTGTCTAAAAAGCATATATCCCCCCCACCCCTTGCCCCGGACGGTGCTACTCAATGGTAGAGCATTGGCCAGGGCACCCAATGGTCATTCCTGGTCAAGAGCACATACCAGGTGGCAGGTTTGATCCCCGGCCCTGGTTGGAGGGAATGCAAGAGGCAACCAATTGATGTGTTTCTCACATTGGTGTTTCTCTCTCTCTCTCTCTCCCCCCCCCCCCTTTCCTCTGAAAATCAATGGAAAAAATATTCTCAGGTGAAGATTAAGAAAAAAGAAACAAAAAGCCTACATCCCGGTGAAACATATCCAATAACAAGAAACATTGCTGTATTTTATAAGGCTGGGATAGGGTCAGGTACAAACCACACCTTTGACTGGCAGAGCCAGCTATGGGACAAGCCATACACACATGCACTTTCTCACACACACACACACACACACACACACACACACACACACAGGGCTAGAGTGAAAGAGTGGTTCTGGTCTCCAACAATGTGACTGGAAACCACAGGTCCATGGACCTAGAGCAGCTCTGCCATCTGCCGAGGCTTGAAGGGCATGGGGCACTGTCTGTTGTGTGTGTGGGGAAGGTGGCCTGTGTCTTCTCTGTAAGAACAGTCTCAGCCTTGGCCAGTGTGGCTCAATGCATAGAGCGTCCGCCTATGGACCAAAAGGTCCCGGCTTCAATTCCGGTCAAGGGCACGTACCTTGGTTGCAGGCTCTTTCCCAGCCCCAAGCCCTGGTTGGGATTCGTGCAGGAGGCAACCAATTAAGGTCTTTCTCACATCGATATTTCTCTTTCTCTCTTCCACTCTCCCTAAAAATCAATGGGAAAATATCCTCCAGTGAGGGTTTTAAAAGAATAATAATAGGAAAAAAGTTAAGAAAAGAATGGTCTCAGTGGACGGATGACGTGGCACTGACATGCTGGTGCTGGCTGCAGAGCTGGGGTAGGAGATAAGGGCCTGGGGCCACCTGCTGAGCTGACAGGTGGACCTCTCACCACATCTCCACCTCCTTCTAGCTCTAGGTCGCAGGGCAAGCTCCGTGACTCAGCTCTGTCACCTCCAAATCAGGGGCAGGAGCAGCCCTCTGCAGGGGAGCAGTCTCGAGGGCTAAATGCTTCATACCCACAGGCTCCCCCCCCCTCCCGCCACACACACACACACACACACACACACACACACAGCAGCTCCCAGAAGAGCCCTTAGGACTTCATTCAACCAGCTATGCACCACTCTCAAAGAGCAACCTGCAAGGGCACCCTAGGGCAGTGGTCGGCAAACTGTGGCTCTTGAGCCACATGCGGCTCTTTGGCCCCTTGAGTGTGGCTCTTCCACAAAATAGCACGGCCTGGGCGAGTCTATTTTGAAGAAGTGGCGTTAGAAGATGTTTAAGTTTAAAAAATGTGGCTCTCCAAAGAAATTCCAATCTTCGTCCTGTTGATATTTGGCGCAGTGGACTCATGAGTTTGCTGACCACTGCCCTAGGGGATTAGCGGACACCCACCTCCAACCCCCCTAAAATCCACCAGAGCCGGCGGCTTCAATGACTGGACCACCCAAGTGGCACTTACAAAGCCCATCACCAAAAGCCTGGCCGGTGAGGCCCAGTGACTGTGCATCATCCCGTGCGCCAAGAGCTCAGGGTTCGATTCCTGGTCAGGGCACAGGCCCGGGTTGTGGGCTCCATCCCCAGTGGCGGGGCGTGCAGGGAGCCGCCCATCAATGTTTCTCTCTCTCCCTCTCCCTTCCTCTTTCTCTAAAATCAATAAAAATACGTTTTTCTAAAAAAGCGGAAGAAGAAGAAAAGGAAAGCACTCCCCCAGAGGCCGGGTGTGGGTAAGCATTTTCTCCTGGGGACGCCTGGGACCCACTCTTGGCCAGCCCTGGCTGGGCTCCGGAACACCGTCTGTTTGCAGTGCCGGGAGCCTGCCCGCCTCTCTTCTTTCTGAAGCCAGAGAGAGCTTTTGCAGCAGCAGCAGGCCCCCTGTGGCCCCGAGCGGAAGTGCAAAACCAAACAGACTGGAAACCACAGGGCCCATTAGTGGGTGGTGTTTGTTTTCTTGCCTGACCCAGTTCTGACTGGAGACACCGCCCGTGAGGCTGATGGGAGGACTCCGCAGCCGGGATGGCGCGAAGAGGAACAGCCCCTTCCACGGTGACCCAAAGCCACCACGTCCCCATCGCGCTGCTTAGAAAGGAGTTCAAACATTCATGCCAGCTGGTGGCTTCGCTGGGGTTGCCCCTCTCAGCACAAGTATTCCAACATAAATAATAATTTGCCTTTAAAGCCCACCAAGAAATTGAAGAGAGCCCTCGCCAGTTTGGCTCAATGGGTAGCACGTCAGTCTGTGGACTGAAAGGTCCCAGGTTCCATTCCCGGTCAGGGCACATCCTGGGTGGTGGGCTCGATCCCCAGTGGGGGGCGTGCAGCAGGCAGCCGATCCATGATTCCCTCTCATTGATGTTTCTCTCTCTCCATTTCCCTTCCTCTCTAAATATATATATATGTTTAAAATATTGGTTTATACAATGGAACATGCATGGTGCTAAATTTCATTTTGTGGACACACACACACACACACACACACACACACACGATACTCTGCAAAGTAAGCCTCTCTTTGGAGTGGGTCATGCCCACGTATGTGAGTATGTGCTCTTCCATATTTTGCAGATTTCCTCCTGTGCACTTGGACCGCTTTCCCATTCATTAAAACCTAATTAAAACCTGGCACCATCTTTGGAAGATTCAGAAAAGTTGGTAAGAGCCCATCCAGTACCCCAAATTCTTGCAAGGCAGTAAAATGCAGCTCAGCACACAGAATGGCGATCCATGCTCTATCAACACCCCCTTCCAGTTCAGCGAGGAGCAAGACCTGCATCTTTCTCCCCCGCTCCCGCCCTCCCCCCAACCCCCACCAATCACTGCAAACAGAAGGCATTCCGTTTTGATAAAATGCAGTTCCGTTTCGCAAGCAGATTTCGGGTAAAAAGACAGATTCAGAGGCAGGCGGGGCACTGACCTTCACGGTGACTTCATGTGCACCCCTTCGCACTGGTGGGACCCCCAGCATCCGAGCATAGAAGCCGCAACGTCTGCCTGGGGAGACAGGGAGAGATGGGTAAACACAAAACACCTTACAAACCTGTGGGCCGAGTTCGCCTCTGACCTCGCTCCCCATTCCTGTTTTCTCCTTCAAATCGATGCCGGTGGTTTCCGTTTTCATCCCAACCCAGACATAACCCAGTCCATCGCTTCAGCACCCCGTGTTAAACGTGAGCACGGACTAGGTAGTTGTATTAGCCAAGTGAAAGCGGAGAAATGAAAATGGCCCGTCAGCCCGGGTGGTGTGGCTCAGTGCTTGAGTGTTGGCCTAGGAACCAGGAGGTCAGGGTTCGATTCCCCGTCAGTGCACAGGCCCGGGTTGTGGGCTCCGTCCCCAGTGTGGAGAGTGCAGGAGACAGCGGGTCCATGATTCTCTCTCATCACAAATTCATGCACGGGGGGGCTCTGGGTGGCCTGCAGGGAAGAGGCCGAAACCCCCAGTCCAACTCGGCCTGCATCTCCTACCTGCTGCTCCCACTCACCCAGGCCCCACTGAGCCTGCCTCGGGCTCATACCCAATCAGTGCCCCCCCTCGCCCCCATGATCGGGAGAGGCGAGCGCTGCTGCCTCTGGCGCCCTCCCAAGGGGAGTGGCCTGTGGGATGGGGCTGAAAGAAGGTCTCCAACATCCCCGAGGAGGCCAGTCTGGGGCCAGAGAGGGAGTACAGGAGGGCTCCAGGGCGTGTCTGGCCCCTCTCTGGACCCCAGTGGCAAGCTAATCTACCGGTGGAAGCATCTGCCCACTGGTGGTCCGTGCACCTCATAGTGAGCAGCTGAGCAGCTTTAGCATATTACGTTTTGATTGGTTGTTCTGCTGTTCTTTCTACTGGCATATTACCCTTTGATTATATAGGATGTTCCCCTCCCTCCCTTCCTCTCTTCCTTCCTCCCTCTCTTTGGGACCAATAAAAACATACATTTTAAATGGCCTGTCAAATTATTATGCTACTTGTAGAAAGTCTGAATGCTAAAATTCTCAAAGTAGGTCAAATTACCTTTAGCTCAGACAAGGCTATCATCTAATGATAAATGAATGCCCCTGAAATACCTCTCAGCACTGAGCCACAAGCCATGGTAATGCGAACCACACACCCTCCAAAGGGAAGCACGCTTTAGAGAAACGTTAGACTCGCTCGGGCGGCGACAGTAACAGTGCTGACAGGCACACCTGTGGGTGCATATCCGCCTCACACACACTACATGCTTGGACAAACACAGAATCCGCATCCCAATCTCTTTTTAGTTTTTAAATATAGTTTATTGATTTTTTACAGAGAGGAAGGGAGAGGGAGAGAGAGCTAGAAACATCGATGGGAGAGAGACATCGATCAGCAGCCTCCTGCACGTCCCCCACTGGGGATGTGGCCGCAACCAAAGATACATGCCCTTGATTGGAATCGAACCTGGGATCTTTCAATCCGCAGGCCGATGCTCCATCCACTGAGCCAAACCGGTTTAGCCTCCCAATCTCTTTTTAAAAAACTGTTCTTACTGACTTCAGAGAGGAAGGGAGAGGAAGAGAGATAAAAACATCCATGATGGAGAGAGAATCATGGATCGTCCGCCTCCTGCACGCCCCACACTGGGGATTGAGCCCACCACCCTGGCCTGTGCCCTGACCAGGACTCAAACCGCAACCTCCTAGGTCATAGGTCAATGCTCAACCACTGACCACAATGGTTAGGCCCACATTTGAATGTTTGCCCCCCGCTAAGGCTTCCCTAAAACACAGCAAATGAAAGGCGCCAGCACTCCTCAACCGTCCATTCCTGTGCCACACATTTCCATTTCCATTTCCCAGGGCTTCCGTCCATTCGCCCCCATTTCTGAAGGAGCCAGGCTCACCTCTCATGAGAACCCCTCCTGTCACACGGGCTTTGACTTTTCGTCAGCGTGCACCCTGAGGAGCCGACCGGCGTGTCTACAGCGCTCTTTCCCTTCTTCCTTCCAAAGCGCCTTTGGTTGTCCGCTAGCTGGTTGGCTCAGTGGATAGAGTGGCGGCCTGTGGACTGAAGGGTCCCAGGTTCAATTCCGGTCAAGGGCACAGGCCCAGGGTTGTGGCTCGATCCCCTGTAGGGGGCGTGCAGGGGCAGGTGATCAATGTTTTTCTCTCATGGATATTTCTCTCTCTCCCTCTCTAAAAATCAACTTTTAAAAATCTTAATAAACATCCTCTAAAAAAAAAAAGGCTATCTTAGATAAAAGAAACAACCAGGGTGATTTTTTTTTTTTTTAAAAAAAAAGAGCTACCACTGAAAAAAACACCAATGCTGTTTAAACATTTGTCTACAACTTCTAGACCAGGAGTCAAAGGCACCAGAGAAAAGCAGACACAAGAGACCATGCATTTTGCCTCTAAAACTGAAATCATTTCATTATGTGAAAAACTCTGCAGCAGAGACTGAACAGGACAATATCCTCACAGAAACCCACAGCAGAAAGCAAATGACTGTGTTCAGGACTGGACTGTACATTTACCAGGGGGAAGAGCCTTATGGTGAAATTGCTAACTCCCCCAAAGTGTCCAAATATGAGCAGATGTCACATAATAAACCCCAAACTGTTTGAAAAGAGAGGCATCAAAAACCATAATAATTCAGTAAGTGATTAATATATAAACAGTTCTTATTCCAAGCTGTTCACACACGCACACAAAGAAAGCTTTAGAATCAAATTCTTCTTCGGTCCAAAAACAGATGGCAACTCACGCATTAGGGCCTTGGAATTGAGGATTATCTTTTATATATGTTGTTCAACTCATTAATTGCAATTAACATCATCTATGTTCTATAAATGCCAAAAACAGTGGGAAATGGGCCTTGGGTTATTAATTCTCCTGGTTATGCAACACAGCAAAATCAATCAGTTCATGGCTAAACAATAAATTAAAATGAGAAATCCGACCTTCCAATCTGTCATTACTGACTTCCCCATCATTAGTACATAAATGGAATCACTATTGGTAAACAGCACTGGCCAAAAGGTGACGGACTGCTAAATATTTGTGTGAAATGCAAGTCACTTTAACAAACACAATATATTCTTTTGTTTGCTTGTTAATCCTCACCTGAGGATATTTTTCCCCAATGACTTTTTTTTTTGTACTTTAACCAAGATTACAGTCTATTTTGTCCAATTTATTTATTTAGTTAGTTAGTTCTTTAAATCTTTAATGTTGAAAGTATCACATAGGCCCAATGAGAACTGTTGTAGACACTGGGAGCTTGAAATCTAAAGACAACAGGACTTCAATGAAGGGATCGCGAGTATGCCAACGACAAAAATAAACGCTCCTTTTAACACCTCGGGAGTGCCAAGAAAGAGGGCAGTTCCAGCTGAGCCTGTCTCCAAGGGAATTAGAACCGGGCCTCGCCCCCTCTCTCTTTTCCTTAATCACGGCAGAACAAGGGAGTGGGTGCTGAGAGGTACACTGACTGTCCTCCGATCTCACCATCGCGCCTTCCAAAAATGTGTGCCTGACCCTAGCTGGGCAGAACATCAGCCAGTAGACTACAGGCTTGCAGGTTTGATTCCTATCAGGGGCATGTACCTGCTTTGCAGGCTCCATTCCCAGCTCCAGTTGGTCAGGGCGCATGTGGGAGGCAGCCAATCAATGTGTTTCTTTCACTTCGCTGTTCCTCTCTGTGTGTTTCTCTCCCTCCCTTCCACTCTTTCAAAATCAATGCAGCCCCAGGCCTATGCTCTATCCAATGAGTCAAACAGGTTGCAGGTTGCAGGCTGCAAGATCCTCCCCAGCCCGGGCCCTGGTCAAGGCCTGTGCAGAAGACACCCAATCAATGTGTTTCTCTCACACTGATGTTTGTCTCTGTCATGGACGGACATTTAAATTTAATCAAATGGAAAGGAAAGAAAATTTCAGGGAGTGCCCCTCAGTGACATTAGTCAGACTTTGGGTCCTCCACAGCTCCATGTGGCTGGTGACCACCTGAGCAGAAAGCCCAGGTTGCTGTGGTTACTAAGAAACCTGCAGCGCCTGAAACCCTTGCATCATATCTGCAGGATGCAGGCATGCGAGGACCTTCTAGGCTACACAATTCTGTGTTCACTGGTTCATATGCAAATTCTTTAATCACACACCCACTCTTTCTCTTGACCAATTTCAAATACATAAGCAACTACTAACTGCCCAAGTTAAAAATTATCCCTTTCTAAAGACAGGAAGTTGCTCTGCTTGAAAATTCTTGATCAAATAATGAATCAATTTTCCTAATTCAAGATAGACCCTGGGGACTTGGTGTCTCAGCCCACAGAAAAAAGGGTTTTCCCATGGGAAGGTGCCTTACTTCCACAGCAAGCTGTGTTTCCCACATAGGAAGATGTGTTCCCACATAGGACGGTGCATTTACCCAATAGGAAGGTGCATTTCTGCCACAGGAAAGTGTGTTCCCATAAAGGAAGGTGCATTTCCCCAAAAGGAAGGTGCGTTGCCCACAGAAAGGTAAGTTTCTCCCAAAGGTAGAAGGGTTCCCCCACAGGAAGATGTGTTTCCCCCACAGGAAGATTGTTTTCCCAGGAAGTTGCATTTCTCTAACAGAAAGAAGGGTTCCCCACAGATAGGTGAGTTTCACACACAGGAATAAGTGTCTCTCACCGGAAGTAGGGTTCACCCACAGCAAGATGGGTTGCCCACAGGAAGGTGTTTCCCCTACAAGAAGAGTTCCCCACAGTAAGTGGATTTTCCTTACAGAGGAAAAGGTTCCCCCACCAGAAGTAGGATTCCCCCACAGGAAGAAGGTATTCCCACAGGAAGGTGTGTTTCCCCTACAACAAAAAGGGTTCCCACACAAGAAGTGGTATTTTTCCGCAGTGGAAGAAAAGTTCCCCCACTGGAGATAGGGTGCCCTAAAGGAAGGTGCATTTCCTCCACTAGAAGAACTTTTCTCCCACAGGAAGTTGTGTTTCCCCCACAGAAAGAAGGGTTCCCTCACAGGAAGGTGTGTTTCCCCCACAGAAAGACGGGTTCCCTCACAGGAAGGTGTTTCCTACAGGAAGAAGGGTTACCCCCATTTCCCACCCACAGTTAGGTGTGTTTCCCCCAAAGAAAGATGATTTCCCCCAGTAAGTTGCATTTCTCTAACTGAAAAAAGGGTTGCCCCACAGGAAGATGGGTGTCCCACAGGAAGTTGTTATTTCTCCAACAGGAAGAAGTGTTCCCCCATAGAAAGATGTGTTTCCCCCACAGGAAAAAGGGTTCCCTCACAGGATAGTGTTTCCCGCACAGAAAGATGGTTTCCCTGTGAAGTTGCATTTCTCTAACAGAAAGAAGGGTTCCCCCACAGATAGGTGAGTTTCTCCCAAAGGAATAATTGACCCTCACGGGAAGTAGGGTTACCCCACAGCAAGCTGGGTCCCACACAGGAAGGAGTGTTTCCCCTATGGGATGTTGTGTTTCCCCCACAGGAAGAAGGGTTCCATCACAAGTAGTTGTGTTTCCCCACAGGAAGAAGGGTTCCCTCATAGGAAGGTGTTTTTCCCCAACAGGAAGTTGTGTTTCCCCCACAGAAAGTTGTGTTTCCCCCACAGGAAGAAGGGTTCCCTCACAGGAAGGTGTTTTTCCCCCATAAGAAGAAGGGTTCCCCCGCAGGAAGGTGTGTTTCCCCTAAGGGATGTTGTGTTTCCCCACAGGAAGAAGGGTTCCCTCACAGGAAGTTGTGTTTCCCCCACAGGAAGAAAGGTTCCCCAACAGGAAGAAGGGTTCCCAAACAGGAAGGCGTTTTCCCCCCACAGGAAGTTATGTTTCCCCCAAGGAAGATGTGTTTCCCTCATAGGAAGTTCTGTTTCCACCACAGGAAGAAAGGTTCCCCCACAGGAAGGTGTGTTTCCCCTACTGGATTTTGTGTGTCCCCAACAGGAAGAAGGGTTCGAAAACAGGAAGGTGTGTTTCCACTACAGGATGTTGTGTTTCCACCAGAGGAAGAAGGGTTCCATCACAAGAAGGTGTTTTCCCCCCACAGGAAGTTGTGTTTTCCCCACAGTAAAAAGAGTTCCCGCACAGGAAGATGTGTTCCCCCACAGGAAGTTGTATTTTCCCAATAGGAAGAAGGGTTCCCCTAAAGGAAGATGTGTTTCCCCGACAGGATGCTGTGTTTCCACCACAGGAGGAAGGGTTCCCTCACAGGAAGATGTGTTTCTCCCACAAGAAGTTGTGTTTTCCCCAGAGGAAGAAGTGTTCGCCACAGGAAGGTGTGTTTCCCCTACACGATGTTGTATGTCCCCCACAGGAAGAAGGGTTCCCAAACAGGAAGGTGTGTTTCCCCCACAGGAAGTTGTGTTTCCCCCAAAGGAAGAAGGGTTCCCCACGGGAAGTTGTGTTTCCCCCACAGGAAGGATTCTCTCACAGGAAGTTATGTTTCCCCCACAGGAAGAAAGGTTTCCCCACAGGAAGGTGTGTTGCCCCAATGGGATGTTGTGTTTCCCTCACAGGAAGAAGGGTTCCCTCATAGGAAGGTGTTTTTCTCCCACAGGAAGTTGTGTTTCCCTCACAGGAAGAAAGGTTCCCCCACCTGAACGTCTGTTTCCCCTACTGGATGTTGTGTTTCCATCACAGGAACAAGGGTTCCCCAAGAGGAAGGTGTGTTTCCCGCACAGGAAGTTGTGTTTCCCCCACAGGAAGAAGGGATCCCTCAGAGGAATGTGATTTTCCCCCACAGGAAGTTGTATTTCCCCCACAGAAAGGGTTCTCTCACAGGAAGTTGAGTTTCCCCCACAGGAAGAAGGGTTCTCTCACAGGAAGTTGTGTTTTCCCCACAGGAAGAAAGATTTCCCCACAGAAAGGTGTGTTGACCCCATGGGATGTTGTGTTTCCCTCACAGGAAGAAGAGTTCCCTCACAGGAAGGTGTTTTTCCCCCATAGGAAGAAGAGTTCCCTCACAGGAAGGTGTTTTTCCCCCACAGGAAGGTGTGTTTCCCCTAAAGGATATTGTGTTTCCCCAACAGGAAGAAGGGTTCCCAAACAGGAAGGTGTTTTTCCCCCTAGGAAGTTGTGTTTTCCTTATAGGAAGTTCTGTTTCCCCCACAGGAAGGTGTGTTGCCCCGACAGGAAGAAGGGTTCTCTCACAGGAAGTTGTGTTTCCCGC
>JAAGEH010001809.1:0-13414 GCA_011751065.1 Lasiurus cinereus
AAACGTGGTCCACATAGATCAAATCCGCCCATCGTTATTTCTTTAATAATCTGTTCTAAAACGTGGTCCACATAGATCAAATCCGCCCTTCGTTATTTCTTTAATAATCTGTTCTAAAACGTGGTCCACATAGATCAAATCCGCCCATCGCTAGTCTGTGGGATTCATGACGTGGTTTTTTTAAACTAAAATATGTATCCAGGTGCACCCTTCTCAAGTGTCCCCCGTAATCACCACAGCACGAGTCTCCTCTCAGCCATGAGGTCCTAAGACATATTTCCAGGCAGAGATTCTTCGTCGCGCTTACTATCCTCTCTCCCATCTTGGGCAGGTCCTTGTCCGCCTTTTTCTAACTTCCATTGTTTCAAAGTTCTTCTTACTGTCTTTGCGTGTTTTGACCAGTTTTGTGTCACTCTGTGGGAAAGGTTACAAGGATAAGATGTAGAAGTAATGCTTTTTCGCGTTCTTTCTGTCCAGGCTACTCGGCAGCAGCGGGATCAAGGGCCTGTGCTCTGGGGTTGCTTTAATCCTAATCTCATGCCCCCCCTGTTTGGGAGGGGAAGATAGTGAGACTTTCTTCACAGGACTGATGTGAGAATTAAGTGAGATAATACACTGTAAAATGCTTCGCAGTTTTGAAGTGTCAGTTATCGGTATTATCGTATTGTGTTGGTATGTCCCTGTATGTTATAAACATCTAAGCTACGTTGGTCAACTTTTACGTAGTTGAGTGGGCTTGAATCAGACCCTCTACTTCTAACCCATTCTCAGCACTAAACAAAATGCACTTGATTCCTTTCTTTCAGATGGAACTGGAAGCTTTACGTTCTATATATGAAGGAGATGAAAGTTTCCGGGAGTTAAGTCCAGTTTCATTTCAATATAGGGTAAGCATTGACATAAGTCGGAGCGTGAACTACTTTGCTGGAGAAGACAAGGTTGCTATAAATGCTGATTTTGTTGTTACATTTAGTGGTTTTGGATTTTCTGAAGCATTTAAATGAAGACACACCACCATGGCATCAATTACTTATTTATTTACTTACTTACTTAGTTAAAGCCTCGCCTGAGGATATTTTTTCCATTGATTTTTAGAGAAAGTGGAAGGAAGGGGCTGAAAGAGAGGCATCAATTGGTTGCCTCCCACATGCTCCCTAGTTGGGGGTGCTCCTTAGTGGGGGTTGGGGAGATGCGCAAGGGAGGATGTCAAACCTACAACTCAGATACATGCTCTTGACCAGGAATCGAACCCATGACCTTTGGTGTGCGGGCTGAGGCTCTAACCACTGACCTGCCCATGAGCGTTGGAAAGGATTCATTCTAAAGATCATAATGAAATGTTCTGCCTCTGTATCACTTTTTACAAGGCTGAGATGTCCCTTTTTTCAGATAGGTGAAAGCGGTGACCCCAAAGCCTTCCTCATAGAGGTTTCCTGGACAGAAACATACCCCCAGACCCCTCCCATCATCTCCATGAACGCTTTCTTTAACAACACCATGTGAGTAGTGCTTGGTTTTCATGGGCTTCTTTGTCTCGCGCTCTTGCTTTTCCGCTAGCAGTATATTTCTTGTGCACCCCAGATCCTCAGCCGTAAAGGAGAGCATATTAGCCAAGTTACAGGCCGCGGTGGAAGCCAACCTGGGCACCGCCATGACCTACACGCTGTTCGAGTTCGCCAAGGACAACAAGGAGCAGTTCATGGAGAACCACCATCCCGTGAGCTCTGCGGTGAGCGGCCATTTGGTTTTGCCAGGTGTTCTTATTGTTTCAATTTCTTTTTTAAAAAAATATTTTATTGATTTTTTAAAGAGAGGAAGGGAGAGGGGTAGAAAGTTAGAAACATCAATGAGAGAGAGACATCGATCAGCTGCCTTCTGCACGTCCCCTACTGGAGATGTGCTCACAACCAAGATACATGCCCATGACCGGAATCAAACCTGGGACCTTTCGGTCCGCAGGCGGACGCTCCTCTATCCACTGAGCCAAACCGGTTTTGGCTATTGTTTCAATTTCACTGTTTGTAATTAATTCGAGCTAGTTATTTTTTTAATTGGAAAGGGATTGTTAGTTTCAAGTGAGTGACATCTGAGTAAAATAAGAACAATGAATTTTTAGATTTCTTAGCTTCCATGTAACTTTAAAAATTTTACTCTCCACGTTTGACCATTCCCGTAAGACTTCCTGTGCCCATATTGTAGAATTCACATTTTCAAGTTTATTTCCTCATAAAACTCAGAAAGGGGATTTCTTATGTAGAGCTAAAATATGTATGACATCTTTTATGAGGAAGATTTCATTGTAAGTGGTCTTGCCACAGTTCATTTTGAAGGTATGGCAACTTAAGGAGACTTTATTCAATGGGAAAAGTACACATTTTTTTCTAGAATTATTTTAGGGAAGAAGCCTCTTTGATGACCACGAGCATCTGTGTATTAGCCCCTTCACACCACGTCCTGCGCTAAAAGTGTTGGTGGTCCGTGCTGAGTTTTGTCTGACCCCAACCGTGCACTGACAGCAAAGGCCGTGCGTGTCCTGTGCTTGAGCAGTTCCGGTTTCCACCGGCCTGCGGAGCACAGGACACTGGCGGCAGCTGGTGAAGCAGTGAGGGAGGGCGCTCAAGTCGAGGCCGGGGCAGACCACGTGGGTTCAGACCCTCCCCGCACCGCGTCCTGGGTGCCACCGGGTCCCTTCATCTCACTGTCAGTGTCTTCATCTGTCAGATGGCAGCTATAGCAGCATCCACCTGCTGAGACGGTGGTAAATGACTGTGAGTGTACAACACTCATTGCAACGCCTGCACCTCGTAATCTGGCTGCATGAACTGAAATCCAGGGATGGGCAAAAGTAGGTTTACAGTTGCAATACAAATAAATAACTAATTAATAAATGATAATACAAGAATAAACTTTCCCATACTCACAACTGTAAATCTGCTTTTGCCCAGCTGTATTTTAAATATTTCCTTCATATCTTCAGGGAACTAGGGCACTCTTAAGTATTTTTCTGAGGACTTATTTAAATTTCCAAATAACAGCAAATTAAATTGTAAAATTACCTTGGAATTTCAGAGCTTCTGCATAATGCTGGTGTCAGATCTCCTTGCTGAGGGACGTGATTGCAACAATTGCACTAGTATTGTACCTGTCGATGTGCATTCTGGTGCATCCAGTATGCTAAGTTCACCTCTACTAATAAATGAGTATAACAATGGAGGTTTCTTTTTTCCACAAGTCTAAAAATTATCAACCCATTTCAGGATATAGCCATATTTTGTGTAATTCAGTAAGCTTTAAGACATGGGTCTAAGAATTCTTTTTTCTTCCCCCCTAGACATCCATAAGCAATATCCTCTCAGTTGAAACTCCTAATGTAGCCCCATCCAGTAAGAAAAAAGACAAGAAGGAACAGCTTACAAAAGCCCAGAAACGTAAGCTGGCAGATAAAACAGGTTTGTGTTTGTTTTTTCCTTTTATATCACAAAGAAATGTGTTGCTTTTTATTGCTCGGTGGGTACTTAATAACTATATTTCCATCTAGAGGATTAGTCTCCACTCTTTATTCTGGGGACATTTGGATCAGAGACTATGTCAGGGTACAGATGTGTATTGAAAACTAGAGGCCTGGTGCATGAAAATTCATGCACTGGAGAGGGGAACCCCTCAGCCCTGCCTGCCCCCTCTCACAGTCCAGGAGCCCTCAAGGGCGGGAGGTGACCTGGCGATCAGGGGAAGGTGACACCCCCATCACACCTCTATTGCTGCCACTGCCGGCAGCACAAGCCTCGGCCGGCCCTGGTTACCTGAGCTTCCAGCAGCCTTGGGCAGCTGGGCAGCCACCATCCGTGGGCAGCTGGGGGGCTGAGGGTACTGGGGGACTCCAGAGGCAGGGGTCCCGGTGGGACTGAGGGGACTGGGCCGTCATCCTGTGGCTGTGAGCACCACCATCTTTGTGAGGGCACTGGCAGTCAGTTAGCGTATTTCCTCCTTATTGGCTGTGAGCACTGCCATCTTTGTGAGGGCATGATGGTCAATTAGCATATTCCCTCTTTATTAGATAGAATACTTTCTCCTTCACCACAAGAGAGAACCATGTGAGAAGAAGGTAGACGAATGGCAAAGTTACTATAAATCAGTCCTGACTGTCAGGAGCATACAGGACTCTACCTGGTTTGGCTCAGTGAATAGAGCATCAGCCTGTGGACTGAAAGGTCCTTTCATTACTATCCCCCTACCTCCGTCTCCTTGATGATGCCCACCTAAGAGCCATTGTCTTCCTGTGATTACAACATGGGGCCTTGTACCTTGAAGCTCACATTCTAAATAGGGACAGCCATGGCTGGCACTGTGAGTAAGTTTTGGTTCCCAAGGCTGGTGATCTGCCTCCATCCCCTCCTAGCCGGACTCGGGGGGGATGAGACTCTTCTTGGCATGAAGGAGGAAAGAACCGTTAGCATCTAAAATTGAGCTCCAGTAATATTGCTTCTCTCCTATAATAATCAAAGAGTTGGTTTCCATTTCTCTTGCTATAAGATGAATATACTTGTTTCAAAGACAGGTTTTTGTACGTTTTCTAAAATGAGACATACAAATATATCAAGCATAAAGGAAATCAAGCCATTTCAAGTTGAAAATTATTTAAGTGTATCTATTTATTAAACTGTTCTTTAAATTTGAATATCCTATTAAAGAAATGAAATTCTTTTTCTTTATAAATTCTTATATAAAAGTCCAGCTTGCTTTTCAGCACTCCCAACAGGTTAAAGCCCTGTTTAAGAAAATGTCAGATGAAATAGTGACTATTTTATCAGAACACAGGAGTTGATAAGTTGACCAGCCTCCCCTTGATCTTGAGCCGAACGTGTGTTTGTAAGGCCTCTTGTCTTGAGCTGGCTTCCTAGAGGGAAGCACTGGCCCAGGGAACGGTGAGCGGGTACAGCTTCTCTCTGAGATCGCAGTGCCCTGTGAGGGCAGTGGATTCTTTGTGCAGATTCTTGAAGCTAATGAGTTGATCGTTTCTCTTCCTGGCATTACCTGCTCACCTCCGTGTTTTTCCTGGACACCAGGCTCTGTTTAGAATGAAATTAGGGGACCATCAGGGGACACACCTGAAACACTTGGCAAGTGTGCACAGGAAAACAGGCCTCCAGGCAGTTTTTCAGCGTGGTGTCATGTAACTTAGATTTTATCTGCTGTGCAGAATGGCATGTAAGTCTTATGTATTCGAGTATTACCTTACAAATCACTCACTGGTCTTAAAATAAAGTCCTATATTTTCTCCTGTAGATCACAAAGGAGAGCTTCCTCGAGGCTGGAACTGGGTGGATGTGGTGAAGGTACAGAATTCTTAATTGCAGTCTTCCCTCATCCCCGTGACATTGCCACCGACACTGACGCTTTTATCTCCCATTTCTCCCTCCGCCTCCGGGTTCCCCTGGGACGTCCGATTCCTCTTCCACGCCCAGCATGTAAGTATTTGTAGCTGCAGGGAGGGGTGACTGTTGATGTAAGTACCCCGTAGAATGGGCATGCTGAACTGAGACTCTGAATCAGTGATGGTAGGGAAACTGAGGAACAGGTCCCAGGAAGAAATGCTTTGATCTCTGAGGAGGAATTAAGCATTTTAGTTAGGTCAGACCCTAGTTGTAGTTTCCTATCATTATCAAGAGTTTCTGTTTTTGTTGTTTTAAATTGTTTACTTCCGTTTTGAGTTTTTCTGCCGACTACTCTCAGTATTTTTCCTGCACGAATTGTAGCTTCAAATGTATTAAAGCGATTCCTAACACAGTGAGTTCATTCTCTTTGTAGAACTTCATGAAATGAGTTTTGCATGCTGCTTAGTGCCAGTCCTGTCAGAAGTAACTAATCTGATCCCAGGAGAGTTAAAGACCCGCATTTTAGTGAGGACCTAACGGGTGTCTTCTTACCGTTTATTTGAAAGTCAGCTGTTGGGGCCATGGGATGTGCTTTCCAGGAAAACTGTTTAAAATAACCTTTGTGCTTCTAGTGTGTAGTACAAAACTAGGGGTGGAGGCTGGAGGTGGTTTAAGTTCCCAAACCTTGCTGCCTCTGGTTCCAGTAGCTGTAAATGTGTACCTTTGCTATGAAGTGGAAATAACGCAGTATGGTAGCTTAAACTTGTTGAATATTTCTTTTATCTTTTTTCATAGTTAAGCAAAAGTGGCACAAAAGATGATGACTAGCACTTGGAATTGGAAACAAGGGAAGAGCATCCTTAAAAAGTACACTGGGTTCAAACTCTTTGTCACTCTCTTCTGGTATTGAGGTGGCTTTTTATAAAACCATTTTTTGTATGTTTCTTACATAAAAATGTTCTAAGCTGAAAGTTCCGGAAGAGATTTGGTTGTATTCAATTGTTTTCACAAACTTGCCTTAATAAAAGGTGAAATGTTACTGATTAATATACTTTGGAAGCTTTTTGAGCTTTATCAGCGGGATAAGGGGAATGAAAAGTAATCAGTGTTAACTTACATGATCTTATTCTAGTGGATGTGATCATTTTTTTAAAAGACTTTTCCAAAACTCCTGTCCCAGGGAAGAGAGTACTGAGTGAACGGTTATTCCAAAGCACGATACAGATTCATAGACTTCTCGTCTTAAGTGTTCATCTCTTCTTTCTCTCCATTCCTGAGGCATAAATTGCTCCAGAGAAACTTAAATCCTGGTATTTGAGCTTTAACACATAATATTCTTTGTAATGCCTCCACCCCCACTCCCACCCCCCTTTAATAAGTGAATATTGGTTTTTTGCTTTTCTCTTGGTTTGGGTCATGCTGTTTGATCATAAGCGCATTCCATGGTGTGTGGAAGAGGAGAATATAAAAGCGAATCTAAAACATCAGCCAGCATCTGAACAGAAGTGCTGGTTCCTATTTAAATGTTTCTCTTCACTGCACTACCAAGATGGGAGTACAAGATGCCTTAACATTTAATTTTTGTATTGTTGGAGCCAGTGGTCTTAATAAATTCCTGTTTATGTGCTCTCGTATATCTTTCGTTGTTTGGTAACTGAGGTCTTGTAAATGACTTGGCATAAAACTATACGTTTCATGTTTTGTTCCAAGTATTCATATGCATTTCTCACCCGGAGCATCATTGTAATAATAGAAGTGTTTCAAATGCTGAACTGTAGTACTTGCTTGATTGTTTTTAATCACTAATAGAGGAAACCGTAGTGCAGTTTTGCCAGGGGGTTACTGATGCCTCTGTGCGCCTCACAGTGAATCCGCCTCTGCCCCCGGCTTTACACATGCTTAGGGCCGATGCTGTGGGGTCCCAGAGGGACGTGCTTGTTCCTCAGTGGCACTGCGGTGTGGGTCTGCGTTGTTAAGGAACAGTTAAGGTTTTTCAAAGTTTCTTTAGCATAAGAGCAGTCTGAGCTGTCTGTGTTCATGGTTTTTACTGAGCCAACCTGGTTTCAGTTAAGTCATTTAAATTATGAAGTAATCAGAATTATGGTAAAGAAATTTAACCTCATTTTTAAAAGCTGAGTAGCATTTTATTTCCTGAAACTATAGAGGTCTGGTGCATGAATTCGTGCACAGGTGGGGTCCCTCGGGGTGGCCTGTGGGGATCGGGTCCCAGCCCACACCCCCAGCCTCACAGCCCTGCAGCCCCACCTGGTACCCCGCCGTGGCCTGACACCGCCCCCTCACCTGCTCCAACATCCTGCCTGTGGGGCGATCAACAGGGACCAGGCTCCCCACCCAGCTCCCTCAGTCCCTGGGAGCTGGGCAGCGGCCCTGCCCCCCATGGCCGCCACTGGTCACCATCTGTGGGGCGATTGGTCGGGATTGGGGGGCCGCTGCCAGTTGTCATCTGCAGAGTGATCAGGGGGACAGTTGGGCCTGGTGCCACCCCCTCACCTGCTCCACCATCCCGCCGCAGTCCTGCTCTTGCCAGGGCTCATCGGGGTCGGCAGAGCCTCCACTGCCGCCTGCTGCCAGCATCACTTCGTCAACGCCCGCCATGTTCCACACCGCCCCCGGTGGTCAGCGCACGTCATAGCGAGCAGTAGAACTCTCGAGAGGACAATTCGTATTATTAGGCTTTTATATATATATAAATAGATAATATGATAGAAACGTTGAAATTCAGGGCCACTGAAATATGCCGACTTTGTTTTGGGGTTATGCCCGTACTTTTTTGTTGTGTTGATTTGTCTGTTGTTTTTTAAAGAAGCTACTACATCTGCTAGTGGAAGAAAAACCTTTGTTTTGTTCCGAAGAGTCTGAAACTGTTCAGGCTTATGATGGTTCATAGATTACAAATAATAATGCTAGTAAAATGCCAATGAACTATTTTTACTCTTTTTTATGTGAAATGTACAAATTCCGGGAGGCGATGGTGGCAGTGGTGCCTCTTACTATCTTATGTGACACTTGAACATTCTCTCATCAATCGGGCCATCACTGTTCAACACTCCCAGTATATTTTCTCAAACTGTTTACTTAACATTGTATAGAATGGCATAATTAACAAGCAATAAAATATGGACGACACACAATGGTTTTCCTACGTTTTATTTCAAATGATTTGAGGGAGAATTGTTGATTTTGTAAGTGTACATAGTCGTAGAGAAACTGTCCAAGCTATTCGATTAAAAAAAAACTTTTTTAAATGAGCTGACGAGAGGTGCGGAGTACCCAGTCTGAAACATGACATGAGAGCTGGACCCTTGAGGTTAAGGACAACTCTTTGTTTTCAAGCTCCAGGGCCCAGAGGCAGGAGGTGAAGTCTAGGGTTAGTGGGGGGAGTGGTCACACATGCACACTCCCCCCAGCTTGAGGTTGAGCATCGTCCCCCCGAGGGAAGTTTCCGTCTTGAACTTTGTTGAGGAGGGGTAAAATGTAAGCATACATGCACGTGCTCTCCTGACCACTTAGCACAGGGTGCCTCTCGAATTTCAGCCCAGATCCCTCCCCATAGGGACCATCTGAGGAAACAAACGAAAACCTCAAGCTGGGATTTCAGTTCAAGTGGCACCACATGGGTAGAGCCCCTGACACCCCAGAAACGACCAGTTTCCCTGGAAGAACCACCTTCTGAAGAGGCCCTGCCCCTGGAGGCCGGGGCTGTGTTCTCCCAGCCACAGCCCGCAGCACACGGACGCAGGCGCCGTGCGAGCCTCAAGAGTAGATACTCAGTTATTCAGAAGAAATTGGATGAGGAACAACAAGCTATTAAAGTACCACGTAGATTTGGAAAAGAACCAACAGAACTTACCAAAATGAAAAAGGAATTAACATGCAAGCTGCAGTGAAGCATTGCTTGCAAAATGTATAAACGCCCTGTGGGATGGAATGGGGTTTTGGACTCGCTCTTATTTTGATCATGGCATTAGCAGGTCCGTCCTTCCATGTCCTTTCTCACAGGCCCCCCATTGTAGATGAGATGAGCAGGTCGAGCCTTCACAGAGCTCCACTCCGACCCCAGATATGCCCCACCTGGATCTTGTGTGTTTTCATTATGTGAGAGAATAACAAGGAAGTGATATATGTATGATCTAAGTGTGTGTCAGCCCGGCCAGCATGGCTCCATGGTTGAGTGTCAACATGTGAACCAGGAGGTCACGGTTCAATTCCCCACCAGGGTATATGCCAGGGTTGCGGGCTGGATCCCCAGTAGGGGGCGTGCAGGAGGCAGCCCATCAATGATTTTCACTCATCATTGATGTTCCTGTCTTTCCCTCTTCCTTCCTCTCTGAAATCAATAGAAATACATATTTTTTTTAAAAAAGTGTTTGTCAGGCTGCAATTTGGGTCCATGAGTGATGGGATCCCTGAGGGACTGACCAGCAGCGTTTTGGCGGAATGGAAGAGGAGGAGGGGACAGAGAACACCAGTGTGTCCTGCAAGCTGGAAGGGCATTGGTGTGTGTACGTGTGGACACGGTGTAAAATGGTTTCTTAAAGTGAGTGATGGTGACAAGGGGGGTTTGAACAAGCCGTTGTCAGAGCATGCAAAAGATGGAACAAACTTTACATGACCATCTTTTTAAAAATGTAACATGACGCCAAAACCGGTTTGGCTCAGTGGATAGAACATCGGCCTGCGGACTGAAAGGTCCCAGGTTCAATTCCAGTCAAGGGCATGTACCTTGGTTGCGGGCACATCCCCAGTAGGGGCGTGCAGGAGGCAGCTGATGGATGTTTCTCTCTCATCGATGTTTCTAACTATCCCTCTCCCTCTCTGTAAAAAATCAATAAAATATATTTATAAAAATAAAAATGTAACATGGAACATTCATCATTGATTTTGCATTTTTCCTAAAAACCAGTTCAGTAAAGCCACCTTGCCTAGTGAAATGGGAGCGGAGCCAAACATGTGATTTTGAGTAGGATCCTCCGATGACTACTCTAGCAATGAAAATCCTTGCCTGGCAGTTTTTGCTTACTGAAGAACTGAGAACATAATAAGAGCTAATGCCTGAGTAAATAATCTTAACAGCTAATTTCTTACTGATAAAAAACAAGAATTATAAAATTCAGTTCAATTATCCCACCATTTCTAGCGGAATACTTATTTTCTTCCTGGGTTTCCTATATAATCCCGTTCCCAAATTAAATTGCCGATCGTCAGATGGTGGCGAGTGAACAGGAAACATTCCCACTGCCCATTTCTCCCTGCTTTGCTGCCAGCATCTGGGAAGTTGTAGGCGATCTTGCGTGTTCTGTGAGGCCTTCTGGACCTGTCCTATGTCCCTTTCTGTGGCTCCCACAAATACGTGGCCTGTTGGGACACTTGTCGATATTTTAAGGAACCATCCATCTCTGCCCAATTTTCTCCATCAACAAAAGAGAATGCAACTTACAAAAGGAGGAAATTTAGGGAGAAAGACGCTGATGGACATTTTTTTTTCTTCATAACTGAGTGTTTAGAAATGAAACTATGAACCCGGAATGGTTTAACAGCAGAACTGTGTGGAGTACAGAAAGAGATGAGGAGAAAGGTCTCCTCACTAGGTGGACTTCGAGAGCAAGCCTCACTGTGTGTGGACTGAGACTTCACTCGGCTCCTGCTGCG
Organism: Lasiurus cinereus; assembly: GCA_011751065.1. NCBI lineage: Eukaryota > Metazoa > Chordata > Mammalia > Chiroptera > Vespertilionidae > Lasiurus > Lasiurus cinereus. Next base: position 11,043 of record JAAGEH010001809.1, read on the forward strand.
AAGAGCAGGGTGCAAGGGTGTGGACTCCTGGATCCTGGGAAAATAGTCCCACTGAAGTTTCATTGGGAGCACACACCTTATTAATGTCTACATTCTTTTGAAGGTTATATTCCTAAAAAATCACTATTTTCAAAGTCTACCCAATCCTATTATTTTTTTTTTCAAACACAAAAGAGCCACAAAATAAAGACTGTTGAAACAGTTCCCTCCTCTGATCTATTTCTCTAAAGATCACTCAGTCTAGAACTTGCCAGTTTGCCATTTCACTTGACCAACACGGACTACACTGAAACATTCCCTACCTTCCAGGGGTTGCTCAGAGGTCGTTTTACCTGGATGGGTGTTGGTCATTTAGAACCTTGGTGATACAGTGGCCAGCCCTCTGCTAAAGGAAATGGTAACTCCCACGACACGCTGACAAATGCCTTCTGTTAAATTTCCCTTCATTTACATATTTTCCTTTTGTATGTCAATGTTTTTAAATTCCTTATTACTTTGTTGTTTTTTATCAAAGTCATACATATATGTAGTCTTAGAAGTCAAATAGTTCTACACGGCTTTTAACGGAAAAAGACCACTTTCTCTACCACACTCTTCCTAAGGACTCCTACCCCACAAAGGTAATGGCTCACAACAGTGTTTAGCTTAACCTGGCCCACCCCCTGGTTGATGAATCACACAAAGGTTGTGGGAGAAATAAACGTAGCAAAAATGACTCCCAAATTTTTGACTTGAGCAAATGCAAAAATAATCAATGAATAGAATTATTTATTCTCCCTACATTATTCTATAAATTTAAAGTAATCCTAGTGATTACAACTGGAATTTTACACACGCACACACACACAAACTTGCCTAGCTGGCATGGCCCAGTGTTTGAGCATTGACCTATAAGCCAGGAGGTCATGGTTCAATTCTTTCTCTCCCTTTTCATTCTTTTCTGAAATCAATAAAAATATATTTACCAAAAAAAAAAGCTTAATTTGAAGTTCTTAAGGAAAATTAAGAATACTAGAATTGCTAGAAAAAAAAATAGAAAAAGAAGTATTAAAATGAGATTAGTTCTAATGATTTCAAACAACAAGAACTAAAGTGATAAGGTGCTGGCACCTGCTCCCATCAATGACATAAAATATTGTGCAGAAACAGACTGAGTCTGTATAGGAATTTGACACGTGATCACTCTAGAAAATATAGCATCTTCAGTAAATGGTGTTAGGTCAACTGGATAGCCGAACACCTAGTAACTTCCAGATAGATGGAGAGAAAAAGAAATGTTGAAGGATTTTAAATGTATAATCTCAGGACGAGCTAGCCTTCCTTAACTCTGATGTCATAGAGAAGATGCTAAGTTTGATGACATAAAAGTAAAAGTCTGCTTTGGAAAAAAATTCCATAAAGATAAACAACAAACTTACTTTCAATATGCACATTATTTATCGACTAGAGGCCCGGTGCATGAAAATTCATGCACTGGAGTGGGGGGGGGGGTCCCTCAGCCTGGTCTGCCCCCTCTCACAGTCCAGGAGCCCTCAGGGACAGGAGGCAACCCAGCAATCAGGGGAAGGTGATGCCCCCATCACACCTCTGCTGCTGCCCCAGTCAGCCCTGATCACCCGCAGGGCCTAGCCACCCCACTCCTACACGAATTTGTGCACTAGGCCTCTACTATATCCACAATGTGCATATATATGTAAAGCTCTTGGACATTATCAAGAAAAAGAACAACTTAATTAAAAAAATGAGCAGAGTATATGATAATTTCAGAAAAGGAAATGTAAAATTGGGATAAGATTCTATTTTTCTCATGGGATTGGCACACACTGAAAAGTTTGGTAACACCGTGCGTTTTTGAGGGTATGAGGAAACCGTTCCCCCTTGCAACGGTTCTGAGTATAATCTGGCACAGCCTCCGTGACAGACAAGTTAGCAACATCTATCCCAGTCACACCAGCATGTGGTCCAGAAATCCCACTTGTAGGAGCGTCCCACCTCTGTGTGTGAAACGTCCAGGCGCGTGGATGAGGACTGAATGATGACTTGTCCACACTCAGTACCAGTCAGTGTTTCTACCCATTTCCTAGGCCCAAGCCCCCAACTGAACGGGGACCACCTAGAGGCTGCGTGGTCGACAAAAGGGGCACTGGCATCAGAATCAGCCAGGGTGGGAGCAGGTGAGGCCTGCCACCTGTCTGAGTGAGTTTAAGAAAGGGGTCCTCTCAGCCCCAAGCACTGCAACTCTCAATGGGGGATCGTTGGGGGAGGCAGGCCTCGCCCAAGCTCGCCGAGAATGCCTACCTGCCAGGTTTCCCAGCTCCACCCCTGAGCCGGCAGTGTAGGGGTCACCGGGCAGCCTCAGCACGACTGCCCGG
>JAAGEH010001810.1:0-13360 GCA_011751065.1 Lasiurus cinereus
TAGTCTGTGGGATTCATGACGTGGTTTTTTTAAACTAAAATATGTATCCAGGTGCACTCTTCTCAAGTGTCCCCCGTAATCACCACAGCACGAGTCTCCTCTAAGCCACGAGGTCCTAAGACGTATTTCCAGGCAGAGATTCTTCGTCGCGCTTACTATCCTCTCTCCCATTTGGGCAGGTCCTTGTCCGCCTTTTTCTAACTTCCATTGTTTCAAAGTTCTTCTTACTGTCTTTGCGTGTTTTGACCAGTTTTGTGTCACTCTGTGGGAAAGGTTACAAGGATAAGATGTAGAAGTAATGCTTTTTCGCGTTCTTTCTGTCCAGGCTACTCGGCAGCAGAGGGATCAAGGGCCTGTGCTCTGGGGTGGCTTTAATCCTAATCTCATGCCCCCCCTGTTTGGAAGGGGAAGATAGTGAGACTTTCTTCGCAGGACTGATGTGAGAATTAAGTGAGATAATACACTGTAAAATGCTTCGCAGTGCCCGGCACATAGTTTTGAAGTGTCAGTGATCGGTATTATCGTATTGTGTTGGTATGTCCCTGTATGTTATAAACATCTAAGCTACGTTGGTCAACTTTTACGTAGTTGAGTGGGCTTGAATCAGACCCTCTACTTCTAACCCATTTGCAGCACTAAACAAGATGCACTTGATTCATGTCTTTCAGATGGAACTGGAAGCTTTACGTTCTATATATGAAGGAGATGAAAGTTTCCGGGAGTTAAGTCCAGTTTCATTTCAATATAGGGTAAGCATTGACATAAGTCGGAGCGTGAACTACTTTGCTGGAGAAGACTAAAGGTTGCTATAAATGCTGATTTTGTTTTTACATTTAGTGGTTTTGGATTTTCTGAAGCATTTAAATGAAGACACACCACCATGACATCAATTACTTATTTATTTACTTACTTACTTACTTACTTAGTTAAAGCCTTGCCTGAGGATATTTTTTCCATTGATTTTTAGAGAAAGTGGAAGTGAAAGAGAGGCATCAATTGGTTGCCTCCCACATGCTTCCTAGTTGGGGGTGCTCCTTAGTGGGGGTTGGGGAGACGCGTAAGGATGTCAAACCTACAACTCAGATACATGCTCTTTACCAGGAATCGAACCCATGACCTTTGGTGTGCGGGCTGAGGCTCTAACCACTGACCTGCCCATGAGCATTGGAAAGGATTCATTCTAAAGATCATAATGAAATGTTCTGCCTCTATATCACTTTTTACAAGCCTGAGATGTCCCTTTCTTCAGATAGGTGAAAGCGGTGACCCCAAAGCCTTCCTCATAGAGGTTTCCTGGACAGAAACATACCCCCAGACCCCTCCCATCATCTCCATGAACGCTTTCTTTAACAACACCATGTGAGTAGTGCTTGGTTTTCATGGGCTTTTTTGTCTCGCGCTCTTGCTTTTCCGCTAGCAGTATATTTCTTGTGCACCCCAGATCCTCAGCCGTAAAGGAGAGCATATTAGCCAAGTTACAGGCCGCGGTGGAAGCCAACCTGGGCACCGCCATGACCTACACGCTGTTCGAGTTCGCCAAGGACAACAAGGAGCAGTTCATGGAGAACCACCATCCCGTGAGCTCTGCGGTGAGCGTGCCATTTGGTTTTGCCAGGTGTTCTTATTGTTTCAATTTCTTTTTTTAAAAATATATTTTATTGATTTTTTTACAGAGAGGAAGGGAGAGGGATAGAAAGTTAGAAACATCGATGAGAGAGAGACATTGATCAGCTGCCTTCTGCACGTCCCCTACTGGAGATGTGCCCGCAACCAAGGTACATGCCCTTGACCGGAATCGAACCTGGGACCTTTCAGTCCACAGGCGGGCGCTCCTCTATCCACTGAGCCAAACCGGTTTTGGCTATTATTTCAATTTCACTGTTCGTAATTAATTTGAGCTAGTTATTTTTTTAATTGGAAAGGGATTGTTAGTTTCAAGTGAGTGACATCTGAGTAATATAAGAACAATGAATTTTTAGATTTCTTAGCTTCCATGTAACTTTAACAATTTTACTTTCCACATTTGACCATTCCTGTAAGACTTCCTGTGCCCACCAAAACTGATATTGTAGAATTCACATTTTCAAGTTTATTTCCTCATAAAACTCAGAAAGGGGATTTCTTATGTAGAGCTAAAATATGTATGACATCTTTTATGAGGAAGATTTCATTGTAAGTGGTCTTGCCACAGTTCATTTTGAAGGTATGGCAATTTAAGGAGACTTTATTCAATGGGAAAAGTATACATTTTTTTCTAGAATTATTTTAGGGAAGAAGCCTCTTTGATGACCGTGAGCATCTGTGTATTAGTCCCTTCACACCACGTCCTGCGCTAAAAACTGTTGGTAGTTTGTGCTGAGTTTTGTCTGACCCCAACCATGCACTGACAGCAAAGGCCGTGCATGTCCTGTGCTTGAGCAGTTCCGGTTTCCACCGGCCTGTGGAGCACAGGACACTGGCGACAGCTGGCGAATCAGTGAGGGAGGGAGCTCAAGTCCAGGCCGGGGAAGACCACGTGGGTTCAGACTCTCCCCGCACCGCGTCCTGGGTGCCGCTGGGTCCCTTCATCTCATTGTCAGTGTCTTCATCTGTCAGGTGGCAGCTATACCAGCATCTGCCTGGTGAAACTGTAGTAAATGACTGTGAGTGTACAACACTCATTGCAACGCCTGCACCTCGTAATCTGGCTGCATGAACTGAAATCCAGGGATGGGCAAAAGTAGGTTTATAGTTGCAATACAAATAAATAACTAATTAATAAATGATAATACAAGAATAAACTTTCCCATACTTGCATCTGTAAATCTGCTTTTGCCCAGCTGTATTTTAAATATTTCCTTCATATCATCAGGGAACTAGGGCACTCTTAAGTATTTTTCTAAGGACTTATTTAAATTTCCAAATAACAGCAAATTAAATTGTAAAATTACCTTGGAACTTCAGAGCTTCTGCATAATGCTGGTGTCAGATCTCCTTGCTGAAGGACGTGATTGCAACAATTGCACTAGTATTGTACCTGTCGATGTGCATTCTGGTGCATCCAGTACGCTAAGTTCACCTCTACTAATAAATGAGTATAACAATGGAGGTTTCTTTTTTCCACAAGTCTAAAAATTATCAACCCATTTCAGGATGTAGCCATATTTTGTGTAATTCAGTAAGCTTTAAGACATGGGTCTAAGAATTCTTTTTTTTTCCCCCTAGACATCCATAAGCAATATCCTCTCAGTTGAAACTCCTAATGTCGCCCCATCCAGTAAGAAAAAAGACAAGAAGGAACAGCTTACAAAAGCCCAGAAACGTAAGCTGGCAGATAAAACAGGTTTGTGTTTGTTTTTTCCTTTTATATCACAAAGAAATGTGTTGCTTTTTATTGCTCTGTGGGTGCTTAATAACTATATTTCCATTTAGAGGATTAGTCTCCACTCTTTATTCTGGGGACATTTGGATCAGAGATATGTCAGGGTGCAGATGTGTATTGAAAACTAGAGGCCCGGTGCATGAAAATTCATGCACTGGAGCGGGGGAATCCCTCAGCCCTGCCTGCCCCCTCTCACAGTCCAGGAACCCTCAAGGGCGGGAGGTGACCTGGCAATCAGGGGAAGGTGACACCCCCATCATGCCTCTGCTGCTGCCACTGCCGGCAGCACAAGCCTCGGCCGGCCCTGGTTACCTGAGCTTCCGGCAGCTGGGCAGCCACCATCCATGGGCAGCTGGGGGGCTGAGGGTACTGGGGGACTCCAGAGGCAGGCGTCCTGGTGGGACTGAGGGGACTGGGCTGTCATCCTGTGGCTGTGAGCACCACCATCTTTGTGAGGGCACTGGCAGTCAGCGTATTCCCTCCTTATTGGCTGTGAGCACCACCATCTTTGTGAGGCCATGATGATCAATTAGCATATTCCCTCTTTATTAGATAGGATACTTTCTCCTGCACCACAAGAGAGAACCATGTGAGAAGGTAGATTAATGGCAAAGTTACTATAAATCATTCTTGACTTCCACGAGCATTAGAAGAGCATACAGGACCCTACCTGGTTTGGCTCAGTGAATAGAGCATCAGCCGTAGACTGAAAGGTCCTTTCATTACTGTCCCCCTACCTTCATCTCCTTGATGATGCCCACCTAAGAGCCATTATCTTCCTGTGATTACAACATGGGGCCTTGTGCCTTGGAGCTCACATTCTAAATAGGGTCAGCCATGGCTGGCACTATGAATAAGTTTTGGTTCCCAAGGCTGGTGATCTGCCTCCATCCCCTCCTAGCCGGAATCGGGGGATGAGACTCTTCTTGGCATGAAGGAGGAAAGAACCGTTAACATCTAAAATTGAGCTCCAGTAATATTGCTTCTCTCCTGTAATAATCAAAGGGTTGGTTTCCGTTTCTCTTGCTATAAGATGAATATACTTGTTTCAAAGACAGGTTTTTGTACGTTTTCTAAAATGAGACATACAAATATATCAAGCATAAAGGAAATCAAGCCATTTTAAGTTGAAAATTATTTAAGTGTATCTATTTATTAAACTGTTCTTTAAATTTGAATATCCTATTAAAGAAATGAAATTCTTGTTCTTTATAAATTCTTATATAAAAGTCCAGCTTGCTTTTCAGCACTCCCAACAGGTTAAAGCCCTGTTTAAGAAAATGTCAGATGAAATAGTGACTATTTTATCAGAACACAGGAGTTGATAAGTTGACCAGCCTCCTCTTGATCTTAAGCGGAACGTGTGTTTGTAAGGCCTCTTGTCTTGAGCTGGCTTCCTAGAGGGAAGCACTGGCCCAGGGAACGGTGAGCGGGTACAGCTTCCCACTGAGCTAGCAGTGCCCTGTGAGGGCAGTGGATTCTTTGTGCAGACTCTTGAAGCTAACGAGTTGATCGTTTCTCTTCCTGGCATTACCTGCTCACCTCCGTGTTTTTCCTGGACACCAGGCTCTGTTTAGAATGAAATTAGGGGACCGTCAGGGGACACACCTGAAACACTTGGCAAGTGTGCCCAAGAAAACAGGCCTCCAGGCTGTTTTTCAGCGTGGTGTCATGTAACTTAGATTTTATCTGCTGTGCAGAATGGCATGTAAGTCTTATGTATTCGAGTATTACCTTACAAATCACTGACTGGTCTTAAAATAAAGTCCTATATTTTCTCCTGTAGATCACAAAGGAGAGCTTCCTCGAGGCTGGAACTGGGTGGATGTGGTGAAGGTACAGAATTCTTAATTGCAGTCTTCCCTCATCCCCGTGACATTGCCACCGACACTGACGCTTTTATCTCCCATTTCTCCCTCCGCCTCCGGGTTCCCCTGGGACGTCCGATTCCTCTTCCACGCCCAGCATGTAAGTATTTGTAGCTGCAGGGAGGGGTGACTGTTGATGTAAGTACCCCGTAGAATGGGCATGCTGAACTGAGACTCTGAATCAGTGATGGTAGGGAAACTGAGGAACAGGTCCCGGGAAGAAATGCTTTGATCTCTGAGGAGGAATTAAGCATTTTAGTTAGGTCAGACCCTAGTTGTAGTCTTCTATCGTTATCAAGAAAGAGTTTCTGTTGTTGTTGTTTTAAATTGTTTACTTCCGTTTTTTGAGTTTTTCTGCCGACTACTCTCCGTATTTTTCCTGCACGAATTGTAGCTTCAAACGTATTAAAGCGATACCTAACACAGTGAGTTCATTCTCTTTGTAGAACTTCATGAAATGAGTCTTGCATGCTGCTTAGTGCCAGTCCTGTCAGAAGTAACAAATCTGATCCCAGGAGAGTTAGAGACCCGCATTTTAGTGAGGACCTAACGGGTGTCTTCTTACCGTTTATTTGAAAGTCAGCTGTTGGGGCCATGGGATGTGCTTTCCAGGAAAACTGTTTAAAATAACCTTTGTGCTTCTAGTGTGTAGTACAAAACTAGGGGTGGAGGCTGGAGGTGGTTTAAGTTCCCAAACCTTGCTGCCTCTGGTTCCAGCAGCTGTAAATGTGTACCTTTGCTATGAAGTGGAAATAACGCAGTATGGTAGCTTAAACTTGTTGAATATTTCTTTTATCTTTTTTCATAGTTAAGCAAAAGTGGCACAAAAGATGATGACTAGCACTTGGAATTGGAAACAAGGGAAGAGCATCCTTAAAAAGTACACTGGGTTCAAACTCTTTGTCACTCTCTTCTGGTATTGAGGTGGCTTTTTATAAAACCATTTTTTGTATGTTTCTTACATAAAAATGTTCTAAGCTGAAAGTTCCGGAAGAGATTTGGTTGTATTCAATTGTTTTCACAAACTTGCCTTAATAAAAGGTGAAATGTTACTGATTAATATACTTTGGAAGCTTTTTGAGCTTTATCAGTGGGATAAGGGGAATGAAAAGTAATCAGTGTTAACTTACATGATCTTATTCTAGTGGATGTGATCATTTTTTTAAAAGACTTTTCCAAAACTCCTGTCCCAGGGAATAGAGTACTGAGTGAACGGTTATTCCAAAGCACGATACAGATTCATAGACTTCTCGTCTTAAGTGTTCATCTCTTCTTTCTCTCCATTCCTGAGGCATAAATTGCTCCAGAGAAACTTAAATCCTGGTATTTGAGCTTTACACATAATATTCTTTGTAATGCCTCCACCCCCACTCCCACCCCCCTTTAATAAGTGAATATTGGTTTTTTGCTTTTCTCTTGGTTTGGGTCATGCTGTTTGATCATAAGCGCATTACATGGTGTGTGGAAGAGGAGAATATAAAAACGAATCTAAAACATCAGCCAGCATCTGAACAGAAGTGCTGGTTCCTATTTAAACGTTTCTCTTCACTGCACTACCAAGATGGGAGTACAAGATGCCTTAACATTTAATTTTTGTATTGTTGGAGCCAGTGGTCTTAATAAATTCCTGTTTATGTGCTCTCGTATATCTTTCGTTGTTTGGTAACTGAGGTCTTGTAAATGACTTGGCATAAAACTACGTTTCATGTTTTGTTCCAAGTATTCATATGCATTTCTCACGCGGAGCATCATTGTAATAATAGAAGTGTTTCAAATGCTGAACTGTAGTACTTGCTTGATTGTTTTTAATCACTAATAGAGGAAACCGTAGTGCAGTTTTGCCAGGGGGTTACTGATGCCTCTGTGCGCCTCACAGTGATTCCGCCTCTGCCCCTGGCTTTACACATGCTTAGGGCCGATGCTGTGGGGTCCCAGAGGGACGTGCTTGTTCCTCAGTGGCACTGTGGTGTGGGTCTGCGTTGTTAAGGAACAGTTAAGGTTTTTCAAAGTTTCTTTAGCATAAGAGCAGTCTGAGCTGTCTGTGTTCATGGTTTTTACTGAGCCAACCTGGTTTCAGTTAAGTCATTTAAATTATGAAGTAATCAGAATTATGGTAAAGAAATTTAACCTCATTTTTAAAAGCTGAGTAGCATTTTATTTCCTGAAACTATAGAGGTCTGGTGCATGAATTCGTGCACAGGTGGGGTCCCTCGGGGTGGCCTGTGGGGATCGGGTCCCAGCCCACACCCCCAGCCTCACAGCCCTGCAGCCCCACCTGGTACCCCGCCGTGGCCTGACACCGCCCCCTCACCTGCTCCAACATCCTGCCTGTGGGGCGATCAACAGGGACCAGGCTCCCCACCCAGCTCCCTCAGTCCCTGGGAGCTGGGCAGCGGCCCTGCCCCCCATGGCCGCCACTGGTCACCATCTGTGGGGCGATTGGTCGGGATTGGGGGGCCGCTGCCAGTTGTCATCTGCAGAGTGATCAGGGGGACAGTTGGGCCTGGTGCCACCCCCTCACCTGTTCCACCATCCCGCCGCAGTCCTGCTCTTGCCAGGGCTCATCAGGGTCGGCAGAGCCTCCACTGCCGCCTGCTGCCAGCATCACTTCGTCAACGCCCGCCATGTTCCACACTGCCCCCGGTGGTCAGCGCACGTCATAGCGAGCAGTAGAACTCTCGAGAGGACAATTCGTATTATTAGGCTTTTATATATATATAAATAGATAATATGATAGAAACGTTGAAATTCAGGACCACTGAAATATGCCGACTTTGTTTTGGGGTTATGCCCGTACTTTTTTGTTGTGTTGATTTGTCTGTTGTTTTTTAAAGAAGCTACTACATCTGCTAGTGGAAGAAAAACCTTTATTTTGTTCCCAAGAGTCTGAAACTGTTCAGGCTTATGATGGTTCATAGATTACAAATAATAATGCTAGTAAAATGCCAATGAACTATTTTTACTCTTTTTTATGTGAAATGTACAAATTCCGGGAGGCGATGGTGGCAGTGGTGCCTCTTACTATCTTATGTGACACTTGAACATTCTCTCATCAATCGGGCCATCACTGTTCAACACTCCCAGTATATTTTCTCAAACTGTTTACTTAACATTGTATAGAATGGCATAATTAACAAGCAATAAAACCTGGACTACACACAATGGTTTTCCTACGTTTTATTTCAAATGATTTGAGGGAGAATTGTTGATTTTGTAAGTGTACATAGTCATAGAGAAACTGTCCAAGCTATTCGATTAAAAAAAACTGTTTTTTAAATGAGCTGATGAGAAGGTATGGCGTACCCAGTCTGAAACATGACATGAGAGCTGGACCCTTGAGATTAAGGACAACTCTTTGTTTTCAAGTTCCAGGGCTCAGAGGCAGGAGGTGAAGTCTAGGGTTAGTGGGGGGAGTGGTCACACATGCACACTCCCCCCAGCTTGAGGTTGAGCATCGTCCCCCCGAGGGAAGTTTCCGTCTTGAACTTTGTTGAGGAGGGGTAACATGTAAGCATACATGCACGTGCTCTCCTGACCACTTAGCACAGGGTGCCTCTCGAATTTCAGCCCAGATCCCTCCCCATAGGGACCATCCGAGGAAACAAACGAAAACCTCAAGCCGGGATTTCAGTTCAAGCGGCACCACATGGGTAGAGCCCCTGACACCCCAGAAACGACCAGTTTCCCTGGAAGAACCACCTTCCGAAGAGGCCCCGCCCCTGGAGGCCAGAGCTGTGTTCTCCCAGCCACAGCCCGCAGCACAGGGACACAGGCGCCGTGCGAGCCTGCTGAGGAGAAATGGACCCTGAGAGCCTCAAGAGTAGATACTCAATTATTCAGAAGAAATTGGATGAGGAACAACAAGCTATTAAAGTACCACGTAGATTTGGAAAAGAACCAACAGAACTTACCAAAATGAAAAAGGAATTAACATGCAAGCTGCAGTGAAGCATTGCTTGCAAAATGTATAAACGCCCTGTGGGATGGAATGGGGTTTTGGACTAGCTCTTATTTTGATCATGGCATTAGCAGGTCCGTCCTTCCATGTCCTTTCTCACAGGCCCCCCATTGTATGAGCTGAGCAGGTCGAGCCTTCACAGAGCTCTGCTCTGACCCCCAGATATGCCCCACCTGGATCTTGTGTGTTTTCATTATGTAAGAGAATAACAAGGAAGTGATATGTATGATCTAAGAGTGTCAGGCCTGGCCAGCATGGCTCCGTGGTTGAGTGTCGACATGTGAACCAGGAGGTCCCGGTTCAATTCCCCACCACGGTATATGCCAGGGTTGTGGGCTGGATCCCCAGTAGGGGGTGTGCAGGAGGCAGCCTATCAATGATCTTCACTCATCATTGATGTTCCTGTCTCTCCCTCTTCCTTCCTCTCTGAAATCAATAGAAATACATATTTTTTTAAAAAGTGTTTGTCAGGCTGCAGTTTGGGTCCATGAGTGACAGATCCCTGAGGGACTGACCAGCAGCGTTTTGGCGGAATGGAAGAGGAGGAGGGGATAAAAAACACCAGTGTGTCCTGCAAGCTGGAAGGGCATTGGTGTGTGTACATGTGGACACGGTGTAAAATGGTTTCTTAAAGTGAGTGATGGTGAAAGGGGGGTTTTGAACAAGCCGTTGTCAGAGCATGCAAAAAATGGAACAAACTTTACATGACCATCCTTTTAAAAATGTAACATGACGCCAAAACCGGTTTGGCTCAGTGGATAGAACATCGGCCTGCGGACTGAAAGGTCCCAGGTTCAATTCCAGTCAAGGGCATGTACCTTGGTTGCGGGCACATCCCCAGTAGGGGGCGTGCAGGAGGCAGCTGATGGATGTTTCTCATCGATATTTCTAACTATCCCTCTCCCTCTCTGTAAAAAATCAATAAAATATATTTATAAAAATAAAAATGGAACATGGAACATTCATCACTGATTTTGCATTTTTCCTAAAAACCAGTTCAGTAAAACCACCTTGCCTAGTGAAATGGGAATGGAGCCAAACATTTGATTCTGAGTAGGATCCTCCAACGACTACTCTAGCAATGAAAATCCTTGCCTGGCAGTTTTTGCTTACTGAAGAACTGAGAACATAATAAGAGCTAATGCCTGAGTAAATAATCTTAACAGCTAATTTCTTACTGATAAAAAACAAGAATTATAAAATTCAGTTCAATTATCCCACCATTTCTAGCAGAATACTTACTTTCTTCCCGGGTTTCCTATATAAATCCCGTTCCCAAATTAAATTGCCGATCGTCAGATGGTGACGAGTGAACAGGAAACATTCCCACTGCCCATTTCTCCCTGCTTTGCTGCCGGCGTCTGGGAAGTTGTAGGCGATCTTGCGTGTTCTGTGAGGTCTTCTGGACCTGTCCTATGTCCCTTCCTGTGGCTCCCACAAATATGTGGCCCGTTGGGGCACTGTCGATATTTTAAGGAACCATCCATCTCTGCCCAACTTTCTCCATCTACAAAAGAGAATGCAACTTACAAAAGGAGAGGAAATTTAGGGAGAAAGACGTTGATGGATTTTTTTTTTTTTTTGCTTCATACATAACTAAGTGTTTAGAAATGAAACTATGAACCCGGAATGGTTTGACAGCAGAACTGTGTGGAGTACAGAAAGAGACGAGGAGAAAGGTCTCCTCGCTAGGTGGACTTCGAGTGGGCAAGCCTCACTGTGTGTGGACTGAGACCTCACTCAGCTCCTGCTGCGAGGAGCATGGTAGGTACAGTATTCTGAATGACTCACATTAGCTGCGAAGGGACATGCAAGGATGTGGACTCCTGGGAAAATAGTCCCATTGAAGTTTCATTGGGAGCACACAGCTTATTAATGTCTACATTCTTTTGAAGGTTATATTCCTAAAAAATCACCATTTTCAAAGTCTACCCAATCCTATGATTTTTTTTTTCAAACAGAAAAGAGCCACAAAATAAAGACTGTTGAAACCGTTCCCTCCTCTGATCTATTTCTCTAAAGATCACTCCGTCTAGAACTTGCCAGTTTGCCATTTCACTTGACCAACACGGACTACACTGTAACATTCCCTACCTTCCAGGGGCTGCTCAGAGGTCGTTTTACCTGGATGGGTGTTGGTCATTTAGAACCTTGGTGACAGTGGCCAGCCCTCTGCTAAAGGAAATTGTAACTCCCACGACACGCTGACAAATGCCTTCTGTTAAATTTCCCTTCATTTATATATTTTCCTTTTGTATGTCAATGTTTTTAAATTCCTTATTACTTTGTTGTTTTTTATCAAAGTCATACATATATGTAGTCTTAGAAGTCAAATAGTTCTACACGGCTTTGAACGGAAAAAGACCACTTTCTCTACCACACTCTTCCTAAGGACTCCTACCCCACAAAGGTAATGGCCCACAACAGTGTTTAGCTTAAACTGGCCCACCCCCTGGTTGATGAATCACACAAAGGGTGTGGGAGAAATAAACATGTAGCAAAAATGACTCCCAAATTTTTGACCTGAGCAAATGCAAAAAAAATCAATGGATAGAATTATTTATTCTCCCTACATTATTCTATAAATTTAATCCCCGTGATTACAACTGGAATTTTACACACATACACGCACACACACACACACACGCTTGCCCAGCTGGCATGGCCCAGTGTTTGAGCATCGACCTTTAAGCCTGGAGGTCATGGTTCAATTCTTTCTCTCCCTCTTCATTCTTTCCTGAAATCAATAAAAATATATTTACCAAAAAAAAAAAAAGCTTAATTTGAAGTTCTTAAGGAAAATTAAGAATACTAGAATTGCTAGAAAAAAAATATAGAAAAAGAAGTATTAAAATGAGATTAGTTCTAATGATTTCAAACAACAAGAACTAAAGTGATAAGGTGCTGGCACCTGCTCCCATCAATGACATAAAATATTGTGCAGAAACAGACTGAGTCTGTATAGGAATTTGACACGTGATCACTCTAGAAAATATAGCATCTTCAGTAAATGGTGTTAGGTCAACTGGATAGCCGAACACCTAGTAACTTCCAGATAGATGGAGAGAAAAAGAAATGTTGAAGGATTTTAAATGTATAATCTCAGGACGAGCTAGCCTTCCTTAACTCTGATGTCATAGAGAAGATGCTAAGTTTGATGACATAAAAGTAAAAGTCTGCTTTGGAAAAAAATTCCATAAAGATAAACAACAAACTTACTTTCAATATGCACATTATTTATCGACTAGAGGCCCGGTGCATGAAAATTCATGCACTGGAGTGGGGGGGGGGGTCCCTCAGCCTGGTCTGCCCCCTCTCACAGTCCAGGAGCCCTCAGGGACAGGAGGCAACCCAGCAATCAGGGGAAGGTGATGCCCCCATCACACCTCTGCTGCTGCCCCAGTCAGCCCTGATCACCCGCAGGGCCTCGCCACCCCACTCCTACACGAATTTGTGCACTAGGCCTCTACTATATCCACAATGTGCATATATATGTAAAGCTCTTGGACATTATCAAGAAAAAGAACAACTTAATTAAAAAAATGAGCAGAGTATGTGCTAATTTCAGAAAAGGAAATATAAAATTGGGATAAGATTCTATTTTTCTCATGGGATTGGCACACACTGAAAAGTTTGGTAACACTGTGTGTTTTTGAGGGTATGAGGAAACCGTTCCCCCTTGCAACGGTTCTGAGTATAATCTGGCACAGCCTCCGTGACAGACAAGTTAGCAACATCTATCCCAGTCACACCAGCATGTGGTCCAGAAATCCCACTTGTAGGAACGTCCCACCTCTGTGTGTGAAACGTCCAGGCGCGTGGATGAGGACTGAATGATGACTTGTCCACACTCAGTACCAGTCAGTGTTTCTACCCATTTCCTAGGCCCAAGCCCCCAACTGAACGGGGACCACCTAGAGGCTGCGTGGTCGACAAAAGGGGCACTGGCATCAGAATCAGCCAGGGTGGGAGCAGGTGAGGCCTGCCACCTGTCTGAGTGAGTTTAAGAAAGGGGTCCTCTCAGCCCCAAGCACTGCAACTCTCAATGGGGGATCGTTGGGGGAGGCAGGCCTCGCCCAAGCTCGCCGAGAATGCCTACCTGCCAGGTTTCCCAGCTCCACCCCTGAGCCGGCAGTGTAGGGGTCACCGGGCAGCCTCAGCACGACTGCCCGG
>JAAGEH010001811.1:7956-18634 GCA_011751065.1 Lasiurus cinereus
TCTCTCTCTCTCTCTCTCTCTCTCTCTCTCTCTCTCTCTCTCTCTCCCTCCCTCTCTCTCTCTGTCTCTCTGTCTCTCTGTCTTCTTTTTGCTTTTCTTTCAGGCAGACTACTTCCACTAAGCAAGAGAAAAAACCTCCGCTATGTCCTCTCTCTCCCTCATAATAAGTGGGTGGGGAATTAACTAGATGAAAAAAAATATACCTATGCATCCATAATTAGTGGCAGAGTAGCCATTCTAAGTACTTTTTATCAGAAGTGTTTTGTTACTATAGTACTTTTTTTTTAACAATTTAATTAGTGCTGAGTATAATAACATGAAGAGCATACTTAAAGGTTACAGCAGATTTTAGAAATCTGTATAGTAATTTGGAGGGTATAAATCAGATACAAAAAAATCTTGAAATTGGTGGAAAATCACTTAGAAAGAATGAGGAAATTTTATAAAGGTAAATATTAACATATCTCACAAAGTAGAAACAAAGATTATGTAGATTAACAAAAAAACATATTAAATTTAAACTATGTTGAAATAATTCCATTTCCCCAAATTATCCATTTATATTATTTATCTTCATGGAAACTATGGAGTTTTACCTCTAAAATATTCCATTTAATAAAATTTATCAGTTCTGTAGTTTTTTATTAGATAAAGATTTCTCTACATATGTATCTCTTAAATTACATTTTTTGATCATTGCATAATACCAACATTAACTTGACTTTCTACTATTTTATATTAACAGAAAATATTATTGAACATTTACAATGTACTAAACTTTATGAATGAACAGTGAAAAAGAAATTTGCTGTGTAATTTTATCAGTGGTGAATATACATTTTCTATCAGTGTTTCACAGAAGTATTATTTTTCTCCATTACTACATCAGTTCCTCAGATCTAAGACATACAAGTCGGGAATCATAGAGGTATCATTAGGATTTAGGTTACCAAAATACAAGAGCCAGGAACAAAGGTGTTCTTGGCTTTGGTCACACTCTTCTTGAGCACGCTGAACAGGTATGGTCCATTCAGCTAATGAGGAATCTGGAATACAAGGAGGGGGTGCAGGAGAGAAATAAAATTTGTGATTAAAATTTCTTGGTAATGGTGTCCCTGATAAAAATGTAAAGGAAGGAGAAAAATTCCATTTGAAGAAGAAAACAGGGAAATAACTGAATATTATTCTTCACAAGTAAAAAGTAACTATTTTGTAGTGACTGAAAAAACCTGAAGTATAATAAACCTGCCCTATTATCAATAAAGACTTTCATGCTGTGCGCATTTATATGTACTAGAAAAACTACCAAAAGAATTTTGAAAATCTTTTATTTTGAAATATTTTTTTAAAACAAAACTGATCCTATCTTGTAGAGGAAAAAGTGCTCTTTACCCAGCATGAAATCTTTTACACCAAGTCACTATTTTACATTCTGTCTTAGGTTATTAGCTTCAATCAACATTGGCTTTGCTTTCCTGAGACCATACAGAGGAGAAAGTTAACTGGTTTAGCAAACGTTTGCTCAGCTATAATAATCCCAGTTGCATAACTGTCCAGGTTTTAATGGAGAATCAGTACAGTTTTCTCTAAAGGTGTAGAGCCATGATCAAAGTAGACCCTCTGTGTTTGGAATGTGAACCCCCCTGGGAGTGACACTGTGTCATCTGGCTGGGATTCATCTAAATAAGTGTTTTAATGAACACATTAAAAAAATCACAGATCTCTTTTTGCTTTCCATTATTAATACTCCCTTAGGTAGGGATTATACATCACATACATTTCAATGAGTTTATTTTTCTGGTATTTTGACAATGAATGATTTCAGTCTAGAAATCAGGCTATCTTTTAAATTATTTTTTTAAATTTATTTATTTTGCTGTTTTTTATTTTTTTAATTAAATATTTATTATTCAGATTACATTTGTTTCTCTTTTTTCCCTTCCAAAGAGACCCTCCATCTGGCTCCTGCCCTTCCCTCTACCCTTACCTCCCTCCCCTTGTCCTCATCCATAGGTGTATGATTTTTGTCCAGTCTCTTCCTGTACACCCCTCCTCCCTTTCCCCTGAGAATTATCAGTCCATTTCCTTTCTGTGCTCCTGATTCTATTATATTCACCAGTTTATTCTGTTGATCAAATTTTTAGTTCACTTAATTTTTAGATTCACTAGTTAATAGATATGTATTTGTTGTTCTTAATTTTTTGTCTTTTACCTTTTTCTTCTTCCTCTTCTAAAAGAGTACCTTTCAGCATTTTATATAATACTAGTTTGGAGTTGATTAACTCCTTTAGCTTTTTTTTATCTGTGAAGGTCTTTATCTGCCCTTCAATTCTGAATGATAACTTTGCTGGATAGAGTATTCTTGGTTGTAGGTTCTTGCTATTCATCACTTCGAATAGTTCTTGCCACTCCCGTCTGACCTGCATAGTTTCTGTTGAGAAATCAGCTAACAGTCGTATGGGTGCTCCCTTGTAGGTCATTAACTGTTTTTCTCTTGCTTCTTTTAATGTTCTCACTTTGTCTTTTGCTCTTGGTATTTTATTTTATTTTTTATTTTTTTGCTCTTGGTATTTTAATTATGATGTGTCTTGGTGTAGTCCTTTTTGGATTCCTTTTATATGGGGTTCTGTGTGCTTCCTGGACTTGTAAGTCTATTTCTTTTACCAGATGTGGGAAGTTTTCAGTCATTATTTCTTTAAGTAGGTTTTCAGTATCTTGCTCTCTCACTTCTTCTGGTACCCCATAATTCTGATGTTGGTATGCTGGAAGCCGTTACAGAGGCTCCTTACATTATCTTCACATTTTTGGATTCTTTTTTCTTCTTGCTTTTTCAGTTGAGTGTTTTCTGATTCTTTATATTTCAAATTTTTGACTTGATTCTTGCCTTCCTCTAGTCTGCTATTAGGTCTCTGTATAATATTTTTTATTTCAGTCAGTGTATGTTTAATTTCTAGTTGGTTCTTTTACATCTCTAGTTGGTTCTTTTTCATTTCCTCTTGGGTCTTGCTAACTTTATCCAACTTTTCTAGGATATCCTTGAAAAACCTTATAAGCGTGGTTTTGAACTCTATAGCCAGTCATTGGTTTTCTTCCATTTTTTTTGTTTGTGATCATTTCCCTTGTCTTGACATTTTCACTATGCCAGGAGAGCTTCTGTGTTGGATTCAGCCTTATGATACCAGACTTGCAAAACTGCAGAAGCCTCTCTGTTGAGCTTGGGATGGGTGGAGTCTCAGGGTTTAAGGGACCACCTTGCCTTCCAGTCGGCCCCGCCCTCCATGGCCCCTGAGTCTCAAGTGACTGGGTAATCGCTGGAGCAGTCCCTATGTGTGCACGAGCTCTTGCAGTGCTTCTAGACTGCTACCCCTTTGGCTCCCCTGCGCTCCGGGACCATATGAGTCTGGGTCCCCAGGGATTTGCCCGAAACTGGGGTTTAGTGAGGTTAGAAGTGGCACAGTTGGGAGGTTCTGTCTCCCGCCCACTTGTGAAAGCCAGTGGCACAATCAGCAGTCGGTCCTCTGCGTGCAGTGCTGTGCGCATCACCAGACTTCTGATCTTTTGTGACTCCCCTAAATTTCCGTGCACTTCTCCCTTTTCACAGTCCAAACTCCCCCTCTTATGAGTTTCGGCTAGATCTGGGGTTTAGTGTTGCAGGATAAGGGGTTCAGTGCCGTTGAGAGTCTCCGTCTCCCTCCCGCCGGAGAAAGCCAGCCAGGTATTCCTGCACCCGCTCTCTCCACAAGCCTGCCTCCATACCTCAGCTTTTTGCAGCTCCTCTGGGTCTCTGTGAGCCCCTCTCTTTCCCTCTAGTTGTGGAACTTGCACTCAGCCAGCTTTTGTGTGGTTCTGAATGATGTCCATTCTGTCTTCCAATTGTAGTTTTGAAAATGTTGTGCGAGGCAGCAGTGCAGGTGTTCACCTATGCCACCATCTTGGATTCTCTGTTTAATGTGTTACATGTATACGTATCTTCCCATTGCCACCCCCCCCCCCACCCCCGTCCCAGGCATAAATCCCCAGTGTCTTGTGTTCATTGGTTATGTTTATATGCATGCATACAAGTTCTTTGGTTGATCACTTATGTACCCCACCTCTCCTTAACATTCCTGCTGTAATTTGACAGTCCTTTTGATGCTTTACTGCCTCTGTATCTATCCTTTTGTTCATCAGTGTATAATGTTCTTTATTATCCACAAATGAGTGAGATCATGTGGTGTTTCTCCTTCATTGACTGGCTTATTTCACTTAGCATAAGCCTCTCCAATTCCATCCAGGGTGCTGCAAATAGTAAAAATTCCGTAATTTTTTTTTTTGGCAGCATAGAATTCCATTGTGTAGATGTACCATAGTTTTCTGATCCATTCATCTGCTGATGGGCACCTAGGCTGTTTCCAAATTGTAGCTATTGTAAATTGTGCTTCTATGAACGTAGGGGTGCATAAATCCTTTCTGATTGGTCTTTCTAATTTCTTAGGATATATTCCTAAGAGTGGGATAGCTGGATCAAATGGGAGATCCATTTTTAGTTTTTTGAGGAAACTCCATACTGTTCTCTATAGTGAATGCAATAGTCTGAATTCCCACCAACAGTGCACAAGGGTTCCTTTTTATACGCAACCTTACCAACACTTGTCGTTTGTTGATTTATTGATGATTGCTATTCTGACAGGTGTAAGATGGTATCGCATTGTCATTTTTATTTGCATCTCTTGGATAATTAGTGACTTTGAACATGTTTTCATGTGTCTCTTGGCCTTCCTTCTGTCGTCTTTTGAAAAGGTTCCATTTAGGTCCGTTACCCATTT
This sequence comes from Lasiurus cinereus, assembly GCA_011751065.1. NCBI lineage: Eukaryota > Metazoa > Chordata > Mammalia > Chiroptera > Vespertilionidae > Lasiurus > Lasiurus cinereus. The sequence goes on from JAAGEH010001811.1 coordinate 12,762, forward strand.
TTTTATTGGATCATTTATCTTTCTTTTATTAAGTTGTATAAGTTGACTGTAGATGTTGGAGATTAAACCTTTATTGGTGATAACATTTGCAAATATGGTCTCCCATAGAGTGGTCTTTCTTGTTGTTCTGTTGATTGTTTCTTGGCTGTGCAAAACTTTTTATTTTGATGTAGTCCCATTTGTTTATTTTTTCTTTAGCTTCCATTGCCCTTGGAACAGTATCAGTGAAGTTCTTTCAGCATAAGACTGAGATTATGCTGCCTGTGGTTCCTCTAGTATTTTTATGGTTCCCGTATAATTTAAGTCCTGTGTCCATTTGGAGTTTATTTTTGTATATGGTGTAAGTTGGTGGTCTAGTTTCATTTTTTTCCATGTATCTGTCCAATTTTCCCAACACCATTTATTGAAGAGGCTGTCTTACTCCATTGTATGTTCCTGCCTCCTTTGTCAAATATTATTTGAGCATAGTGGTTTGGGTGGATATCTGGATTCTCTATTCTATTCCATTGGTCTATATGTCTGTTCTTGTGCCAGTACCAGGCTGTTTTAAGAATAGTTGCTTTGTAATATAGTTTGAAATCTGGTATTGAGATTCCACCTACTTTATTCTTCTTTCTCAGGATTGCTGTGGCTATTCGCGGTTTTTTTTTGTTCCAGATGAATCTTTGAAGAGTTCTCTCTAGGTCTGTGAAATATGTTGTTGATATTTTAATGGGTAGAGCATTGAATCTATCGATTGCTTTGGGTAGTATGGACATTTAAATGATGTTGATTCTCCCATTCCATAGCATGTTATGCTCTTCCATCTGTTTACCAGAATTATTTCTTCTGTTGAATTGTTCCCTTTAGTATTAGAAAGTGTTCTTCCTCTATCTTTTTTTTTTTCAGTGTCCTGTAGTTTTCTGCATATAGGTCTTTTACCTCCTTAGTTAGGTTTATTCCTAGGTATCTTAATTTTTTTGGTGCGATGATAAATAGGATTGCTTTTTGAGTCTCTCTTTCTGTAATTTCACTATTACTGTACAGTAATGCCACAGATTACTTAGCATTAATTTTGTATCCTGCTACATTGCCAAATTCATTTATTAAGTCAATTAGTTTTGGGATAGAGTCCTTCAGGTTTTTTATGTACAGTATCATGTCATCTGCAAATAAGGACAACTTTACTTCTTCTTTTCCAATTTGGATGCCTTTTATTTCTTCTTCTTTTCTAATTGCAATGGCTAATACTTCCAGTGCTATGTCGAACAGGAGAGGTGAGAGTGGGCATCCCTGTCTTGTTCCTGTTCTTAGGGGAAATAGTTTTAGTTTTTGCCCATTGAGTATGATGTTAGCTGTGGGTTTATCATATATGGCTTTTATGATGTTGAGGTATGATCCATCTATTCCCACCTTGCTGAGAGTTTTTATCAAGAAAGGTTGTTGGAATTTGTCAAATGCTTTTTCTGCATCAATTGATATGAATATGTGATTTTTATCTCTCAATTTGTTTATGTGATGTATCATGTTTATTGATTTGCAGATATTGTACCATCCTTGCATTCCTGGGATGAATCCTACTTGGTCATGGTGTATGATCTTTCTGATCTACTGCTGGATCTGGTTCGCTAGAAATTTTATTGAGGATTTTGGCCTCTATATTCATGAGAGATATTGGCCTACCATTCTGTTTCATTGTGTGGTCTTTATCTGGTTTCGGTATTAGGGTGATGCTGGCTTCATAGAAGGTGTTTGGAAGGGTTCCTTCTTCTTGAATATTTTTGAATAGTCTGAGGAGGATAGGTTATAATTCTTCCTTGAATGTTTGGTAAAACTCTCCTGTGTAGCCATCTGGTCCCGGGCTTTTATTTGCTGGAAACTTTTTGATGACTGCTTCAATTTCTTCCATAGTTATTGGACTATTGAGATGTTTAGATTCTTCCTGATTAAGATTTGGAAGGTTATATTTTTCAAGGAATATGTCCATTTCCTGCAGGTTGTCCAATTTGTTGGAACAGAGATGTTCATAGTATTTTTTAACAATCCTTTGTATTTTGGTGAGGTCTGTTGTTATTTCTCTACTTTAATTTCTGATTTTATTTATTTGGGTCTTTTCTCTTTGCTTCTTGGTGAGCCTGGCTAGAGGTCCATGAATCTTGTTTATCCTTTCAAAGAACCAGCTCTTGGTTTTGTTGATCTTTTGAATTGTTTCTTTGGTCGCCAAGTTGTTTATCTCCGCTCTGAACTTCTCTATTTCCTTCCTTCTGCTTACACTGGGCTTTTCTTGTTGCTCTCGTTCTAGCTCTTTGAGTTATAGGGTTAGGTAATTTATTACCATTGTTTCCTGTTTTTTTTGCAGTAGGCTTGTAGGGCTATGCACTTCCCTCTCAAGACTGCTTTCACTGTGTCCCATACATTTTGTATTGTTGTGTTGTCATTGTCATTTGTTGCCAGGATGTTTTTTATTTCTTCCTTGATCTCTGGTTACCCAGTCATTGTTTAATAGCATGCTGTTTAGTCTCCATGTGTTTGATTTCTTTCTATTGTTTTTATTATAGTTGATTTCCAGTTTTATGCCACTGTGATCTGAGAAAATGCTTGATATGATTTCTATCTTCTTGAATTTGAAGAGACTTTTCTTATGACCCAACATATGGTCTATCTTTGAAAATGACCCATGTGCACTAGAAAAGAATGTATATTCTGTGGCTTTGGCGTGAAATGTTCTGAAGATGTCAATTCATTCCATCTGGTCTAGTGTGTCATTTAGGATTGATGATTTTTTTGTTTTGTTTAGAGGATTTGTCCAGTGGCCCCGGTAGGGTATTAAATCTCCTACTATGATTGTATTGCTGTCAATCTCTCACTTAATATTCTGCAGGAGGTTTTTTTTTTTTTTACTGTATTTAGGTGCTCCTATATTGGGTATGTATATGTTTACCAGAATTATTTCTTCTTGTTGAATTGTTCCCTTTACTATTAAGAAATGGCCTTCTTTATCTCTTGTTATGTCCTTCACTTTGAGATCTAATTTGTCAGATATAAGTAATGCAACCCCAGCTTTCTTTTTTTCTTCATTTTAATTTGCCTGAAACACCATCTTCCATCCCTTCACTCTCAGTTTGTGTGCATCTCTTTTTCTGAGGTGGGTTTTTTGTAGACAGCAGATATATGGATCATGTGTTCTTATCCAATTGATTACTCTTTGTCTTTTTATTAGAGCATTTAATCCGTTTACATTTAAGATTATTGATAGGTACTTTTCTGTTACCATTTTTAGTCTTTACTCCTGTGTTCCTTCTTCGCTTCCTATTTCTTTTTATTACAGCAGACCCTTTAACATTTCTTGCATTACTGGTTTTGTGGTAATAAATTCCCTTAGTCCTTTTTTGTCCGTGAAGTTTCTGAGTTCACCTTCAATTTTGAGTGAAAGCCTTGTTAGTTATAGTATTCTTGGATTCAGACCATTCCTTTGTATGACTTTGTATATTTCATTCCATTCCCTTCTGGCCTGATGTGTTTGTGTTGAGAAATCAATTGCTAATCTTATGGGCGTTCCTTTGTAGCTAACTTTTGTTTCTCTTTGGCCATTTTTAAGATTCTTACTTTGTCATTGGTGTTTGACAATTTAAATATAATGTGCCTTGATGTTGGTTTTTGGGGTTCATTTTGCTTGGGACTTTGTGAGCTTCTTGGAATTGGGTGTGTTTTTACTTTTCTATATCAGGGAAGTTTTCTGTCATTATTTCTTCAAACAGGTTTTCTATTCTTTGCTCAGTTTCTACTGTTTCTGGAACCCCAATTATGCGGATGTTGTTTTGTTTTGTGTTATCCCAAAGTTCCCTTAGACTCTCTTCTTGCTTGTTAATTTTTTTTGTAGAAGTTGCTGTACTTGGTTATTTTTTCTTACCGTGTCTTCTAGCTGACTAATGTGGTCTCTGCTTCTTCTAGTTTACTTTTAATGTTTTCTATTGAGTTCTTTACAGCAGCAATGTCATTTTTCATTTCTTCTTGATTATTCTTCATTACCTCTTAGTTCTTCTTCATTTCATCTTTACTCTTCTTCATTTCCTCTTGGCTCTTACTCATATTGTCGATTTTGTCTTCCATTCTTTTCAGGCACCTTATGACCATTTCTCTGAACTCTTTCTCTGGCAGCTTTATTTCTACTTCTATTTTATTTACTTCCTTTTCTGGTGATAACTGCTTTTCTTTCACATGCAGGCTGTTTCTTTGTCTTTCCATTTTCTTTCTTCTCTGGATGTCTGGTTATGTAGTTCTTTCTCCTACGTTGATTTAAAGACACAAAGTACAACACGACCAAGTATAACATACAGTGTACTTTCCGTGTGGCGTGTGGAGCTCCTCTGAGTCCTAGTGTTTGTGCCAATTGGAGAGTGGTGTTCTGGGTCCCCTGGCTGTTTGTGGGTACTAAAGCTAGCTTTTCAGACTGCCATAGACATCCACTTCCTCCTGAAATATGGCGTGGTCTCCACATTCACACTGGTGGACCCGAGAGACAAAAACCTGTGGCAGTGGGGCTGCCTGGTCAGGGGAGCCCTGTCCAGCAGTCCTCCACCTTTCCTGGAGATAACTGTTTCTTAACTTGCCAACAAACACTCCCAGTGCGACCCTCAGCTATTCTCACTGTCTACTCAGTGACAAGGCTTTGGACATGTACGTCTATTCTGCTGCCATTTTTTTTTCTCAATGCTAGTTTTTGTTTTTAATAGTCTTTCTTTTCCCATGAATTCGGTAGAGATAAAATCAGCTTTATATTTTTCCGTTTTTTTTTTTTCCTTTTTTTTTTAAACTAAGGAATTTAATCAAATGAATATTTGTGGTAAGGGTTGTGGGGCATAAAAGAAAACTATAAAATATCACTGCTTCTCAATGTTATAATCTCATTGTGGAAGAAAGTTTATATAAAATTATATATAGGATTAATGACAATAAAAATGGCAACTATATTATAATTATCTGACCTCCCCCATCCTTCTTAGTCTATTCTTTGTATACCATATATATAGTCAAAGAGATGTAAGGGGTGGGAGGCGGAGACACACAAGGAATAAATGAAGTGCTACAGTTATTCAGATAATCAGTGTAATTAAAATTAAGAAATGAAATATAGTTAAAACTTAGATGGATACCAAAGGACTAATATCATCGATAGGATAAAGTCAGGCTTGATGTGGTAATACATTCCAGCTTTATAGATATTGGAAAAAGAACCTTCCATATTTTGTTTGTCTTCCATGTTTTTTTTTTCTTCTATCAGCCTTTGGTAGACACCTTGAACAAAATTTAAATGCAATTACTCAAGGAAACAAAGTGATTATGGCAGCGTTCTGACTATTTGTTTATTTCTCAGTGCTTGTATTTTGAGATATGAGGAAATACTTTTATAGTTATACATGAAAATGACAGACATGATCACAGATAAAAGTGAAGACAGTCTAACCAGATAGCTTTAACACATGTCAGCTGTTGAAACTGATGTTCTGAATATGACATGCTGCAGGACTGAAAGAAATTATAATTAGTATTCCTCTCCTTCAACGGAATCCACACTAACTTCCTCATAATTCTTCTCTAGGGTAGCCATGTCCTCATAGGCCTGAGAACACTCTCCTTCTTTCGTGCCCTCATCCACATAACAGGGGACAAAGGCGCACTTAGCAAACATTAGGTCCAACTTGTGGTCTACACGAGCCCAGGCCTCAGCAGTAGCATGCACACAGCTCGCTGTACCAGGTACCACAGTGGGAGGTTGGTAATTAGTATCAATTTTGAAGCCAGTGGGGCATAATTCTTGCCATAATTGGACAGAGATGTTTCATCAGTAGGGAGGTGAACACAGAGCCAGTTCCCCCACCAAACTGGGAAACCAA
>JAAGEH010001812.1:6589-18938 GCA_011751065.1 Lasiurus cinereus
ATATATATATATATATATATATATATATATATATATACCTTATCTGCAGTATAAATTCCATTCAATTTAATTTACTAAATACTTACTGCATATCTTTAAGTCCAAGAAATGAATTAATACAATTGGGTGAAATAATATATAATAATCCATTATCTCATATTGTACATAAATTGTAATAAATTAGTTACTAAATCAAGGTTAACATTTCTAAAACAGAAATCCTTTATTCTAGAAAATTTAGTAGGGGAGAAAACATAATTATAACTTTACTTATTAATTATATGACTAGAATAATTTCCTCATTTTTATAACTCTTAGTTTCTTCACTTAAGTGTCATAAATCACACTTTCTTAAAGAAATAATGATTATGTAATAAGATAAACATACCAAAGTATCTAAAATAGTCCTTTGTCATTGATAAATGCTTAATGATTTTTTTTTAGAAGCCTCTAAAGTTAGAGATCTTTCACTGTGTGAGGCTAATGGAGAATATATCTCAGAAACTGAAATGGGTTTTAGTAAAAACCCAAAATCATATCCCTAGGTTACAATAATCTAAAAGAAGTATGACTAGTAAAAATAGAAAGTAAATGTACTACCATGATTTCTACATTTGCCTCTATTTTTGTGCCTTCATGGTTTTTATTGAGGTATTGAAAATTATGTTTTGGGGTCCTTTTAGGTCTATTGTTCTGCGAAATTGTGGAATCAGATTTCTAAAAACATGATTGAAACAGAATTGGATGGTGCTAGAATTTAACATTTAGACCACCAAAAACATTCCTCAAAGATCTAACCAAGAACCAGCTATAATAGACTATTGGATGTGTAATACATTTGTGGCAGATGCTGTGAAATTGACTATTTTATTTCACTTAAAACAACAACACTATTCACTTTTTAGTAATCTTTTTGTCTATTAAATTTATACTGTTTTCTACAGAAGAGCAGGTTTTACCTTTGTCTAGCTGTTGGCCCTTCCCTGACTCCCTTGGTACCAATTCTCTGTTGCCCTTTTATGAGTCAGGAATAGAGCCATCAGACCAGCACATATACCTAAAGCAACCCTTTAGAAAACATGTGACAAGATGAATCATTACTATAAAAATTTAATTTTGGATAACAGTTGATCTAAGAGAAATCCAGCGGATTGTAAAACAAAACAAAACTTGTAGCAACTTTTAAATTTCTTCTATATCCAACCTCATCTGGTTCTGTTTCCCACTCCATAGAGGTGATAGTTAAGACTTTTCATCTCTTTACCAATCTGAGCTCCTCCTTTATATTTCTGAGAGGAGGCAGTGTAAGCATCACCATGGTGACTTATTTTTGTCCTCTTATAGGATAGCAAAAATGCCATGTGCTCCTAGCACAGGCACGAAAGGCAGAAAGTATAATAAATGGGAGACCTTCCCTATCAAGCCCACCATTTACAAACCCTGGCCCGGTTACTAAATTGGTTAAAGTGTCATCCAAATTCCCACAATTGTGCAGGTTAGATCCCCAAGCAAGACACATATAAGAAACAATTAGTGAACGTGTTTATCAGTGGAACAACAATTTGATGCTTCTTTCTCCCTTTTTCTCTCTCTTGTTCTCAAAAGAAAGAAAAACACAAACAAGCAAAAACACACCAAAAACCCACTTCAATCTGTAAGAAGAGCTTTGAGATTTGAGATTCGGGGCAGAATAATGGCAACATGAGATTTTAATGTCAGTTCTAATTGAAGTACTCCACATGGCTGGCGCTGATTTGTAGCAGTGACATGTAAGGATGTGCTTCATTACAATCCTGTTTCTCCTCAGCTTAAAATGGATTGAGTTTAAGTCAGGATGAAGGCGTTAAATTTGGTTAATTTCAGGAATGATCACATTGCTTGCTTCATGGGTTTAAAAATGAGATACAATTTATGACTTGCTCTATTTTTAACATATGTATTTCTTTGCCATTATTCCGAACAAAGGAAAGTGATACTATGATGCCCAGTTACTTGATGCTTTTGCAGATTAAAATTATTTTCTAAATTGAAGCACAGATAATGTTTGTATGTATGCTTTCTAGGAAATGCTGGAATCCTTATAATGAAGTGAAAATTTTACTATCCCTTTTTGCTTCTTAATTTTTTTTTTTAATTGGCATCTTCTAGATTATAAACTAGCTCAAAGACATGTAGAAGATCAAGTTTCAGGGATGGCAGCAGATTAGAAATACTGTAAAGGTCTTTCATCTGTTGCTTCATTTCTTATTATGCAGATTTTTTTGGCAAATTATATCATGGGGTTTGTAAATTAATATATTTAAGCTGATGGCAATAAGAAATGAGCATCTGTCCCTAGCACTGTTGAGAATAATTTACTTCGCTAATACATAATTTCATGCCTTGTGTAAAAGAGAGGAACTCTTAATTGCTGAAGGTGAAATGAGAAGACAGGCTTCCCTGGAGAAAAAACAAACTTGTGTTCTTTGGAGAATTTGACATTTACAGGGACTATGCATATGCAATGAGGAAGAAGAGGCTTTGGGGAAAGTAGCCACCTGGGGCTGTTTTCATAATTGGGAACACTAATACATGAGTAAGTCGCCTTGCTCTGTTGGCAAGGTAGACTGGATGACACGCATAGGGCATGGTGAGCAGGCCTATGCACATTTGCTGGCCAGATGGTGTGAGACGGTTTATCAGCACAGTGCTCTTGATTGATGTTTTCATTAGTTTTCTTAGTCGAGATGACTATTAGTCTAGTATTGTTCTAGTGGTGCCATCAATAAAATGCACCTGTATTGGGAAAAAAACAAAGATTAAACATATATATAGGTAAAGGTCTAGCGACCTAATTTCCTAGTAGCTCCTGAGGAGAGAGAGGACCCAAGATCAGATTGTTGCATGTGTGTGTGGGTGTATGTGTGTGTATGTGTTTGTGCTTCGGTGACTTCCAAACCATGCTAGGAAACCTTGTCATATGAAAAGCATTTTTCTCATTTGCTACTAAATTAAGTGGAGGCCCTGTGCTATGTTAAGTGATGAGTAGAGGAGTACTCACAGAATATGTTTAAATCCCTGTAATCCCTGGAGCTTCCCAGATCGCGAGAAGTGTATCTTCCTTGGTGGGCTCAATTTGTGTCTTAGAACAAGGAAGAACAGTAAGGTGTTTTTTTTTTCTATTTAAGAACCTTTCAGAAAAAAATATTTTACAAAAACCTTCTTTTGCTAAATTATTCCAAACAGTCATTACATATTAAAACAGTATTATTTCCCATAACAAATTTAAATAAAGTTGTCAACAAAATCTGCTAGTATGCTATTTTGAATCAGAAACATATCTGGTTTTGATGTTTTAATATGTAAATCACACATCTCAACTTCAGGATATTTATCTAGTGTGGCATTCTTAAATTGTAATTTGTAAAGTTTACCAATGAAAACTGATTGACCTTTGTCCACACATTTTTATGTATATTTTTTGTCAATTTAACTGCAGTTAATTAAAATGAGCCACAGGCATAGCCCCAAAGCAAAATAATTGGATTATACTAGGGTATGAATACTAAGATATAGCTTATTCTGAGCTACCAATGTAATAGACTGACACACTGATAATGATATATTGTGTTTATAACACTATTCAGTCTTTCCACTATAAATTTGTAATATTAACATTATGGTAAAATATACTACTTAAAGTGGTACTAAATACTTTTTAGTTGTGTTATGAAATTCAATTTTATTTTAATTATGTTACTATTATGACTACTGAAAAGTAGATACCTAGAAATAGAAAAACATATAAAATTGACCAAAAAGAAAAAAATACACTATTTTTTTTAACAAAGGAGTGTGAATAATTAGGACAGTTTCTAGACTAGAAGATTCATTGAATTGCTGTGTTGGAATTTCTTAGTGTTTTATTAAATTAGAAATTATATGAGACTTTAAAATGTATCCTCTGTTCTGATAATATTTTATTAGGTACCCATTTAATAATGAACTCTGCTAAAAATAAGAAGACACATTGTCTAGATAAATACACTACAGTAAAAAAAAACTTGCACATATTTCTTAACATTGTAAAGAATAGGGTTTTTATGGTGGAGTTTGAATGATAAAGGGGTGATAAATGGTGATGAAAGGAAACTTGACTTGGGGTGGTGAACACACAATACAATATCCAGAGGATGTATCATAAAATTTTACCCCTAAAGCATAATTTTATTAACCAACTAGGGGCCCAGTGCACGAATTCATGCACCTTAAAAGGAACTATGGGCAGTGAGGCTGTGGAAGGCACAGGGGCGGGTCTTGGTCCATCCTCCACGCTCTCACCCCTTCAGCCCTCAGTCCCCTGTCTGCTAGCAGCCCACAGCCGCTTCCACATGCTGATGGTGCTGGCCCCGCTTGCACCCACTGAAGGCATAGAATGATTGGGGCCGGCACCAGCAGCAGGTGCAATCAGAGCCGGCACCATCAGCAGGTGCAAGTAGCAGCTGCTACCCCCATCACTCCTCAGGAGCAGGGGGAGATGGAGAATCCCTGAAGGGTAATTGGGGCTAGCAGCCACCACTTTCACCCACTGACAGTGCCGAGTGATTGAGGCTGACACCGGGGGCTGACAGTAGGTGCGAGTGGTGGCTCCATTGCCAACAGTAGGTGCAAGTGCTGGGCAGGACTGCGGTGTGGGGGAGCAAAGGATTTTCAGTGACCGCCAGAGGCTCATTCTGATGACCCCCATGTTCTGCTCATGCCCCATGTTGGTCAGTGCATATCATAGTGACCTGTTGTTCTGTTGTCCCACTGTTCAGTCTTTTTGCATATTAGCCTTTTATTATATAGGATATCACCCCAATAAAGTCAATTAAAAAAGAATAAAGTTTCTATAAAATTTTGGCTTTGATAATCACTACAGTTGTTGATTGCTTTATGATAAAGAAGTATAATCACTGTCATTATTTTTATTTTCAATTTAGCTAAAAGCACAAACTTTTCATTTGCCCAGTAACTTTCCAATGTCTTTCTTAAAATAGTGGTCTTTCAGAAATTATAGAGCCATATTTTTTTGACAAATAATACACAAGGAGGAAAATATTTGCCAGACAATGATAATATAATAGTATCCTATATAATAAAATGCTAATATGAAATTGTCTCCTCAGGAGTTCCACCGAACAGGGAATTCGACTACTCGCTGTGATGTGAGCTGTCCACCAGGGGGTGACATAAAATGAAAGAAGGCCCTGGCTGGCAGATAGGAGAAGAAAGGCCCCAACCAGCAGCCAGAAGACCTCTATTGGCCCTGGTCACTGGCCAGGCTTAGGGACTCTACCCATATGCAAATTTTGTGCTCCAGGCCTCTAGTAAAATATATTTTACAACGGAGTAAGAAGCAAATACATAATGCAGTAGGAACATATATGAAAATATCAATAAGTAATTGACAGAGGAAGAAACGAAAAAAGTCCTAAATCGTTAAAAATATGCTCTACCTCCTTAAAAATTACAGAAATCAAATTACAGTAATAATAGGATACAATTTCCTATCCATCAAATTAGCAAGGGTTTTCAGAAAACAGGCCCACATATAGGGTAATATTGTTAATGTGATTTCTAAATGTCAACACAGAATTTTATACCCAGAAATAAATCTTAATAAAGACGTTCATATAGTCATGTCAAATGTGCTCTTTAGCCAGTCGTGGCATTTTCAACTTCAGATATCATATTCATTTTTAGAATTTCTATATAGTTCTTTTTAAAAAATGCTAGGTTATTTTTCATAGTTTCGGTTGACTCATGTTATTCTAAATGTTGTCTTTTATTTTTTTGAACACAGTAAGCACAGTTATTTTTTAATATGTTAATTTGAATTCTAATATTGAATGTATTTCCAAGTACTTTTCTTTTTATTTTCTATAGTGGTTGTTCATTATTTTTTATTTCCAATGTATTCAACTCTATTTTTTTTTCTTATGAGCTACTTATTCATTTTTAAAGAAAATTATTTGTTGAAATTCTGAGTTCTAAGATGAAACCTGTCTTTTTTAAATTTTTATTTTATTGTTTAAAGTATTACAAATAGTAATGCATATGTCTCCTTTTTCTCCCCCATTGAAAGCTGTCTGTTTTTCAAAGAGGTATTTAATTTTCCTCTATCAAGCACCAGAGACACTTACTATGGCCTCTTAGCATCCACTCCACCTTGAGGACATAACTTGGAATTTAATGCTGTCATTTCCTTTCAATATATCAAAATAAAAGCATATACAGCCTGATGACTGTATTACATATTTAAAAGTTGCCATGAGAGATTTTAAAAGTTCTCCCCATACAAAAATAATTATAACTGTGTGAGGTGGTGGGTGTGTTAATTAACTATATTTGGTAATCATATATATATTCACTGAGTGGCCAGATTACTATGACCACCTGATGTTTGTAGGCAAATTAACTGTACACTGCAACATATGGAATATGGAAGCTGAAGGCCTGTTTGAACTGCTTTGTTGTCTGCAGTTACCAAGATAAAATGTCTCCAATTTGCACAGGAACACAAGGATTGGACAGTCAAGCATTGGAAAAAAGTTATGTGGCCCAATAAATCATGTTTCCAGTTGCATCATGCAGATGGCAGAATCAGAATTTGGTGAAAACAGCATGAAAGCATGCACCCCACAAGCATGAGTACAACCTTTCAAGCTGGTGGGGGCAGTGTTATGGTCTGGGGCATGTTTTGCTGGCATGATTTGGGCCCTTTAATTCATGTAGAACAACGTCTGAATGGCACAACATACCTAAGTATTGTTGCCGATCATGTTGATGGAGTATGCCAATGGAGATGGCTTTTTCCAATAAGACAATGCGCCATGCCACAGTGCTCATATTGTGCAGGAGTGGTTTCAAGAACATGAGGGAGACTTTACCTTGCTTAGGTAGCCTCCATAATTACTAGATCTCAATCCAATTGAGCATTTATGGGACGAAATTAAAAGAGCCATCAGGGAGTTGGTTCCACAACTATCAAATCTCACAGAACTGGACAGTGCTATTCATCAGGCATGGTGTCAGATTCCTTGCATCACCTTTCAACATCTCGTGGAGTCAATGCCAAGAAGAATTGCCGCAATATTGAAGGGAAAAGGTGGCCTAACGAAGTATTGATGGGGTGGTCATAATAATCTGGCTACTCAGAGAGAGAGAGAGAGAGAGAGAGAGAGAGAGAGAGAGAGAGAGTGTGTGTGTGTGTGTGTGTGTGTGTGTATGCATATATTTAGTCAATTTGGCAAATGCTCACTGGAAATAGTGAAGTTTCAGATTCCAATTAATCTTCTGGGTTCCATCTATCATTTAAACTCTTTTATAGATGTCTGTTACCTAGTTGTGTATTAATGCTATGTAGCAATCATAGTACTTCAGTCATATACAGAAATAAGCACATATTGCTCATGTTTCTGGGGTGGTCAGCTAGGCAGCTCTGAAGATCTTGGTGGGGCTTGTTTAGCCATGCAGAAGGTGGTCTCAGTTGGCAAGATTGGAATGATTTGATGCCGCTTTCCATGGTTCTCGTTCTTTCCCTGGGACTAATTAGGGCTAGCCTGGGTATGACCCTCTCCTAACTGTCTCAGAGAATATGAGTGAGAAAATTTTATTAAAACAGATATGCATCTTTCAAGTTCTTGTTTACAGCATGCTTGCCAATATCCCATTAGTCCAAAGCAAGCCACATGGCAGAACCAGAGGTAAAAATGTAGTGGTATCAACAGGAGAAAGGGTGTGGACACACTTTGGGTTGGAGAATGGGCTATTTAAAAAAAAAATTTAATACAACTCAGTAGTTTCTTACTATCTTGTCAGTTCTGTAATGCCAGTAAGGAGGTTATTATTTTTATACTTACCTAATATTTTTGCTGTTTTCTTGGTTATCAATGGTTCAAATACAACAGCTAAGAACAGAGGCTGTTTTAATGGACTTATCTTTAAAAATTTTTGTAATTCCTGATCTGTTTTAACATTTGAGGCAAATGTGTATATGTATAAAGCACATATAATGTCACTGTTACAAGTGGGTAAATTGATTTTATTAAAAAGTAATGTAAAACAGTAGCATTTGTTCTGTTGTTATAATTATTTAATAGATTATTTTTTTCTTATAATAATCTAACAAAATGAAAAAAATATGAGCCATCATTCACTAAAACATCTAGAAGAAACCACTGCAGGTAGATTTTTAAAAAACAATGAAATACTGCCATTTGTATTTTTCATAACCTGTTTTCATTTCACTTCCAAATATGCTGAGGAAACTTTTTCATGTCTATTAATACACTTCTACTAAATAATTTTGTTAAGATAAGGTGTTTTTCTATTATTTATCACAATATACTCAGCCATATACCTATTTTTAGACTGGTTGGCTCTACCTTTTTTTAAATATTATAAATAAGGCAGCATGGAATATTCATATAGATTTTTTATATTCTTTGTATTAATTTCTAGGATAAATTCCTGAATTACATTGAATTGATTGAAGTTTATATCCATTTTCAAGGATGTTATACATATTTTTAGATTTGCTTCTAGATAGGTTACATGCATATTGCATACTCTAGAAATAACCGAAGAGCACTCCTATGAGAGTAGAAAAAATAAATTTATTCAGAACTTCCTATATCAGGGAGTCGGTCCCCAGCACTTGTACTTGTCAGAGACATAGAAGCAGTCAGGTGAGTGGGAAAGTTTTACAGTGAAAGAAAGGGAAGGCTTCAGGGCCACTCTAAGTGAGGTCATTGGCATGGGAAACTGGAGGTAGGCTAACTAGAAGCAAGGCATCTTAAGTGACTAGTTTGAATATTTGGTATCTCTGGTCCTAAATGGAAGCAAAAAGAAAAAAAAAAAACTTGTTCAAGTCTTAAGTATTCTAGGCCAGTTGCTATAGAGGTTTCGCATTTTGGTCTGGTTGTAGTTTGGGTCCCTGCACTTCTTCTTTTTTTTTTTTTGAGTTTACTATTCTTTTTTTATTATTAATTTTTATACATATCTCCCCATTGCCCCCCCTCCCTCCCAGGCATAACCCAACCTCCCAGTGTCTATGTTCATTGGTTATGCTTATATGCATGCATGCAAGTCCTTTGATTGACCTCATCTACCTCACCTAACTTTAATCTTCCTGCTGTAATTTCACAGTTTGTTTGAAGCTTTACTGTCTCTATATCTATCCTTTGTTCATCAGTTTATAATGTTCTTTATTATCCACAAATGAGTGCGATCATGTGATGCTTCTCCTTCATTGACTGGCTTATTTCACTAAGCATAAGGCTCTCCAATTCTAACCAGGCTGTTGCAAATGGTAAGAATTCCTTCTTTTTAATGGCAGCATAGAATTCCATTGTGTAGATGTAACACAGTTTTCTGATCCACTCATCTGCTTATGGGCACCTAGGCTGTTTCCAAATTGTAGCTATTGTAAATTGTGCTGCTATGAACATAGGGGTGCATAAATCCTTTCTGATTGGTGTTTGTGATTTCTTAGGATAAATTCCTAAGAGTGGGATTACAGAGTCAAATGGGAGATCCATTTTTAGTTTTTTGAGGAAACTCCATACTGTTCTCCACAGTGGCTGCACCAGTCTGCATTCCCACCAACAGTGCACAAGGGTTCCTTTTTATCCGCATCCTCGCAAACACTTGTCCTTTGTTGATTTGTTGATGATTGCCATTCTGACCGGTGTAAGATGGTATAACATTGTCATTTTGATTTGCATCTCTTGGATGATTAGTGACTTTAAACATGTTTTCATGTATCTCTTGGCCTTCCTTCTGTCGTTTTTCGAAAAGGTTCTATTTAGGTCCGTTGCCATTTTTTTATTGGATCATTTATCTTTCTTTTATTAAGTTGTGTAAGTTGGCTGTAGATTTTGGAGATTAAAACTTTATCAGGGATAACATTTGCAAATATGTTCTCCCATACAGTGATCTTTCTTGTTGTTTTGTTGATGGTTTCTTTTGCTGTGCAAACGCTTTTTATTTTGATGTAGTCCCATTTGTTTATTTTTTCTTTAGCTTCCATTGCCTTTGGAGCAGTATGAGTGGAGAAGTTCTTTCGGCATATATCTGAGATTGTGCTGCCTGTGGATTCCTCTAGTATTTTTATGGTTTCCCTTCTAATGTTTAAGTCCTGTATCCATTTTGAGTTTATTTTTGTACATGGTGTAAGTTGGTGGTCCAGTTTCATTTTTTTGCATGTATCTGTCCAATTTTCACAACACCTTTTATTGAAGAGGCTATCTTGGTTCCCTTGAATATTCATGCCTCCTTTGTCAAATAATAGTTGAGCATAGTGATTTCGGTGGATATCTGGGTTCTCTATTCTATTCCATTGGTCTATATGTCTGTTCTTGTGCCAGTACCAGGCTGTTTTGAGAACAGTTGCTTTGTAGTATAGCTTGAAATATTGTATTGAGATCCCACCTACTTTATTTTTCTTTCTCAGAATTGCTGTAGCTATTTGTCATCTTTTTTTGTTCCAGATGAATCTATGAAGAATTCTTTCTAGGTCTGTGAAACATGTCATTGGTATTTTAATGGGTAGTGCATTGAATCTGTAGATTGCTTTGGGTAGTATGGACATTTTAATGATGTTGATTCTCCCAATCCATGAGCATGGTATGCTCTTCCATCTGTTAACATCTTCCTCTATCTCTTTTTTCAGTGTCCTATAGTTTTCTACATATAGGTCTTTTACCTCTTTAATTAGGTTTATTCCTAGTTATCTTAATTTTTTTGTTGCGATGGTAATTGGGATTGCTTTTTGAGTCTCTCTTTCTGTAATTTCACTATTAGTGTATAGAAATGCCACAGACTTCTTAGCATTAATTTTGTATCCTGCTACATTGCCAAATTCATTAATTAAGTCAATTAGTTTTGGAATGGAGTCCTTTGGGTTTTTTATGTACAATATCATGTCGTCTGCAAATAAGGAGAGCTTTAAACCTTTTTTCCCAATTTGGATGCCTTTTATTTCTTCTTCTTGTCTAATTGCAATGGCTAATACTTCCAGTACTTTGTCGAACAGGAGAGGTAGAGTGGGCATCCCTTTTTTGTTCCTGTTCTTAGGGGAAATGGTTTCAGTTTTTGCCCATTGAGTATGATGTTAGCTGTGGGTTTGTCATATATGGCTTTTATGATGTTGAGGTATGCTCCTTCTATTCCCACGTTGCTGAGAATTTTTATCAAGAAAGGGTGTTGGATTTTGTCAAATGCTTTTTGTGCATCAATTGATATGAGTATGTGATTTTTATCTCTCGATTTGTTTATGTGATGTATCACATTTATTGATTTGCGGATATTATACCATCCCTGCATTCCTGGGATGAATCCTACTTGGTCATGGTGACTGATCTTTCTGATGTACTGCTGGATTGATTTGCTAGAATTTTGTTGAGGATTTTGGCATCTCTGTTCATGAGAGACATTGGCCTGTAATACTCTTCCATTGTGTTGTCTTTATCTGGTTTTGGTATTAGGGTGATGCTGGCTTCATAGAAGGTGTTTGGAAGCGTTCCTTCTTCTTGAATCTTTTTGAATAGTCTGAGGAGGATAGGTTTTAATTATTCCTTGAATGTTTGGTAAAACTCTGCTGTGTAGCCATCTGGTCCTGGCTTTTACTTTCTGGAAACTTTTTAATGACTGCTTCAATTTCTTCCATAGTTATTGGACTATTGAGATGTTTAGATTCCTCCTCATTGAGTGTTGGAAGATTATATTTTTTTAGGAAAATGTCCATCTCTTGCAGGTTGTCCAATTTGTTGGAATAGAGTTGTTCCTAGTATTTTTTAACAATCCTTTGCATTTCCACAGGGTCTGTTGTTATTTCTCCTCTTTCATTTCTAATTTTGTTTATTTGGGTCTTTTCTCTTTGCTTCTTGGTGAGCCTGGCTAGAGAGGTCCATCAATCTTGTTTATCCTTTCAAAGAACCAGCTCTTGGTTTTGTTGATCTTTTGAATTGTTTCTTTGGTCCCCAAGTTGTTTATCTCCGCTCTGATCTTCACTATTTCCTTCCTCTGCTTACACTGGGCTTTTCTTGTTGCTCTTGTTCTACTTCTTTGAGTTGTAGGGTTAGGTAATTTATTACCATTGTTTCCTGTTTGTTGCAGTAGGCTTATAGGGCTATGAACTTCCCTCTCAAGACTGCTTTCTCTGTGTCCCATACATTTTGTATTGTTGTGTTGTCATTTTCATTTGTTGCCATGATGTTTTTTATTTCTTCCTTGATCTCTCTGGTTACCCAGTCGTTGTTTAATAGCATGCTGTTTAGTCTCCATCTGTTTGATTTCTTTCTATTGTTTTTATTAGAGTTGATTT
>JAAGEH010001813.1:0-10234 GCA_011751065.1 Lasiurus cinereus
TGCTGCTGCTGCTGCTGCTTCTTACTCTGGTGGGTCTTGTTGTTTGGGGTGGTTTGTCCTTGTTCACTTATACTTTGGGTCCTGAAAATAGTTGTCACTTGTTTGGTTGCAAATATTTCCAGGGAATAAGGACACATATGTAATCCTATCTAGTAAAGGAATAACGTGCAAATTTACTACAACACACAAGATTCTGCACCCATGTGGACACAAGATCCTGCCCCAATGTGGGCCCAATTTTGGCCAGCAGGGGAGGGCAGTTGGGAGGGACCAGTCCTGCAAGGGAGGGCAGTTGGGAGCAATCAAGTCTGCAGGGGAGGACAGTTAAGGATGACCAGGCCAGCAGAGAAGAGAAGTTGGGGCTAGAATGAAGCTAAACCCTGTGGCCTTGGGCACAACTGCAGGGACATTGGTAATCTTATCTAGTAAAGAAAGCCTGGGTCCTCCCAACTGCCTGCATCAAAGGGCTGTTGGGAGGACCCAAGCTTGCAGGGGAGAGCAGCTGAGGGGGACCAGGCCTGCAGGGAAGGTCAGTAAAGGGTGACCAAGCCTACAGGGGAGGGCAGTTAGGAACCAACAGGCTGACAGGGGGGTGGTTAGGGGTTGATCAGGCTGGCAGGCAGACGTGGTTCAGGTCAATTAGGAAGGCAGGTGATCAGTTGGGAGCCAGCAGTCCTAAATTTTGAGAGGGATGTCTGACTACCAAATGGGCAGTGGGACATCCCTCAAGGGTTTCCAGATTGGAGAGGGTGCCGCTGGGCTGAGGGACACCCCTATCCCTGTGCTTGAATTTTGTGCACTGGGCCTCTAGTACCTTAATAAAAAAAGAAAAAAAGAAAGGTATTTTAGTTTTGATATCTAGTTGCTGTCTCTGTTTTTCAGGGGAGATTCGCATGCTGGTGGCCACCACTGCTATTTTTAGGAAAACAGTTCTACATAGTTCTCTGCTATTTCTGCACATCTTATGAGCAAAGCACTGATGGTTTTTTTTTCTTTTTCTAGACATCTTGTCTAGACATTTGTATAGTGAATACAAAAAGGACACCAGAAGCAACGGGCTACAGACATAGGGTTTCATGATATCCAGGTAGTACAGGGGATAACAGATAGCAACAAACCAATCATAGGCTATCACAATTAGGAGTGCACTGTCCAAATATCCAAAAAAATTTAAAGTAGACAATTGAGTCAGGCAGCCAGTATAGGAGATGACTCTGCTATGAGTTAGAATATCCAAAAGCACTTTTAGGACGGTGGTCAGACATCTCTCTCATGATCTGGGACCACTGGCTCCTAACTGCTCACTTGCCTACCTGCCTCATTTAGAAGATAAAAATAGCATTTCTCTACAGAGCAGAGGGAAAATTTGTTTCTTTCTTGATATATGAAAGATAATATCTCCCTCCAAGGGCAAAATTTAGGCAGGTATGTTTGTGGCCTCTTTAAAGTTTGTGGTTTTCTAAGCCTGGCGTTCCTCAGCGGTGACAAATGCACTTGACGCACGGTATCCATGTGGTCTTGTTTGGTTTCACTCCCATGGGCTTGAGGGAAAGGGAAACTGCTACAGACAGCAAGCACACGCAACCTGGGTGTAGTAGAGTCCTTTGTCTGTGACCCAGAAGTCTTGTGCCTTCTGCTGGCATATATGAGTCATGGCAGGCTAATGTGCTAGCTTGAAAGCAGGGTTAAGTCTTAACCTTCTTCCCCTATCTGACTTGTTCAAATAGATCTCAGTAACTTTTCCTCTAAATTAGGCATAATACTATTCTCTAACACTCTGTCTAACAACATAGGGCTGTGATGCAAATAAAATAATGCATTTGATGTTCTTAGTATGGTTCCTTTAATATTGACTATTAGTATTATTGTCATGGTAATCCTGCCTTACTGTGCTCTAGTTTGTCAATATACTTGGCACACCAGGGCAGTCATCAATAGACAGAACTTAGATCACTACCAAGGACAGCATATCTATTACTTCCTTTGATCTCCATGCAGCAATTTTAATAGAATATAATTCAAATATCAATGTCAGACTTTCAGAAAACTCCTATCAGGATTATGTTAATTCAATTTAGGCTGTGAGAAACACAAGTGGACTAAAAAGATAAAAACATAAGAATAAGAATACAGTCCAGCTGTCATGGCTCAGTGGTTGAGCATTGAGCTATGAACAAGGAGGTCATGGTTCATTCTCAGTCACGACACATGCCCAGGTTGCAGGCTCAATCCCCAGTTGGGCTCTGTAGGAAGCAGCCAATCAATGATTCTCTCTCATCATTGATGTTTCTATCTCTCTTCCTCTCCCTTCCTCTCTCTAAAATAAATCAAAATATGTTTAAAAATATTTTAAGAATACAATAGTTAGAATAATCTAATTCAAGTATTGAATGGGGAAATATAACCTGACCGTAAAATTAATGAAATTAATTATCAAGGAGTGGATTGATAGATTGGACTATCCTATCTAATAAAAGAGTAATGTGCAAATTGAAAGTACTTTTGCTGGAGAATCCAAGATGGTGGCATAGGTAAACACCTATACTGCTGCCTCGCACAACAATTTCAAAACTACAACTAAAAGACAGAACGGACATCATCCAGAACCACAGGAAAGCTGGCTGAGTGCAAGTTCTACAACTAGAGGGAAGGAGAGGGGCTCGCGGAGACTCAGAGGAGCTGCAAAAAGCTGAGGTACGGAGACGCGCGCTGAGAGAGCGGGTGCCGGAGTACCTGGCTGGCTTTCTCTGGCGGGAGGGAAATGGAGACTCCCAACGGCATTGAACCCCTTCTCTTACGACACTGAACCCCAGATCCAGCCGAAACTCATACGGGGGGAGTTTGGACTGTGAAAAGGGAGAGGTGCACAGAAATTTAGGGGAGTTGCAAAGGATCGGAGGTCCGGTCACGCACGGCACCACGTGGAGGACGGATTGCTGATTGTGCCGCTGGCTTTCGCGAGTGGGCGGGAGACAGACCCTCCGAACTGTGCCACTTCTGAGTCCACTGGGCCCCTGTTTTGGGCGAAACCCTGGGGACCTAGACTCGTGTGGTCCTGGTGCGCAGGGGAGCCGGAAAGGCAGCGGTTGGAGGCGCTGCGGGTGCGCGTGCGCGCACAGGGACCGCTCCAGCCATTACCCAGTCACGGGAGACTTAGGGGCCGTGGAGGGCGGGGCCGACTGGAAGGCAAGGCGCTCCCTTAAGCCCTGAGACTCCACCCTCCCAAGCTCAGCAGAGGCTTCTGCGGCTGAATCCAGCACAGAAGTTTCCCCGGCACAGTGAAAATGCCGAGACAAGGGAAGGGATTACAAGCAAAAGAAATGGAGGAAAAAAAACGACTGGATATAGAGTTCAAAACCACACTTATAAGGTTTTGCAAGAATATGCTAGAAAAAATGGATAAATTTAGTGAGACCCAAGAGAAGATAATAAATACACTGACTGAAATGAAAACTATTATGCAGAGTACTAACAGCAGACTAGAGAAAGGAAAGGATCAAGTCAAAAATTTGAAATATAAAGAAGCAGAAAACATTCAACTGGAAAAGCAAGAAGAGAAAAGAATCCAAAAATGTGAAGATAATGTAAGGAGCCTCTGGGACAGCTTCAAGCGTACCAACATCAGAATTGTGGGGGTGCCAGAAGAAGAGAGAGAGCAAGATACTGAAAACCTGTTTAAAGAAATAATGACTGAAAACTTCCCACATCTGGTAAAAGAAATAGACTTACAAGTCGAGGAAGCACACAGAACCCCAAAGAAAAGGAACCCAAAGAGGACTACACCAAGACACATCATAATTAAAATGCCAAGAGCAAAAGAGAAAGAGAGAATATTAAAAGCAGCAAGAGAAAAACAGTTTATTACCTACAAGGGAGCACCCATACGACTGTCAGCTGATTTCTCAACAGAAACGATGCAGGCCAGACGGGAGTGGCAAGAAATATTCAACGTGATGAACAACAAGAACCTACAACCAAGAATAATCTATCCAGCAAAGCTATCATTCAGAATTGAAGGGCAGATAAAGACCTTCACAGAGAAGAAAAAGCTAAAGGAGTTCATCAACTCCAAACCAGTATTATATGAAATGCTGAAAGGTACTCTTTTAGAAGAGGAAGAAGAAAAAGGTAAAAGACAAAAAATTATGAACAACAAATACACATCTGTCAACAAGTGAATCTAAAAATTAAGTGAATTAAAAATCTGATCAACAGAATAAACTGGTGAATATAATAGAATCAGGAGCACAGAAAGGGAGTAGACTGATAATTCTCAGGAGGACAAAAATCATAAAGCATCAAACAGACTGAAATTATAGCAGAAAGATTAAAGTTAGGTGAGGTAAATAAGTGATCAATCAAAGGACTTGTATGCATGCTTATAAACATAACCAATGATCACAGACACTGGGGGGTCGGGGTACGCCTGGGAGGGAGGGGGGGCAATGGGGAGATATGTATAAAAAATTAATAAAAATTAATAAAAAAAAGAAAAAAAAAGTACTTTTGCTATACCCACAAGCCATGCCAACCAGCCAATCAGAAGCAAATATGAAAATTAACACAACAAAGATAGATGCGGCCACAGAATGAACAGGAGGTTTAGGTTGCCCCCGGCAATGGAGAAAGCCAACCTTTCTGCCTGTTCTGGGGAGCCCAGGCCTCCACTGAAGGCTACAAAGTTTCAATTATAGAAGACAAATAAATGCCAGATCAAGGGGCCTCCGCTTGGATTTCTGGGGGACGTCGCTGGCCTGCACGTCGCTGGCCTGCAATCCACCACAGGCCCCTCACCCAGGTTTCCCCATGCCCCAAGGGAACCCCCACCCTGATCCAGGACATCTTTTAGGGAAAACCAGTTGGCCCCACCAATGCACCTGGCCTTTATTCTATGTACTCCTATCTAATAAAAGGATATTATGTAAGTTGACCATGACTCCAACACACAAGATAGCTGGTCAAAGATCCTGCCCCCATGTTGACACAATATGGCCTCCATAAGATGGCCAGCAGGGTAGGGCATCAGATCTGCAAGGAAGGGCAGTTGTGGGTGATCAAGCCAGCAAGGGAGGGCAGCTGGAGGGACCAGACCTGCAAGGGAGGGCAGTTGGGGGCAATCAAACCTGAAGGGAAGGGCAGTTAGGGATGACCAGGCGGGCAGAGAAGTTGGGGGTGACTAGGCCTGCAGGGAAGGGCAGTTGGGGGGACCAGGTCTGCAGGGGAGGGAAGTTAGGGGCAAACAGTCTGGCAGAGGTGTAGTTAAGGGATGATTAGGCTGGCCAGCAGAAGCAGTTAAGGGGAATTTGGAAGGCAGGCAGGTAAGCAGTTGGAGCCAGCTGTCCTGGATTGTGAGAGGGATGTCCGATTGCCCTTTTAGGCTGGATCTTACCTGGATTGGGACTAAAAGGGAAGTCAGACTTCCCTTGAGCAGTCATAGATTGGAGTGGGTGAAGGCTGGGCTGAGAGACACTCTTCTCTCCACCCTCCCCCCCCACCCCCCCATGCACAAATTTCAAGCAATAGGCCTCTAGTTTTAATAATAAAAGTCCAGGATTGTAATGACTACTCATGACTAAACATTGACTATTTGGAAGTCAGCGATCCAGCCCTGACTGCCCAGATGGCTGAGACCCAGAAAGTGAGTCAGGGTGTAATCTGCAGCCTCAGTGGAAGCTGTTGATCAGTGTACTTCCTCTCTCTCTTTCTCTCCCTCTTTTTTTTTTTTTTTTGATCTTCACCAGCAGCCAGGCTTTTCTTTCTCTCCTGTCTCCATGGAGGCTGCAGTTAAGCCCTGCCTTTTTGATCAGGCCAGGACATAGGCCTGGAGATGCTGACTGGCATAGGAACAGACCAATCAGGACCAAATTGGCAAGCAGAGAAGGGCAGTTGGGAGGCAATCAGGCTGACAGGAGAGGGTGATTAGGGGTAATCAGGCTGGCAGGCAGAAGCAATTAGGGGCAATCAGGCAGGCAGCCAGGTGAGCAGTTAGGAGACAGTGGTTCCACATTGTGAGAGGGATGTCTGACCACTGTCCCAAAGGTGTTTTGGACATTCAAACTTCAAGCAGAGTCATCTCCTATGCTAGCTTCCTTACTCAGTTGTTGGGGATCTTAACCACAGGTATCTCTGAGTTACATTTTGAACATCTTTGAGTGTCCTGAATAGGAATGGATCCAAAGATTCTGACTCTGGCCCTAGCAGGTATTATCCATTGGATAGAGCATTGGCCTGAAGACTGAAGAGTCCCAAGGGCACATGCCCAGGTTGTAGGCTTAATTCCTAGTAAAGGGTATGCAAGTGGCAGCTATCAGTTGGATATAGGATAAAATATGCTAATTATGTGTGGGATCCTAAATGACCTTCCACACTCCCGTAAGTCTCCCCTACTTTCCTTCCTTGCCACCAATTACACTCCCTACTGACCTAGTCACCCCTAACTGCCCTTTCCTGCCACCCTGGTTGCTTCCAACAGCTTTCACCTGAAAGCTAGGTCGCCCCCTAACTGTCCTCCCTTCCAGGACACCATCTATCCTTCTACTGGCCTGGTCACCCCTAACTTCCTTCCCTTGCCAACCTGGTCCCCCATAACGGCCCTTCCCTGATGGCTTGCTCACCCCTAAATACTGCCCTAAATACCTTTCCCTACTGACCGGGTTGCCCCTAACTGCTTTTCCTTACTCGCCTGGTTGGCCCTCACTTCCCTCCCCTGCCAACCTGGTCGCCTCAAACTGCCCTCCCCTGCTGGCCCAATCACCCTTAATGTCCTTCCCTTGCCAGCCTGGTTGCCCCTAAATGCCCTCCCTGATGGCCTGGTAACCCCTAACTGTCCTCCCCTGCAGGCCTGATTGCCCCCAACTGCCCTCCTTTGCTGGCCCAGTCACCTTAACTTACCTCCCCTGCAGGCCTGATCATGCCCAACTGCCCTTCTCTGCCAACCAGGACACCATAAATGTCCCTCCCTGCAGGCCTGATCACCCCTCATCTGACCTCTCTTGAAGACTTAGTCCCTCCCAATGGCCCTTTCATGCTGGCCTGATCACCCACAACTGCCCTCCCTTACATCCCTTTGTGGCAATCCCTGTTCTTCTTTGCTTTTAGCTGTGTCTTTATGTCTAAACTTTGCCATTCTCTGGTGGAGTGAAATAAATCAGGTCTTTCCTCTGGGACTCTAAAAGCCTTGGTAAACTAGTTGCTCACTCTATTCTCCCTTCTTCCACCAGCTAAACAACTCTTTCTAGCTTGGAGTTGCCTGTTGTTGCTGAGTAGCAAGACCTGGGTGATGGCTTGGTGTATGAACTATGAAGCTGCTCTTTGCTTCCTTTTGTTTGGGTATTCTCAGGTGTTTTGTTCCACTGTGTTGCTGACATTCCATAAGTGGACTGTTGAGCTATCCCAGATATGCTTTTATTCATGGATCTAATTGTTGATCTTCGTGGGGAAACAGATGCTGGTTTCTACTACATTGCCAATATGTTTTTGTCATATTTTCTTCCTATCAATGAATGAGAGACTGATCTCTAAATTCCTCATCCAGAGTTCTCTGAGGTAGGAGGACTACATGCTTAGGATGTGGGAGGTTGCAAAGTACCATCATTCCAATACTCATGTTATCAATTGGAAAAAAACAACAAAAACAAAATAGACCCCAAACACACTATGTAAATTTTAGATCTGTGGACACAAAGCTAAAGAAAAATTCATCCTGGAATAGGATAAGATCTTCTCAATGACAGAAATCAGAAGTCATTGGAGACATTTGTTGAATCTGGGCACAGAATGGCTGCTTCTTGATGTGAGGGACCCTGGTGATGGAAGGGAAACAACGCTGGCTTTTTGGACTATGTCCTGAGGGAACATGGGATATGTATTACATGTGTAAATATCTTCACATTTTTGGATTCTTTTTTCTTCTTGCTTTTCCATTTGTGTGTTTTCTGATTCTTTATATTTCAAATTTTTGACTTGATTCTTGCCTTCCTCTAGTCTGCTGTTAGTTCTCTGTATAATATTTTTTATTTCAGTTAGTGTATGTTTAATTTCTAGTTGGTCCTTTTCCATCTCTCGTTGGTTCTTTTCCATTTCTAGTTGGATCTTTTTCATCTCTAGTTGGTTCTTTTTATCTTCTCTTGGATCTCGCTAACTTTATCCAACTTTTCTAGGATATTCTTGAAAAACCTTATAAGCATGGTTTTGAACTCTATATCCAGTCATTTGTTTTCCTCCATTTCTTTTGTTTGTGATCCCTTCCCTTGTCTCGGCATTTTCACTATGCCGGGAGAAATTCTGTGTTGGATTCAGCCTTATGATACAAGACTTGCCAAACTGCAAAAGCCTCTCTGTTGAGCTTGGGATGGGTGGAGTCTCAGGGCTTAAGGGACCGTCCTGCCTTATAATCGGCCTCGCTCTCCATAGCCCCTGAGTCTCACTTGACTGGGTAATTGCTGGAGCCGTCTGTGTGCACTTGCTCACGTGCCCTCACAGTGCCTCCAGACTGCTGCCCCTCCGACTCCCCTGCACTCTGGGACTATATGAGTCTGGGTCAACCAAGGTTTCACCCAAAACTGGGGTTTAGTGGAGTCAGAATTGGCTCAGTTGGGAGCGTCTGTCTCCCACCCATTCGTGAAAGCCAGTGGCACAATCAGCAGTCTGTCTTCTGTGTGTAGTGCCCGTGCCGGTCACCAGACTTCTGATCTTTTGTGACTCCCCTAAAATCTGTGTACTTCTCCCTTTTCACAGTTCAAACTCCCCCCGTATGAGTTTTGGCTGGATCTGGGGTTTCGGGTCTTAGGATAAGGGGTTCAATGCCGTTGAGAGTCTCCATCTTTCTTCCACCAGAGAAAGCCAGCCAGGTTCTCCAGCACCAGCTCTCTCCACAGTCGTGTCTCTGTACCTCAGCTTTTTGCAGCTCCTCTGGGTCTCTATGAGCCCCTCTCTTTCCTTCTAGTTGTAGAATTTCCACTCAGCCAGCTTTCCTGTGGTTCTGGATGATGTCTGTTCTGTCTTTTAGTTGTAGTTTTGAAACTGTTTTGCGAGGCAGGAGTGTAGGTGTTTACCTATGTCGCCATTTTGGATTCTCCAAGCTTTTTATTTTGATGTAGTCCTATTTGTTTATTTTCTCTTTAGCTTCCATTACCCATGGAGCAGTATCAGTGAGGAAGTTTTCTTCGGCATATGTCTGAGATTTTGCTGCCTGTAGATTCCTCTAGTATTGCTATGGTTTCCCATCTTATGTTTAAGTTCTGTATCCATTTTCAGTTTATTTTTGTGTATGGTGTAAATTGGTGGTCTAGTTTCATTTTTTCCATGTATCTGTCTAATTTTCCCAACACCATTTATTGAAGAGACTGTCTTGACTCCACTGTATGTTCATGCTTCCTTTGTCAATTATTGAGCATTGTGGTTTGGTGAATATCTGGATTCTCTATTCTATTCCATTAATCTATATGTCCATTCTTATGCTAATACCAGGCTGTTTTGAGAAAAGTGGCTTTGTAATACAGCTTGAAATCTGGTATAGAAATCCCACCTACTTTATTCTTCTTTCTCAGGATTGCTGTGCCTATTCCACATCTTTTTTGTTCCAGATGAATCTTTGGAGAGTTCTTTCTAGGTCTGTAAAATACGCTGTTTTTATTTTAATGGTAGTGCATTGAATCTATAGATTGCTTTGGGTAGTATGGCCATTTTAATGATGTTGATTCTCCTAATCCATGAGCATTGTATGTTCTTCCATCTGTTTACATCTTCCTCTATCTCTTTTTTCAGTGTCCTGTAGTTTTCTGCATACAGGTCTTTTACCTCCTTAAGTTTATTCCTAGGTATCTTAATTTTTTTGGTGCGATGTTAAACCAGATTGCTTTGTTATTCTTTCTTTCTGTAAGTTCACTATTAGTGTATAGAAATGCCATAGATTTCTTGGCATTAATTTTGTATCCTGCTACAGTGCTGAATTCATTTATTGAGTCTATTAGTTTTTTCATGGAGTCTTTCAGTTTTTTTATGTCCAATACTATGTCATCTGCAAATAAGGACAGCTTTACTTCTTCTTTTCCAATTTGATGCCTTTTATTTGTTCTTCTTGTCTAATTGCAATGGCTATTACTTTCAGTACTATGTTGAACAGTAGTGGTGAGAGTGGGCATCCCTGTATTGCTCCTGTTCTTAGGGGAAATGGTTTTAGTTTTTGCCCATTGAGTATGATGTTAGCTATGGGTTTATCATATATGGCTTTTAT
>JAAGEH010001814.1:230-16010 GCA_011751065.1 Lasiurus cinereus
ATATATATATATATATATATATATATATATATATTACAAAGCATTTGTCAATTAATACAGAGAGTGTCTTAAACATCACAGAAAATGTCTAACATGTTAGATTATTCCTATTTTCCCAATTTTAGGTTTAGGGGTATATTTGTTATTGTATACTTGTGACAGCAATTCCTTTCATCTGACACTAAGAAATATAAGAATTTTGGCAGACATATCATTTTTTTAAATGAAACCCTTTGATTGTTTTCCCTCAATTTTCTTAGCAATGAGATCTCAGAAGACCACGCACCAAGTAAACGCAACTTAGATGCCGCAATCATGCACAAGCTCACCAATCTCGTAAAAAATCCGGTTGTGAGACACTTCTTGAGGACACTGCTGGGAGAGCATTGGTAAATAAACTGATAATTTGCTTTATTGTAAGTGACTTTCAACATACAAGCTTCACATGGAGTCTTACCTTTCTATCTCACTATCTATACTCTGAAGCAGAAATTCTCAACTGGCTGCCAGAGGACAAGTCTGGAGAATTTAAAAAATATGGTATTTGGGCTCATCCCAAACACCACCAAGAGAAAATTAGGTGCCTCTATAGATATGGTGCTAAGCCCAGGTACTTCATGTGCCTTCCCCGTTGGCTCTATTGTGTCTCCAGGGGGAGGGGGAGGAATAAAAATTAAAAAAAAAAAAGACAACAATACAGGAATCTACATTGAATCTGGAAGCAAGTTTTATCAAAAGATCTGGGTTTTAACCATGGAAAGCCCAGTTGACTAGAAATTTGGTAGCACATGGAACTCCCTGTATGAGCATTTCCCCTCCCTTATTTTACCAGTTAGCTCTGAGTGATTTTGTCTTCTGAGGTGTTGTAAAGCCCAAGTCTGTCTGAGTTGTGTAGACATTGGGGTACAGTCAACAGAAAGTGGCTTTCTCTTGCTTTACATTCCGGTTATTATAGTGCAGATGGGAAGTGTTAGAACAATTCTGAGAGGGTGAGAACAGACAAAATGACTCCCTTTGTCCACTAGATTATAATTCTGTAAGGATAAGTTAAGCTCCTTCAGGTTTAAAACACAAATAATAATTAATAACTAGCATCATAGGTAATTCTTTAGCTGCTAGAGAACTTTACAGAGCACAGGCAATCGCAGAGGTTATATGCCATCACTCCTTTAAATGGCTGCTTATCTAAGAACCTTCGCATTCAATTCTCTCTTCCTGATCAGTCCTAGTCAAGAAGAAGAAATGTGATTTAGGAAAATTCGTTGGAACGAAGCTGATGACAAGTTTTCATAGTGAGTACATCTGTGCATTCTTATCATATTCCTAGAGCTATCATTCCGCTATTTCAGTAGGTAAGAGTCACTTGGTACAACATATTTTACATCTGGTCACAGTAAGAACTTATGTAATACTAGAGGCCCCGCACACAAAATTCGTGCATAGGGGTGTGTGTCCCTTAGCCCAGCCTGCACCCTCTCCAATCTGGGAGTCCTCGGATCAGGCCTAAACAGGCATCCAGACATCATTCTCATAATTCAAAACTGCTGGCTTCCAACTGCTTGCCTGCCTGATCTCCTGATTCTTCCTAACTGCTTCTGCCTGCCAGCATGATCAGCCCCTAGTCACTCCCTTGCCAGCCTGATTGATGACTAACAGTTCCACTGCCAGCCTGTTTGTCCCTAACTACCCACCCCTGCAGGCCTGTTCACCCTTAACTGACCTTTCCTTATGGCCGTGGTCAAGGGTATGTACTTTGGTTGTGGGTACATCTCCAGTCGGGAGCGTGCAGGAAGCAGCTGATAGATGATTCTCTCTCATTGATGTTTCTAATTCTCTATTGCTCTTCCTTCCTCTCTGTAAAAAAATCAATAAAATATATTTTAAAAAAGGGGGAGTCAAAGAGATAAAAGGAGACCCAACCTCAGAATGCGTGTAATTCATTGTCCAATTTCAGCCCCGGTGTTCATGAGAGCCCTCAGTAGTGGGCAGGGTGTCTGCGAAGACACCTGCACTACTGGTCACTGGTGCCCACTGATTACCCCTCACTTCTAAGGGACATGTTAGGGAGGGTTGTGGCACATGCCCACTCGTGGTCATAAATGTCTAGTTCAGAGCAATGTGACCCTTTATTCAAAAGAAAGTTAATAACATGTAGCTTCTTATAAGAAAATGGCCCTCCATTACATTATGTAGCACAGCAGACAATAAAACATGGAAGGAGCTAAACACTGTGTCTATGGTAAATTGTAAGAGTATATATGAGATTACATCTTCCATTCTTATTTTGACATGTAGTTTTGGACACATTCTTTTTTCACAAGAAATCGCTTGGGTCAAAACCATTTGTGAAAATTGCAAATGGGGAATTAGTGACTGGTCACAGGGCCCCATCCATCCCCGGGCCTTTCTGCCCATCAGGCCTTTGGAAGATGCACTCCTGGTATCCCACCACATGCTCTCCTGTCACAGGCTGTGAACAAGGGGCACAGGGAAAGAGCTGTTCATCAACTGAGTGGACAAGAGGATAAAATTAACATGCTGTCAATGAAAATATTTATATGCTTACATACCAATTCTATCTTTTTCAGAATTATAGAAGAAATATGATTAGACGAAGTGATTGTAGTTTGATTTCTATGCAAGTAATTCAAGAAAACATCGACAAATAAAACAAAAGCAAATAAAATGCTGTGTTGTGCATGTTTTAATTTATTTTATTCTGATATATAACTATTATGCTTACATTGTAGATGATATTTGTGAATTATTTTGTCTTTACGGAAAATCTCAGGAATTCATATGCTGTGTATTATTTCTGTCAAAATATATTTAATAATAAAAGTTCAAGGCTAATTCCAAGTATATGAGGATTTTGGGAAGTGTAGTCACTGAGAAAAACTGATCTGTTTCTTTATAGAGCTTCCTTAACTATTCAGATAGAATAGATGATAATCAGTGTGTACAAATTTAACTGTTCGGCAGATAGAATTCTGTGCCAAATTAATCCCCACATGTCTCAGAGCTTCCTGGCTGGTTTTTCTCAGTGATTAGAGTAATGGCCCATGCACTGAAGGGTCTCTGGTTCAATTCCAGATAAAGGACAGTTTCCAGGGTTGCAGGCTCAATTCCTGGCCCCAGGCAGCAGCTGGTAGAAAAAGCAGCCAATCGCCCCTCCCTCTCTCTCTCTCTCTTTCTCTTTTACTATCTCTCTCTTACATTCCTCTCAATACCTTCCTCTCTCTCTCTAAAAACCAATGGAAAAAATATGGTGTGTATTTGATTTATTTTTATTGGAAGCTTCGGGTCTTACATTCTTACCCAAAACATAAAGAAATGTTAGAGAAAATGGGAATCAGAAAGACTCAAACCATTCTTGAAAAATCAGTATCAACACAACACAAAGCTTCTTCCCTCTGAACTGCTACAATTGGAGCACATGGCTATATACTCGTTGTACTGGTTAATAATGCGCATTTTTTTTCCAATAGATGGAGTTACACATGTATTGATATATATGTGATTTCATATGCATGCTATTTTGTTGTATTGACAACACGCTTCAAAACTACGTATGTCAAATTTTCTGAAGGTCTTAACATCACAGAAAGTTTTACACTTAAAAATGTCGAATTTTTTGCAAAAAAAAAGAACATTTGCGGGAAGTTTTAATTCATGACTTTATTATGAAGAAAAAGTACTGCTGAATACTTCTGGAAGCTTATGGTGAACATGCTCCATGTCAAGATGCTTATGAATGCTGGTTTAAACGCTTTAAAAGTGATGATTTCATATGTAATACCTTAATCAATAAAGATATTTTTTTTTAAAAGTGATGATTTCTGTGTGAAAGACAAAGACCATCCAGGCTGAAAAAGCTTGAAGATCAAAAATTATAAGCATAACTGGATGACGATGTGTGTCAAAAACAAAAACAACTGGCAGACAGAATAAACTTTGCTCAGCAAACAATATCTGATAATTTACAAGCAATAGGAAAGATTTTAAAGGAAGGAAAATGGGTGCCACATCCACTGAACAAAAGACAAATGGAAAACCAAAAAGTCATCAGTAAAATGTTACTTCAATGCACAAAACAAAGTATTTTTTGCATTGAATTATGACTGATGATGGAAACAGCACTTATTGTGAGAATCCTAAACGCACAAAATCATGGGTTGATCCAGATCAACCATCAACATCGACTCCAAGGCCAAATCTCTGCGGAAAGAAGACAGGAAGGTGAGGTGTATTATGAGCTTCTAAACCAGGTGAAAATATTAATACTGATCACTACTGACAATAAATAATCAATTTGAACCACGCTTTAATCTTAAAACGACCAGAATGTGCCAGAAGACAAGGCAAAGTAAATTTGCTTCAGTGATGCACCATCACACACTTCAAAACCAGTTAAAGACACATTAAAACATATTGCCTGGGAAGGAGTAACCAACTTGCTGTATTCACCAGACCTTGCTCCTTCAGATGACCAATTGTTCCAATGGTTGGTACATGCACTTTCTGAGCAGCCCTTCAAAACATATGAAGAAGTGGAACATTGGGTCTCTGAATGGTTTGCCTCAAAACAAGAAAATTTCTATTGAGCAGTATCCACAAATTACCTGAAAGATGGAGAAAATGTGTAGCTGATGATGGACATTATATTGAATAAAGCACTTTTGATGTTTCTCTTGAAATTATCATGTGTCGGAAACCAAACATTGTTCTCACTAAATGGATGTAAACAGGAAACCAGAAGGCTGGTCCACCTTCATTGCTCTTAAAGGTCAGAGCTTATCACTCACTGTTTAGTTGAAACATTATTAGCTGAAGCAGCCTCTACCTGTTTGTTTCATGTTAATTTCTGTTTTGTTATTTCCTGCCCTAAAGGCTAGGGGTGTGTCCCAAAGCCTTAATAAAAGGGAGAAAAAGGCCAGAGCAAAGGGTAGTCCTTTTCATTAGGGGAAGACTCCCATCTGGTCCCCCAATATTGCCAAATTATTATTCTCTAGTCTCTCTTTTCATTTACGTGCGGCCTCCTTCAGAACCCGAACCCTGAACCGGAAACCCGAACCACGCAGGACGTGGAAAGGGCTCCCACAATCATGTGTGGATTTTTTAATTACAAAATTTGTTATTATTAACCAGTATACCTAGTAAAAAGGGACAAATCTAGATTGACCAGTGATTTCTAGTAATCAGCCAAAACCAGTTTGGCTCAGTGGATAGAGCATCAGCCTGTGACTGAAAGGTCACAGGTTCTATTCTGGTCAAGGGTACATACCTTGGTTGCAGGCACATCCACAGTAGGAGGTGTGCAGGAGGCAGCTGATCAATGTTTCTCTCTCACCGATGTTTCTAATTCTCTATCCCTCTCCCTTTCTCTCTGTAAAAAATCAATAAAATGTATTTTAAAAAATTTTCTAGTAATCACTAGTAATCACCAGTAATGACCAGTTCTAGTCTAGAAGTACAAGTTGAAATGAATTAGACTAATTTCATCTTTTGTTCATTTCTGATTACTACATATTTGATGAATGACTTTTCTATGCAAAGCACTGCTATGAAAACAGAAGAAAAACAAAACCTTGTGTTATGTACACATCAGCCATCAAAGATTTGGCTGATGGATTAATTCTAAGATCAAATTATAGCAGGATAATAGAGCAAATTGAAAGTGAATCTAAAGAATATTAACTTTATTTCATTAATAAATTTTTCAACGCATTCCCTATTCTTTCCAGGACTCTTCATTGAATGACTCTGATGTGCAGTGTAGAAACCATAGAGTTGAGTGTTTGGGCAGAGGGCACAGCTAGTTCCAGCAAGGAAACAGTCCTGATGCATCTGGACAGCAAGGAAGCCAGTGTGGCCTAGCAGTGTGCACTGCAGGAGGGCAGAGGTGAGGATGAGCTCAGAGAGGTGACCATGTTCTGGATCTTGAGGGTCTCATAGACCCCTAGGAGGACTTGAGGACTGAGAGTAGAAGGTGATGCAGAGTTTGGGACAATGGTTTATAACTTGATTAGGATAGGATCATTCTGGCTGCTAGAGTGCGCATAGACGGGAGGGTATAGAGGTAGGAAGCAGGGAGATAAAGAAGAAGGCCTCTGCAGTAAACCTGGTGAGAGATGGTGGTGGCTGTCAGGGCACAGACTAATGTGGTGAGAAATGGAATGTGAATACGTCAAAGGTTTTGCTGATGGACAAAAGATCTTAATGAAAGAAGTCCAACAAGTTTCCAAGATAGATCAGCTGAGCAAGTTGAAGGGAAACATTGCAGAGAAGTGAGAGGGAAAAGACGGGAGGAAGGAGGTTCCAGAGCACAGTGAGCTCAGATCTGGACATTTTCCAGCTGATGTTGGATGGAGGTGGAGGTGGATATGGGATTTCTGAGATGATGCTGGCTGAGGTAAGCAGTTGGTGGACTTCAGTGTATAAATGAGATTTAAAGGCACAAGTCATGAGATCACTAAGGGGTGGAATGTAGCTAAAGTAGAATCTCAGCACCTTCTCTCTTGGGAATGTTCGTTTACTTGGGCTGTCATACAGTAGACCACGGACTCACAGGTTAAACTACAGACATGTATTATCTCTCAGATGTAGAGGTAGAAGTCTGAGCTAAGGGGATCTGCAGGGTTGTTTCCTTCTGAGGACTGAGAGGGGCATTCAGATCCATGCCTCTCCCTGACTCTGATACCTTGCTGGCAACTCTGGGACTTGTAAAAGTGCAACCTCGATTTCTTCTTGAGCTTACCACAGTGTTGTCCCTATTTTTTTTAAAAAAAAATATATTTTATTGATTTGTTACAGAGAGGAAGGGAGAGGGATAGAGAGTTAGAACCATCGATGGGAGAGAAACATCCATCAGCTCCCTCTGCACACTTCCTACTGGGGATGTGCCCATAACCAAGGTACATGCCCTTGACCAGAATGGAACCTGGGACATTTTAGTCTGCAGGCTGACGCTCTATCCACTGAGCCAAACCGGTTAGGGCATGTTGTCCCTATTTGTATGTGTGTGTTTATATCTGTGTGTGTGTCTCCAAACTTTTTTTTTGGAGAAGGACATGAAACATATTGGATTAGTGCCCATGCCAATGACCTCCAATTAACTTGGTTATGACTCCAATCACCCTGTCTCAAAATAAGGTTCCTATCTGATTTAATGGAGTAGAGACAACAGCATATAAACTAGGGGTGGGGAGGTGACCAATTCAACTTACAGCATTGACACATCCAACATTAAAATGTGGCATGTTGAAGAGAAAATATAAAATCAATGAAAGAAGCTAATAAATATGAAAAAAATAGGAAAGTGAAAACTAATGGGGTAAAAAAAAAACAAACAAAATAAGGAAAGTTTCTCATTACAGCTTACCTAATAGTTTTAGGCACAGAGCAGAGGCCACTTTGAATGAAGTGGAGAGAATGATTAAAATATAACAGCTCTGGTGGCATTCTTAAATGCCTGAGCATTGACCAGTGAACCAGGAGGTCATGGTTCTCTTTCTGTTCAGGGCACATGCCCAGGTAGCGGGCTAGATTCTCAGTGTGCCCTGTGCATGAGGCAGCCAATGAATGATTCTCATCATTGATGTTTTTATCTCTCTCTCCTCCTTTTTTCCTCTCTAAAATCAATAAAGATGTTTTAATAAGTAAGTAATGTATATAATATAAGAGACATTCAGATGAGCGAGGCCACAGGATCATCAGAGGTCAGAACACATCACTGCCTTTTATTTTGAATGAGATAGGAAAAGATTTTGATCATTGACTTTTAGAATAATTGAATTGGTTGAATGATGTGGGTGAGAGTTGCTTTGGATGGGCCTAAGAGAATGGGGAAGTGCAATCTACACTTGATATGACAATCCCTTTAAGTACTTTTCTACCTTGGAAAGCAAAGCAAAGAGGTTGGAGGATGAGGTGGGAAAAGGGATGTAATATAATTTGTTTTCATATGAAAAAAATATTAAAAACATGTTTGCATGCTGACAGGAAAGATTCATAATGGAAATTCTTGTGATAAAGGAAGATTTGGTTCAGTGATATCCTTGAGAAATAAAAGGAAATTCAGGACAACCAGGGAGATGGCTTGAAAAATCCAGGGCTCAAGCACTCTTCAACAAAAGTGAGAGGCAGAGTGTCTAGGCCAAAGGTATCTGGATAGAATTAGGAATGGGGAGAAGCTGATGGAATTCCTCTTTTTTATTTTATTTTTTCTTTATTGATTGAGGTATGGCATATCTCTCCTTATCCCCCATGGCCCACCATCCCCACTCATGCCCTCATCCCCCTGGTGTCTGTGTCCATTGGTTAGGCTTATATGCATGTATACAAGTCCTTTGTTTGATCTCTTTCCCTTACCCCCTGCCTTCCCTCTGAGGTTTGCTGGTCTGATCAATGCTTCTCTGTCTCGGGATCTGTTTTTGTTCATAAGTTGATGTTTGTCATTATATTCCACAAATGAGTGATAATTATCTTTCTCTGACTGGCTTATTTCTCTTAGCATAATTCTCTCCAAACATGTTCAAAGTCACTAATCATACCAAAGATTCAAATCAAAATGACAATGAGGTACCATCTAACACCTGTCAGAATAGCCATTATCAACAAATCAACAAATGACAAGTGCTGGCGAGGATGAGGAGAAAAATGAACCGTCATGCACTGCTGGTGGGAATGCAGACAGTGCAGCCACTGTGGAGAACAGTATGGCGTTTCCTCACAAATCTAAAAATGGAACTCCCATGATGTATTTTTGGGAAAGGCCTTTTGCTTTCATTAAACTTTCAATATAAAAAAAATGTTCATGGAATATGTAAAGTGACCCAGAATACATCATGTTATTCTAGAACATTTTCTGAATACAACATGCCCACACAGGGAATTCTGAAGGGTGCATGATGGATCTTTAAGAATCACTGCCTCGTAGTCATGTAGTAGCTTGTCTCATGTGCGAGAGAACCTGCAAAAGAAAGATGCTATGGAGGCCATTGACATCATCCCAGGACATCAAAATGGCAGTGGGAGAGCATTCCTTGTCCTCTTCCTGAAATTTCAACAAGTTAACCAACTATAATTCAACAAAGAAATCCCTTGTCAACCCAAATGCACATCTGAGAGCTCCACACATTGGCACATCTAAACGTGGTCCCTGGGAATAATCTAGGAAATAAGAAATTTTTAAAAAAGCACAGACTGCAAGCAGATGCAACCCTGCAGCTAAGAAATGATGGCCCAGAGGCTGGGAGAGGGAAGAGGCACTTCCTTTGATCGGGAGGGACAGAGCTGCGGGTGGGGACAACTCAGTAGAGCAAGTGGTGAGGGAGCCAAGTGCCCATCAGTACATACATGGATAAAAAACGAACAACAAAAAAAAACTGTGTTCGATTTACATAAAGGAACATTATTCAGTCATAAAAAAAACAAAAACTCAGAAATCTTACCATTTACCACAGCATGGATGGACCTAGAGATTTATTTTCATCATGAGAAATCCCTCAGAAGTTGTTATTTCTGGTTATCATTTCTGGACAGAAATAAAGATGACCAGATACCCAGCCTCACTTGAAGAATATCTTGAATGCTTCCTACCAGTAAATGTGCCACTGGCTCATGGTCTGACCAGGTTCCTGGCTGGCCGCTGATGAAGAGAAAGAGGATTTCCTGTGTCTGTTGTATGAGGGCGGCACCAGACATGAGAGCCAGTGTGGCGAGGAGCAGCCAGTGCTGGGCATGAAGCTGAGCTCCGAGCTGACCTCAGTCCTCAAAATGCACCCTTCTGGCCAGGAGAGACCATCCAATGAGCAATCACCCTCTCACACTCATTCCATATAGTAGTGGACACAAGCGAAGTATGTTTTATGGGAAAAGGAATTGCTGGGGACTGGGAAAGTCAATTCCCAGTAACCCAGAGTGAAGCTTTTGGTAAAGTTTCTGAAGAGCAATGGCCAGACTTCTTCAAGGCCTCTTTCCATAGGAATGAAGGCCTCCTCCCTCTAAACATGATGTAAATGCTGAA
Organism: Lasiurus cinereus; assembly: GCA_011751065.1. Classification (NCBI taxonomy): domain Eukaryota; kingdom Metazoa; phylum Chordata; class Mammalia; order Chiroptera; family Vespertilionidae; genus Lasiurus; species Lasiurus cinereus. The sequence continues at coordinate 10,258 of JAAGEH010001814.1, forward strand.
TTTCCTGATGTTCTCATGTATAGGCCTGCTCATACAAAGCAACCTGGGCCCTAGAATCCACTACAGAATTAATTGCCAATAGCAAGGTTCCTCAGTAACTGAATTCCATGCCACCTTCAAACAGTTATGTAATCGCTCAAATGGACAAACAAATAAAAGCACAATATTTTTAAACACACATGGTGTCAAAATAAGCGAAAGGAAAATCAGGTGGGCGAAAATAAAAAGGACCCCATGTCAATTTTATAGAAAGGATTCCTTTATTAACTTTTGGTTGAGAATATGCTTATATACTTTCAGAAAACAACTCCAAGACCAAGTGGACTCCTGCCACAGAGAGGAACTGACAGGTCTGCTCCAACCATGAAGACAAGAGGAGAAACAGTCCAGAGATGGAGGACGCAGAGGACACCTTGCCATGTGAGCAGTCAGCAGCTGTGCATCGCTACAGGATGCCTAGGACCAAACCAGAGAGGGTTGGACCGGCATTGCCACCATTTGTCCACCATCCAGATACCATTGCTGACACGTACACATAAGGAACTGTTTGACATTGAAACTGGGACTCAAATATTTTTTGTTCATATAAGTTTATTTCTAGCCTGCAGAGGCAAGATGTTTTTAAAGAAAAAATCAGGGAGGAAAAACAGATACAGAGGCAAAGAAGCAATGAACACAGTGTCATGCTACAGCGGGAAGGCAGGGGAGGTTGGGGGGAGGGACTTGTAAGAGATCAACCGAAGGACTTGTATGCCTGTATGTAAGCATAGCCAATGGATACAGGACACTGGGTGGGGGAGGAGGGGGACACGTGAGGGCATGTACTGGGTGGTGAGGAAGGCCGGGGTGAGGTCAATAGGGGAAAAAAAGGGGGGATGCATATGTACTACTATTTGTAATACTTTAAACAATAAAAATATATATATTAAGAAAACAAAGACCATCAAAAATAAAAAATAAAAATATTCCCTCAAATTAAACTAAAAAACAAAAATGAATAAGTAAAAAGAAAATTCACATTTGTATTTAATGAGTTTAATACCAAAGTATTCAGGATACCTAAGAACAGGAATAAGAAAGGGATGCCCACTCACACCTCTCCTGTTCGACATAGTACTGGAAGTATTAGCCATTGCAATTAGACAGGAAGAAGAAATAAAAGGCACCCAAATTGGAAAAGAAGAAGTAAAGCTGTCCTTATTTGCAGATGACATGATACTGCACATAAAAAACCCAAAGGACTCCATTCCAAAACTAACTGAGTTAATAAATGAATTCGGCAATGTAGCAGGATACAAAATTAATGCCAAGAAATCTGTGGCATTTCTATACTATAATAGTGAAATTACAGAAAGAGAGACTCAAAAAGCAATCCCATTTACCATCGCACCAAAAAAATTAAGATACCTAGGAATAAACCTAACTAAAGAGGTAAAAGAACTATATGTAGAAAACTACAGGACACTGAAAAAAGAGATAGAGGAAGATGTTAACAGATGGAAGAGCATACCATGCTCATGGATTGGGAGAATCAACATCATTAAAATGTCCATACTACCCAAAGCAATCTATAGATTCAATGCTTTACCCATTAAAATACCAATGACATATTTCACAAACTTAGAAAGAATTCTTCATAGATTCATTTAGAAGAGAGACCACGAATAGCCACATCAATTCTGAGGAAGAAGAATAAAGTAGGTGGGATCTCAATACCAGATTTCAAGCTATATTACAAAGCAACTGTTCTCAAACAGCTGGTACTGGCACAAGAACAGACATGTAAACCAATGGAATAGAATAGAAAATCCAGATATCCACCCAAACCACTATGCTCAACTAATATTTGACAAAGGAGGCATGAACATACAATGGAGCCAAGATAGCTTCTTCAATAAATGGTGTTGGGAAAATTGGACAGATACATGCAAAAAAATGAAACTGGACCACCAACTTACACCAAATACAAAAATAAACTCAAAATGGATACAGGACTTAAACATTAGAAGGGAAACCATAAAAATACTAGAGGAATCCACAGGCAGCACAATCTCAGATATATGCCGAAAGAACTTCTTCACTGATGCTGCTCCAAAGGCAATGGAAGCTAAAGGAAAAATAAACAAATGGGACTACATCAAAAGAAAAAAAAAAACAGCAAGAAAGACCACTGTATGGAAGAACATATTTGCAAATGTTATCACTGATAAGGATTAAATCTCCAATATCTACAGCCAACTTATACAACTTAATAAAAGGAAGATAAACGATCCAATAAAAAAATGGGCAATGGACCTAAATAGAACCTTTTTGAAAGATGACAGAAGGAAGCCCAAGAGACACATGAAAACATGTTCAAAGTCACTAATTATCCGAGAGATGCAAATCAAAACGACAATGCAATACCATCTTACACCTGTCAGAATGGCAATCATCAACAAATCAACAAACGACAAGTGCTGGCGAGGATGTGGAGAAAAACGAACCCTTGTAAACTGTTGGTGGGAATGCAGACTGGTGCAGCCACTGTGGAGAACAGTATGGAGTTTTCTCAAAAAACTAAAAATGGATCTCCCATTTGACCCAGCAATCCCACTCTTAGGAATTTATCGTAAGAAATTACAAACACCAATCAGAAAGTATTTATGCACCTTTATGTTCATAGCAGCACAATTCACAATAGCTACAATTTGGAAACAGCCTAGGTGCCCATCAGCAGATGAGTGGATCAGAAAACTGTGGTACATCTACACAATGGAATTCCATGCTGCCATAAAAAAAGAAGGAACTTTTACCATTTGCAGCAACCTGGATGGAACTGGAGAGCCTTATTCTTGGTGAAATAATCTATTCAATGAAGGAGAAGCACCACATGATCTCACTCATTTGTGGATAATAAAGAACATTGTAAACTGATGAACAGAGAGATAGATACAGAGGCAGTAAAGCATCAAACAGACTGTGAAATTACAGCAGGAAGATGAAGGAGAGGTGGGGTAGATAAGAGATCAATCAAAGGACTTGTATGCATGCATATAAGCATAACCAATGAACATAGATACTGGGGGGTTGGTGTATGCCTGGGAGGAAAGGGGAACAATGGGGAGATATGTATACATGTAACACAATAAAAAAAAGTATTCAGGATAAATGAAACTATGTGTTTTTGTGGTTCTTTTTCTTGAAGCATCTTATTTATCTCGTTAAAGGCTCTCTACTTACATACACTTCCTTGAAAGAATAGATAAACAACTGGATAAAAAGTAATTTGTGAATAAAGACTGAATCTACAGATGGTGCTATGATACCTTTGTAAAATTCAGTTTTATTTTTAAATATATTTTATTGATTTTTACAGAAAGGAAGGGAGAGGGATAGGAAGTTAGAAACATCGATAAGAGAAACATCAATCAGCTGCCTCCTGCACACCTCCAAAAGGGGATGTGCCCACAATCAAGGTACATGCCCTTGACCTGAATTGAACCTGGGACCTTTCAGTCCACAGACCAATGCTCTATCCACTGAGCCAAACTGGTTTCGGCATAAAAATTCAGTTTTATTTTTAGTTTAGGTTTAATTTAATTTGGGTTAGTTTAGTTTAAGGGAAACATGATTTCATTATTTAGTTGTTGTTTTATTTATCCAGAGATAATAAGATGGAATTATTTCTCTTTACTTTTGTATTTTATTATTAAATGGGAAATATCATACTTACTCCTGGAAAAAAAATCCACTGTATTTACTCTTTGTCAATGCTAAATACTCCCTTAGATTGAATAATAGTCAGATTTGTGTGTTTTTTTATCTTCGATTCTTTTGCCCATCACTCAGCATCAGTTTTTATTAACCAACTTACTTGGCTGTTGATGGTCTCAAATAAAATTACTGCACTGAGAACTGGGTGGTAGAGGGGTAAAGATAAACATTTCAATATGAGAATCAATTTAACCTCTTCCTTGTAATAATGAGGTCAAATGAAGATGTCTTGGAATTAAGCCACAGCAACCCAGGATGGAAGACCGAGCTGCCAATGGGAAAACATATTTCCGGCCATTTTTAAATTTAAATTATTTAATTTTTCTTATAACTGTATTATAAATTATGATTAGGCATAGAAGGATATACGGTGACTGGATCAGTCTGCTTTGAACACAGCAAATAGACACTACAGCCAGAAATTAAGTGGGTATCAGAGCACAGAAATCTTCCCATGCTTTCCAATTAGCTCTTGGTGACTGACTACCTGCAATTGACTGGGTTGGAGATGTTCAAAAGCTGGTGTGGATATGGGGTGCATTGGAGAATGGGGGAGAAACACTGTCATGCTGCATAGTGCAAAGATTTATAAAAAAGATGAGTATAACTTTTAAAAAAGAAGAAAATTTAAATTCCTGGAGGTGAAAGTTCTGATAACTTAGTTTTCCAATCACTTGAGGTTATGTATGAGAGCGAGCTTTAGGAATGATGACATGTACTACCATGTTGCTATTACTATGTTTTACTGCAGTGTGCATGCTGCTCTAGCCCGGAGTCTTTCTGAAACGTTTATACTGGCATTAATTTCAACATAAAGGAATTATAATAAAACTAGTGTCCCGGTGCATGAAATTTGTGCACATTAAAAGGGAATTGAATTGAGAAATTTTTTAATATAATAGATGTGTCAGAAATGAAAGTTAGTAAAATGTATATGAGCATCTCCCTCTGGTCAGAGTCTAGGGCACTGCAGGACCCAGAGTTAAGTCCCTGCCCAGCCATGTGTGCATTGAAATTGTACAAGACCCACACCTGGCCGAACCCATTGGGCTCGGGGGATGCTTCCTCAGGTCCCCTGGCCCCAGCAATAGGGCGGGGGAAGGGGAGGGGGGGAACAGCATCAGGTCTCCCAGCCCGGCCCCAGGTTACCTGGTGGCCCTGGATCTGGGGCGGGAGGGTGGGAGGGGCGCGGGGTGTAGCCTGATGTCTCCTGGCTGGACTCAGATTCACCAGCCTGGGCATGAGAGCTCAAGGGTGTGTTGAGTATTTGTATATTAGCTCTTTATTATCTATAGGATGATGGAGAATGACTTCTGTATGATTTTAAAATTAGTATAGATGTCAACATGCTAGCTGGTGTGTCGCAGAGGTTAGAGCACAGGCCCCAGGACTGCAGGGTTGCAGGTTGCATTCTGGTCATGGACACATACCTCCCTTGCGGGCTCTATTCATGAGTCAGTCTGGGCATGTGCAGGAGATAGCCAATCCTTGTGTCTCTCTCACATGAATACTTCTGTCTCTCTATCTCTTCTTCTTCCTCTTTCTCTATAAATAAATAATAATAAAATATATATATATATATATATGTACTAATAGAGGTCTGAAAAAAGATTACATAAATCAGGATCTACAAAAATAGCATAAAAATAAATATAGCTTTAGAAAAATTGATCCTTTGTAATAAAAGAGAATTACACATTAATTGCACAATGAAAATATTTGTAGCATTTCTAATGTATTTCTGCACAGAATTTTTTTTTGAGGTAAACTCAATAATCCTGGTGACAACATTAATCATTCACTTATATCTTTGCTTTTAAGATTAAAACATTTCACATTGAACTCGGTACTCTCTTTATCTAAAGAACAGAACATTTTCTCTTGATCTTTGCATCATGAAGTCACTCAGTATAGATATAATGACAATTATGTAGGAACTCCCAGAACTATTTACCCTGTGGGAGAGATACTGTGACCTCTTTCAGAGTTCTGTGATG
>JAAGEH010001815.1:0-11766 GCA_011751065.1 Lasiurus cinereus
AAAAAAACACTTTGGAACAAAACCGAGGACAAGTTTTCATGGTGAGTATATCTGTGCATGCTTATCATATTCCTACAGCTATCACTCAGCTATTTCAGTAGGTAACAGTCGCTTGGTACAACATATTTTAGATCTGGTCACAGTGAGACCTTATGTGAGAACTAGAGGCCCCGTGCACAAAATTCGTGCACAGGGGTGTGTGTCCCTCAGCCAAGCCTGCACACTCCCCAATCTGGGACCCCTGGATCAGGCCTAAACCGGCATTCGGACATCACTCTCACAATCCAAGACTGCTGCCTCCCAACTGCTTGCCTGCCTGCCCTTCTGATTCCCCCTAACAGCTTCTGCCTGCCAGCATGATCACCCCCTAGTCACTCCCCTGCCAGCCTGATTGATGCCTAACAGCTCTACTGCCAGTCTATTTGCCCCTAACTACCCTCCCCTGTAGGCCTGGTCACCCATAACTGCCCTCCTTTGCAGGCCTGTTTACCCCTAACTTCCCTTTCCTTCTGGCCATGGTGAAGGGTATGTACTTTGGTTGTGGGCACACCTTCAGTCAGGAGCGTGCAGGAGGCAACTGATCGATGACTCTCTCTCATCGATGTTTTTAACTCTCCACCTCTCTCCCTTCCTCTTTATAAAAAATCAATAAAATACATTTTTAAAAAATGGGGGGTATCAAGGAGATAAAAGGAGACCCAACCTCAGAATGCATGAAATTCATTGTCCACCTTCAGTCCTGGTGTTCATGAGCACCCTCAGTAGTGGGCAGGGTGTATGCAAAGACACCTGCACTACTGCTGACTTATGCCCACTGATTACCCCTCACTTCTAAGGGACATGCATGGTGAGGAGTGTGGCGCATGATCATTCATGGTCATAAATGTCTAGTTCAGAGCAATGTGACCCTTTGTTCAAAAGAAAGTTTATCCCACGTAGCTTCTTATAAGAAAAAGGCCCTCCATTACATTATGTAGCACAGCAGACAATAAAACATGGAAGGAGCTAACCACTGTGTCTATGGTAAATTGTAAGTGTGTCTATGAGTTTACATCTTCCATTCTTATTTTGACATGTAGTTTTGGACACATTCTTTTCCACAAGAAATCTTGTGGGTCCGCTATTTGTGAAAACTGCAAATGGGGAATTAGTGACTGGTCACAGGGCCCCATCCATCCCCGGGCCTTTCTGCCCATCAGGCCTTTGGAAGATGCACTCCTGGTATCCCACCACATGCTCTCCTGTCACAGGCTATGGACAAGGGGCACAGGGACAGAGCTGTTCATCAACTGAGTGGATAAGGGGATGAAATTAAGATGCTGCCAAAGAAAATCGTTATATGCTTACATACCAATTCTTTCCTTTTCAGAATCAAAGAAATATGATTAGATGAAGTGATTGTAGTTTGATTTCTATGCAAGGAATTCAAGAAAACATCGACAGCCGAGACCGGTTTGGCTCAGTGGATAGAACGTTGGCTTGCAGACTGAAAGATCCCAGGTTCAATTCCGGTTGGGGGCATAAACCTTGCTTGCCGGCACATCTCCACAGTGGGGCATGCAGGAGGCGGCTGATCGATGTCTCTCTCTCATCAATGTTTCTGACTTTCTATCTCTCTCCCTTCCTCTCTGTAAAAAATCAATAAAATATATTTAAAAAGAAAAGAAAACATCGACAAATAAAACAAAAGCAAATAAAATGCCGTGTTCTGCATGTTGTAATTTATATTATCTAATATGTAACTATTATGCTTACATTGCAGGTGATATTTGTGAATTCTTAAGTTTGTCTTTACGGAAAATCTAGGAATTCATATGCTGTGTATTATTCCTGTCAAAAGATATTTAAAATAATAGAAGTTCTAGGCTAATTCCAAGTATATGAGGATTTTGGGAAGTGTGGTCACTGAGAACAATTGATCTGTTTCTTTATAGAGCTTCCTTAACTATTCAGATAGTATAGCCGATAATCAGTGTCTACAAATTTAACAGCTCGGCAGATAGAATTCTGTGCCAAATTAATCCCAACATATCTCAGAGTTTCCTGTCTGGTGTGTCTCAGTGATTAGAGTAATGGCCCATGCACTGAAGGGTCTCTGGTTCAATTCCAGATAAAGAACAGTTTCCCGGTTGCAGGCTCAATTCCTGGCCCCAGGCAGCGGCTGGAAGGAGGAAAAACCAATCTCTCTCTCTCTCTCTCTCTCTCTCTCTCTCTCTCTCTCTGAGTCTCTCTCTCCCACATTCCTCTCAATACCTTCTTCTCTCTCTAAAAATCAATGAAAAAATATGGTGTGTATTTCTTTTATTTTCATTTGAAGCTTTGGGTCTCATATTCTTACTCAAAACATAAAGAAATGTTAGAGAAAATGGGAAGCGGAAAGACTCAAACCATTCTTGTCAAGGGCATGTACCTTGGTTGTGGGCACATCCCCAGTAGGAGGCGTGCAGAAGGCACCTGATCCATGTTTCTGTCTCACTGATGTTTCTAACTCTCTATCCCTCTCCCTTCCTTCTCTGTAAAAAATCAGTAAAATGTATTAAAAGTAACCACAAATAATTTGTAAAAGGAATGGGAAGAGATGTGTTAAAATAAAACCTACTTCTAAAACAATGAAGGTTGCCTAGACTACAACCCTGAAGGGGTCGAGGAGATTACAGGAGACCCAACCTCAGAATGAATGTAATTCATTGTCCAACTTCAGTCCTGGTGTTCATGAGAGTCCTCAGTAGTGGGTAGGGTGTCTGCGAAGACACCTGAACAACTGGTGATTTGTGACCAGTGATTACCCTTCACTTCCAAGGGACATCCATGGTCAGGGGTGTGGCACATGCCCATTCATGGTCATAAGTGGGTAGTGCAGAGAAATGAATTCCTTTGTTCAAAAAAGAAAGGTATTTCCTGTATAAAGGCGTCTCCTTCCATTATACAGCACAGCAGACACTAAAACTCAGAAGAGGACTAACCACTCTGTCTTTTGCAAATTGTAAGATTATTTATGTGATTTCATCTTCCTTTCTTATTTTTAATATGTAGTCTTAGACACATTATTTTTTCCCAAAAGTCTTCTGGTCAACTATTGTGAAAATTGCAATGGGAAATTATTGACTGGTCAGAGGGTGCCTTTCTACCCATCAGGCCTTTGGAAGGTGTGCTCCTTAAATCCCACAACATATCTCCTGTCACAGGCTGTGGAGAAGGAGCAAAGAGAAAAGAGATGTTTTTAAGTGAGGGGATAAGGGAATGAAGTGAAGATGCTGTCAATAAAGATAGGAATATGCTTACATTCCAATTCTTTCTTTTTCAGAATTATAGAAGAAAAATGATTACATGATGTAATTGTAGTTTGATTTCTATGGAAGCAATTCAAGAAAACATCTTCAAGTAAAATAAAACCAAATAAAATCCTGTGTTGTATATGTTATTTATTATATACTTAAATGTAACTATTATGCTTACATTGCAGATATTTGTGAATTCCTAAGTTTGTCTTTAACTGAAGAAAAATCTTAGAATTTCATATGCTGTATACATTTTCTGCCAAAACATATATAATAAGAGGCCCCATGCACGAATTTGTGCAGGGGTGGAGCCCTACCCCAATCAGGGCTTATTGGGATTGGCCACAGGAAGTTGGACAGCCCCCAACAGTGCATATCATAGTGACTGGTTTTTGCAGTTGTTCTGGTCTCTTAGGATTTTATATATAGATAGTAAAAATACTAAGCTAATTGCAATTATATGAGGATTTTTGTAAGTGTAATCACTGAGCAAAATTGATCTGTTTATTTATGGAGATCCTTAACAATTCAGATAGTACAGCCATAATCAGTGTGTGTGCAAATTTAATTGTTCAGTAGATAGAAATAGAATTCTGTGCCAAATTAATCTCAAAATGCCTCAGAGATCCCTGGCTGGTGTTTCTCAGTGATTAGAGGAATGTCCCATGCACTGAAGAGTCTCTGGTTCAATTCCGGGTCAAAGGTAGGTTCCTGGATTGTAGGTTCAATTTCAGGCCCCAGTCAGGGGTGGGGGGGGGGGTGGGCTTCTCTTTCTGTCCCCCTCTTCCTCTCCCCATTTCTCATTACCTCCCACTCTCTCTAAAAGGCAATGGAAAAAATTATTCTCAGGAAGAATCAACAAAAAAATTTTCTCAGAGTACCAACAAAGGCAAAAGTCATTCTTAAAAAGATGCATTTCCCATATTGAGAAAACCTTTATTTTGAATGGGTTTTAAAATCTCTCAAATTTGGATTTCTAAATGCCAATGGCTCTCTTTCTTTCTTTTTTTTAAATTTACTGTTGAAACTACTACTGGTGTCCTCTTTTTGTTTCCCTATTGATAGCACTCCTCCCTACTATCAACCCCTTCCCAGTCTTTCAGCCCACTATTTTCTGCATCCAAGGATTATAAAGTCTAATAAAAGAGCAATATGCAAATTAACCATCACTCCACTACACCAACCAGCCACGTCCACTAGCCAATCAGGAGCAACTGTGCAAATTAAACCAACAAAGATGGCTGTGGCCACAGAGCAATCAGGAGGCTTGGGTTTCCCCAGCAATGGAGGAAGCCAAACTTTCCACACACCCTGGCTGGCCCAGGTCTCCACTCAAGGCTACAAAGTTTCAATTACAGAAGATAAATAAATCCCAACAAAAATGACTGCAGCCACAGAGCAAGCAGGAGGCTTGGCTCTGCTGAAGGCTACAAAGTTTCAATTATAGAAGATAAATAACTTCCAGATATCAGGGCCTCCTCTTGTGTCACTGGGAAGTGTGGCTGGCCTGCAAAACCACCGCAGGCCCCTTGCCCAGGGCACCCCATACCCCAAGGGAACCCCCACCCTGATCCAGGACACCACTCAGGGCAAACCAGCTGGCCCTCACCCATGCACCAGGCCACTATCCTATGTAATAAAAGAGTAATATGCAAATTGACTGTCACTCCAGCAAACAAGTAGGCTGCCCTCATGTGGACACAAGATGGCCACCATAAGATGGCCAGCAGGAGAGGGAAGTTGGGAGGGACCAGGCCTACAAGGGAGGGCAGTAAGGGAGAATCAAGCCTATAGGAGAGGGCAGATAGGGTTGACCAGGCTGGCAGAGGAGGGAAGTTGGGAGTGACTGGGCCTTCAGGGAAGGGAAGTTGGGGGGGACCCAGGCATGTAGGGGAGAGCAGTTAGGGGAGCCAGGCCTGCAGGAGAGGGCAGTTAGAAGCAAACAGGCTGGCAGGGGAGCATTTAGGCATCAATCAGGCTAGCAGGAGAGAGGTTAGGGGGTGATCAGGCTGACAGAACGAAGCGGTTAGGGAAAGTCAGAAAGGCAGGCAGTTAAGCAATTAGGAGCCAGCAGTCATGGATTGTGAGAGGGATGTCCAACTGCCTGTTTGGGCCTGATCCTACTGTGCACAAATTTTGTGCCCTGGGCCTCTAGTATGTATCCTATCTAATAAAAGAGTAATATGGAAATTGACCATCACTCCAACAGACAAGATGGCTTCCCCAATGTGGACACAAGATGGCCACCATAAGATGGCAGGCAGGGAGGGGAATTGGGAGAGACAAAGGCTGCAAGGGAGGGCAGTTGGAGGTGATCAAACCTTCAGGGGAGGGCAGTTAGGGGTGACTAGGCCATTAGAGGATGAAAGTTGGGGGCAACCAGGCCTGCAAGGAAATGCATTTGGGGGGGGGGTACCTAGGCTTGCAGGGGAGGGAAGTTGGGGGGACGGGAACCAGACCTGCAGGGCAGGGAAATTAGGGGTGACAAGGCCTTCAGGAGAGGGCAGTTAGGGGCAAACAGGCTGGCAGGGGAGCAGTTAGACATCAATTAGGCTGCAGGGGAGTGGTTAGGAGGTGATCAGGCTGGCACAAAGAAGCAATTAGGGGCAATCAGGAAGGCAGGTAAGCAGTTTGAAGCCAGCAATCGTAGATTGTGAGAGGGATGTCTGACTGCCCGTTTAGGCCCTATCCTAGGATCGGGCCTAAACGGGCAGTCAGACATCCCTCAAGGGGTCCCAGATTGGAGAGGGTTGAGGCTGGCCTGAGTGACACACCCCTTGTGCATGAATTTCATGTACCAGGCCTCTAGTATATATATAAATTTTGTAATTGATCTCTTCCCTTCCCCCACCTCTTTTCCTCTGAGAATCCTGTCTGTTGCATGCTTCCAGGTGTCTGAATCTTTTTTGCTTGTCAGTTAATTTTGTTCAATAGAATCCACATATGTGTGTCTCATGTGATACTTATCTCTCCTGAAAAGCAAAGGCTATCTTTCAAAGCAGTGTTTCCCGAGAAAGAATAGCCTCCAATTCTGACATCGAGCCTTGCCTTTATGCTGGTGCTAATATTTTTAGAATGAACACTGAGGGGAACATTTGTTTTTCAGTGATCATATTCATTCTTAGTTATGCTTTAGTCATACCAGGTTCCATCCCAGTGAAAGTAGTTCCAGCCATCACAGCCCATTCTAGACACTGAGATAGAAGAAGGGGCATGCAAACAAGGGAAGGAACAAATGCATGCTGGTTCTCTTCTAGCTCTAACCTATGGTAACATCCCTTTAACTAGAACTCAGTTTTTTGGTCACAGTCATTTGCAAAAGAAGCTGGGGCATGTTTTTTTTTTGTTTTTGTTTTTTAGGTTTTTTAAAAAAAATTTATTAATGTATTACATGTATACATATCTTCCCATTGCCCCTCTCCCCACTCCCACACATACCCTAACCCCCCAGTGTCTTGTGTCCATTGGTTATGCTTATATGCATGCCTACAAGTCCTTTGGTTGATCTCTTATCTACTCCAACTCTCCATAACCTTCTCACTGTAATTTGACAGCCTGTTTGATGCTTTACTGCCTCTGTATCTATCTTTATGTTCATCAGTTTATAATGTTCTTTAGTATCCATAAATGAGTGAGATCTGTGGTATTTTTCTTTCAGTGCCTGGCTCCAGTTCCATCCATGTTGCTGCAAATGGTAAGAATTCCTTCTTTTTTATGGCAAAAGCTGGGGCATGTTTTGTTTTGTGTTTGTTGTTTTCATGTGCCCTGCTAAAAACTAGTGTCCCATTAATATTCTATATATATAAAAGCCTAATATGCAAATTGTCTCCTCAGGAGATTGACCAGGAGACTGGGAGTTTGATCGCTTGCTATGACATACGCTGCTCACCAGGGGGCAGTGCAGAATAAAGGAAAGCTCATCTGGCAGTTGGCAGCTGGCAGGCAGGGAGGGGAGGCCCCTAGGGCAGAAAGAAGGCCCTAATTGGCCCTGATTGCCAGCCAGGCCTAAGGACCCTACCCATGCATGGATTTGGGGCACTGGTTCTAAAGTACAAAAATAAAGAGTAGATAAGCCAGTTGGAGAAGGATAAATATTATAAGATCTTAGTCATTTGTAGACTATAATGAACAACATAAATTGATGAACAAAAATAGATCCAGAGGCAAAGAAGCATCAAATATACCTTCAAACTTCAGAGGGTAGACAGGGGAGGGGGAAGGGGATAACAGATCAACCAAAGGACTTGTATGTATGCAGATAAGCAGAATCAATGGACACGGACACTGGAGGAGGGAATGTGTTGGGGGGAGGGAGTGGCCAGGAGGGGTTGATGGGGAAAAAGGAGACATATTGCCGAAACCGGTTTGGCTCAGTGGATAGAGCGTTGGCCTGTGGACTGAAGGGTCCCAGGTTCGATTCTGGTCAGGGGCACATACCTTGGTTGCTGGCACATCCCCAGTAGGGGGCATGCAGGAGGCAGCTGATCAATGTTTCTCTATTTCTCTCCCTTCCTCTCTATAAAAAATCAATAAACAATGAACATATAAAAAATTAAAAACAAATAGATATATGTAATGGGGTGTGTGCTTTAATTTTATAGCTATGGGTCTTAAATTCTTACCACAAAAAAAATAGAGAGATGATAGTGAAATTGGGAATCAGAAAGACACAAACCATTATTGAAGAATCAGTATCACCACAGTGCAAATCTTCACTCTGATTTGGTGCAATTAGAGCACAGGGCTATAGAAGGTAAGACTAATCTACAATTACCAGTAATGTAACCACTAGTCATCATCACCAGTAATCACCAGTTCCACTAGTCTAGAAGTACAGGTCATCTTTTGTTCATATCTGATATCACACCTTACTAAATATTTGATAAATTACTTTTCTATGCAACGCACTGCTATGAAAACAGACAAAAATCCTGGTGTCATGTACACATAAGGAGCTTCTAAGATCAAATGGTGGCAGAATAACAGTGCCATTTGAAAGTGAACCTAATATTTTATTAAGAAATATTTTCAATTTATTCCCTATTCTTTCAAGAAATACTTATTGAATAACACGGATGTGTAGTGTAGAAATCTCACAGTGTAGGAATGTCTGGGCAGAGGGCATGGTTCCAGGGAGGTAACAGTCCTGGTGCATCTGGAAAGCAAGGAAGCCGATGTGGTGCTCACAGTGTGAACTGGATGAAGGCGGAATTGGGGATGAGTTCAGAGAGGTCACCATGGTCCAGACTGCACGGCTTCACAGGGCCCCAGGAGGCCTTGAGGGCAGAGATGGGAGATTTGCTGGAATGATATCCTTGAGAAATCAGAGGAAATGGAAGATAACCAGGTAGGTGGCTTGACATTTGCATGACGCAAGCACACATCAACCTGGGCCAAAGGTGTTTAGATCAGCGGTTCTCAACCTGTGGGTCGCGACCCCTTTGGGGGTGGAACGACCCTTTCACAGGGGTCGCCTAAGACCATTGGAAAATGCAGGTATTTACTTTATGATACATAACAGTAGCAAAATTTCATGGTTGGGGGTCACCACCACCACATGAGGAACTGTATGCAAGGGTCGCGGCCTTAGGAAGGTTGAGAACCACTGGTTTAGATGGACTTATGAATGGGTAGAAGCTGATGGAATGCCTGTTTTGATGACATCTATATTCTCTGGAAAATAGGGAAGAGTAAGGATAGCTGAGGAGTCCTGGAGATACGGGAAAATGAAGAAAACACATGAATAGTTGAAATGATGACTTGGAAAATAAATCAACTAGGAAAAATATTTTTACTGAAATGAAGAATTCAGCGATGACTAGGATGAATTAGCAATCTGGCTCAATGTACGTATTCCAAGAACTTTTTTTATATATATTGAAAAGGTTAATGAAGGCAAAAGGGTTTTTCTGGAGATATTCTTAGAATATCTTTTATGATTCCAGAGCATTCTCTGAATACAACATGCCCATATAGAGAATTTTAGCGGGTAATGATTGATCTTTAAGAATCGCTACAGAATAGTCATGTAGTAGCTTGTCTCATGTGTCAGAGAACTTGCAAAAGAAAGATGCTATGTAGGCCATTGACTTGTCCTCTCCCTGAAACTTCGACAAGTTAACCAACTATAATTCAATAAAGAAACCCTTTGTCAACACAGATGCACACCTGAGAGGACCCACACTTTGGAACATATAAACGTGGTCCCCGGGAATAATCTGGGTGATGAGAAGTGAGAAAAGCACAGACTGGAAGCAGATACAACCCTGCAGCTGGGAGATGCTGGCTCAGAGGCTGGGAGAGGGGAGAGCTGGCTGAGGCAGGCACTTCCTTTGATCGGGAGGAACACAGAGCTGCGGGTGGGGGCACCTCAGGAGGGCAAGCGTGGTGAGGGAGCCAAGTGCCCATCAGTAGATGAGTGGATAAAAAACCCTCTGGAACATTATTCAGCCATAGAAAAGGAGGAAATCTTACAATGTACGACAGCATCAATGGACCTAGAGGATTATTTCCATCATGAGAAATCCCCCAGAAGTTGTTATTTCTGGTTATCGTTTCTGGACAGAAATAAAGATGACCAGATATCCAGCCTCACTTGAAGAATACTTTGAATGCTTCCTACCAGTAAATGTGCCACTGGTCTGACCAGGTTCCTGGCTGGCCTCTGATGAAGAGAAAGAGGATTTCCTGTGTCTGTTGTATGAGGGCGGCACCAGACATGAGAGCCAGTGTGGCGAGGGGCAGCCAGTGCTGGGCATGAAGCTGGGCTCCGAGCTGACCTCCGTCCTCAGCATGTCCCCTTCCGGCCAGGAGAGACCATCCAATGAGCAATCACCCTCTCACACTCATTCCTATATAGTAGTAGACACAAGGGAAGTATGTTTTATGGGAAAAGGAATCGCTGGGGACTGGGAAAGTCAATTCCCAGTAACCCAGAGTGAAGCCTTTGATAATGTTTCTGAAGAGAAGATGGCCAGACTTCTTCAAGGCCCCTCCTCATGGGACTAATGGCCTCCTACCTCTAAATCTGATGCAAATGCTGAATTTCCTGATGTTCTTGTGTATCGGCCTGCTCACACAAAGCAGCCTGGGCCCTGGAATCCACTATAAACTTAACTGCCGATAAGAAAGGTCCTTAGTGACTGAATGCCACACCACCTTCAAGCAGTTATGTAATCACGCAAACGTACAACCTGGCACAAACACAATGTTTTAAAAACATGAGAATAAAAAAGTCAAAAGAAAATTCACATCTTTATTTCATGAGTTTAAGGCTAAAGTATTCAGGATCAATGCAACTATGTATTTTTATGGTTCTTTTTCATGAAGCATCCTATTTTTTCGGTTCAAGGATTTCTATTTGCATCCATTCCCAGGAAAGGATGGAGAAACAATTGTATGAAAACTGATCTGTGAGTAAAGACTGAACCTGCAGATGGTGCTATGAGTCCTTTTTAAAGATCAGTTTTCTTTTTAGTTTACTTTTAGGTTTCATGCATTTGCTTTAGTTGAGTTGAGTTGAGTTGGGTTTAAGGGAAACATGATTCCATTATTTAGTTTCTTTTTATCCAGAGATAATAAAATAAAATTGTTTCTCTTTACTCTTGTCTTTTATTATTAAAACTGGAAATATTATACTTTCCACTGGAAAAAATCCACTGTATTTACAATTTGTGGATGCTAGGCTCTCCCTTAGGGGAAATAATATTCACATTTGTGTGATTTTCCTTTTCTTTTTCTGTTTCTTTTTCCTTTTTTTTGTTTTTTGTTTGTTTGTTTGTTTGTTTATCACTCAGCATTAGTTTATCTGTGACTCTCAAAAACTTACTTTGCTGTTGATGGTCTTAAATAAAATTGCGGCACTGAGAACTGCGTGATAAAGAAATAAGAACAAAACTTTCCATATATGAATCATTTCAAACTCTCCTATGTTTTAATTAGGTAAAATAAAGTTTCTTGTCATTAAGCCATAGGAACCCAGGTTTAAGACAAAGCAGCCATTGGGCAAACAAATTTCCAGCCATTTTTACATTTAAATTCTTTAATTTTTCTTATAACTGTAATATAAAATATGACTAAAATATGACTAGGCATAGGAGGATATTCTGTTACCAGATCAGTCTGCTTTGAACCAGCAAATGAGACCACAACTAGAAGTTAAGTGGGCATCAAAGCACAGTACTCTACCCATGCTTTCCAACTGGCTCTAGGCAACCACCTGCAAGGGACTAGGTTGAAGAAGTTCAAAAAGCTGTGTGGGTGAGGGTATGTGTTGGAGAATAAGGAAGAAACAGGGTAATACTTCACAGTACAGAGATTTATAAAGGGATGAGTGAGACTTTTCAAAAAGAAGAAAAGTTAAATTTCTCAAGATGATAGTTCTGGTAACTTAATTTTTAATCATTTGAGATTGTGTGTGAGAGAGGGCACTGGGAAGGATGACATTCTATAGAAATAGCACACAGCAGTGGTACTACCACCTTCTCCT
>JAAGEH010001816.1:0-11813 GCA_011751065.1 Lasiurus cinereus
AAAAAAACACTTTGGAACAAAACCGAGGACAAGTTTTCATGGTGAGTATATCTGTGCATGCTTATCATATTCCTACAGCTATCACTCAGCTATTTCAGTAGGTAAGAGTCGTTTAGTACAACATATTTTCGATCTGGTCACAGTGAGACCTTATGTGAGAACTAGAGGCCCCGTGCACAAAATTTGTGCACAGGGGATGTGTGTCCCTCAGCCAAGTCTGCACACTGCCCAATCTGGGACCCCTTGGATCAGGCCTAAGCAGGCATTAGATCATCACTCTCACAATCCAAGACTGCTGGCTTCCAACTGCTTGCCTGCCTGCCCTCCTGATTCCCCCTAACAGCTTCTGCCTGCCAGCATGATCAGCCCCTAGTCACTCCACTGCCAGCCTGATTGATGCCTAACAGCTCTACTGCCAGCCTATTTGCCCCTAACTACCCTCCCCTGTAGGCCTGGTGACCCATAACTCCCCTCCTTTGCAGGCCTGTTCACCCCTAACTTCCCTTTCCTTCTGGCCCTGTTCAAGGGTATGTACTTTGGTTGTGGGGACACCTTCAGTCAGGAGCGTGCAGGAGGCAGCTGATCAATGACTCTCTCTCATCGATGTTTCTAACTCTCTATCGCTCTCCCTTCCTCTCTGTAAAAAATCAATATATTTTTTAAAAGGGGGGGAGGGTTCAAGGAAATAAAAGGAGACCCAACCTCACAATGCATGTAATTCATTGTCCACCTTCAGTCCTGGTGGTCATGAGAGCCCTTGGTCGTGGGCAGGGTGTCTGCAAAGACACCTGCACTACTGCTGACTGGTGCCCACTGATTACCCCTCACTTCTAAGGGACATGCATGGTGAGGAGTGTGGCGCATGTTCATTCATGGTCATAAATGTCTAGTTCAGAGCAATGTGACCCTTTGTTCAAAAGAAAGTTAATAACATGTAGCTTCTTATAAGAAAATGGCCCTCCATTACATTATGTAGCACAGCAGACAATAAAACATGGAAGGAGCTAAACACTGTGTCTATGGTAAATTGTAAGAGTATATATGAGATTACATCTTCCATTCTTATTTTGACATGTAGTTTTGGACACATTCTTTTCCACAAGAAATCTTGTGGGTCCGCTATTTGTGAAAACTGCAAATGGGGAATTAGTGACTGGTCACAGGGCCCCATCCATCCCCGGGCCTTTCTGCCCATCAGGCCTTTGGAAGATGCACTCCTGGTATCCCACCACATGCTCTCCTGTCACAGGCTATGGACAAGGGGCACAGGGACAGAGCTGTTCATCAACTGAGTGGATAAGGGGATGAAATTAAGATGCTGCCAAAGAAAATCGTTATATGCTTACATACCAATTCTTTCCTTTTCAGAATCAAAGAAATATGATTAGATGAAGTGATTGTAGTTTGATTTCTATGCAAGGAATTCAAGAAAACATCGACAGCCGAGACCGGTTTGGCTCAGTGGATAGAACGTTGGCTTGCAGACTGAAAGATCCCA
This sequence comes from Lasiurus cinereus, assembly GCA_011751065.1. Lineage (NCBI taxonomy): Eukaryota > Metazoa > Chordata > Mammalia > Chiroptera > Vespertilionidae > Lasiurus > Lasiurus cinereus. The sequence continues at coordinate 1,499 of JAAGEH010001816.1, forward strand.
GGTTCAATTCCGGTTGGGGGCATAAACCTTGCTTGCCGGCACATCTCCACAGTGGGGCATGCAGGAGGCGGCTGATCGATGTCTCTCTCTCATCAATGTTTCTGACTTTCTATCTCTCTCCCTTCCTCTCTGTAAAAAATCAATAAAATATATTTAAAAAGAAAAGAAAACATCGACAAATAAAACAAAAGCAAATAAAATGCCGTGTTCTGCATGTTGTAATTTATATTATCTAATATGTAACTATTATGCTTACATTGCAGGTGATATTTGTGAATTCTTAAGTTTGTCTTTACGGAAAATCTAGGAATTCATATGCTGTGTATTATTCCTGTCAAAAGATATTTAAAATAATAGAAGTTCTAGGCTAATTCCAAGTATATGAGGATTTTGGGAAGTGTGGTCACTGAGAACAATTGATCTGTTTCTTTATAGAGCTTCCTTAACTATTCAGATAGTATAGCCGATAATCAGTGTCTACAAATTTAACAGCTCGGCAGATAGAATTCTGTGCCAAATTAATCCCAACATATCTCAGAGTTTCCTGTCTGGTGTGTCTCAGTGATTAGAGTAATGGCCCATGCACTGAAGGGTCTCTGGTTCAATTCCAGATAAAGAACAGTTTCCCGGTTGCAGGCTCAATTCCTGGCCCCAGGCAGCGGCTGGAAGGAGGAAAAACCAATCTCTCTCTCTCTCTCTCTCTCTCTCTCTCTCTCTCTCTCTGAGTCTCTCTCTCCCACATTCCTCTCAATACCTTCTTCTCTCTCTAAAAATCAATGAAAAAATATGGTGTGTATTTCTTTTATTTTCATTTGAAGCTTTGGGTCTCATATTCTTACTCAAAACATAAAGAAATGTTAGAGAAAATGGGAAGCGGAAAGACTCAAACCATTCTTGTCAAGGGCATGTACCTTGGTTGTGGGCACATCCCCAGTAGGAGGCGTGCAGAAGGCACCTGATCCATGTTTCTGTCTCACTGATGTTTCTAACTCTCTATCCCTCTCCCTTCCTTCTCTGTAAAAAATCAGTAAAATGTATTAAAAGTAACCACAAATAATTTGTAAAAGGAATGGGAAGAGATGTGTTAAAATAAAACCTACTTCTAAAACAATGAAGGTTGCCTAGACTACAACCCTGAAGGGGTCGAGGAGATTACAGGAGACCCAACCTCAGAATGAATGTAATTCATTGTCCAACTTCAGTCCTGGTGTTCATGAGAGTCCTCAGTAGTGGGTAGGGTGTCTGCGAAGACACCTGAACAACTGGTGATTTGTGACCAGTGATTACCCTTCACTTCCAAGGGACATCCATGGTCAGGGGTGTGGCACATGCCCATTCATGGTCATAAGTGGGTAGTGCAGAGAAATGAATTCCTTTGTTCAAAAAAGAAAGGTATTTCCTGTATAAAGGCGTCTCCTTCCATTATACAGCACAGCAGACACTAAAACTCAGAAGAGGACTAACCACTCTGTCTTTTGCAAATTGTAAGATTATTTATGTGATTTCATCTTCCTTTCTTATTTTTAATATGTAGTCTTAGACACATTATTTTTTCCCAAAAGTCTTCTGGTCAACTATTGTGAAAATTGCAATGGGAAATTATTGACTGGTCAGAGGGTGCCTTTCTACCCATCAGGCCTTTGGAAGGTGTGCTCCTTAAATCCCACAACATATCTCCTGTCACAGGCTGTGGAGAAGGAGCAAAGAGAAAAGAGATGTTTTTAAGTGAGGGGATAAGGGAATGAAGTGAAGATGCTGTCAATAAAGATAGGAATATGCTTACATTCCAATTCTTTCTTTTTCAGAATTATAGAAGAAAAATGATTACATGATGTAATTGTAGTTTGATTTCTATGGAAGCAATTCAAGAAAACATCTTCAAGTAAAATAAAACCAAATAAAATCCTGTGTTGTATATGTTATTTATTATATACTTAAATGTAACTATTATGCTTACATTGCAGATATTTGTGAATTCCTAAGTTTGTCTTTAACTGAAGAAAAATCTTAGAATTTCATATGCTGTATACATTTTCTGCCAAAACATATATAATAAGAGGCCCCATGCACGAATTTGTGCAGGGGTGGAGCCCTACCCCAATCAGGGCTTATTGGGATTGGCCACAGGAAGTTGGACAGCCCCCAACAGTGCATATCATAGTGACTGGTTTTTGCAGTTGTTCTGGTCTCTTAGGATTTTATATATAGATAGTAAAAATACTAAGCTAATTGCAATTATATGAGGATTTTTGTAAGTGTAATCACTGAGCAAAATTGATCTGTTTATTTATGGAGATCCTTAACAATTCAGATAGTACAGCCATAATCAGTGTGTGTGCAAATTTAATTGTTCAGTAGATAGAAATAGAATTCTGTGCCAAATTAATCTCAAAATGCCTCAGAGATCCCTGGCTGGTGTTTCTCAGTGATTAGAGGAATGTCCCATGCACTGAAGAGTCTCTGGTTCAATTCCGGGTCAAAGGTAGGTTCCTGGATTGTAGGTTCAATTTCAGGCCCCAGTCAGGGGTGGGGGGGGGGGTGGGCTTCTCTTTCTGTCCCCCTCTTCCTCTCCCCATTTCTCATTACCTCCCACTCTCTCTAAAAGGCAATGGAAAAAATTATTCTCAGGAAGAATCAACAAAAAAATTTTCTCAGAGTACCAACAAAGGCAAAAGTCATTCTTAAAAAGATGCATTTCCCATATTGAGAAAACCTTTATTTTGAATGGGTTTTAAAATCTCTCAAATTTGGATTTCTAAATGCCAATGGCTCTCTTTCTTTCTTTTTTTTAAATTTACTGTTGAAACTACTACTGGTGTCCTCTTTTTGTTTCCCTATTGATAGCACTCCTCCCTACTATCAACCCCTTCCCAGTCTTTCAGCCCACTATTTTCTGCATCCAAGGATTATAAAGTCTAATAAAAGAGCAATATGCAAATTAACCATCACTCCACTACACCAACCAGCCACGTCCACTAGCCAATCAGGAGCAACTGTGCAAATTAAACCAACAAAGATGGCTGTGGCCACAGAGCAATCAGGAGGCTTGGGTTTCCCCAGCAATGGAGGAAGCCAAACTTTCCACACACCCTGGCTGGCCCAGGTCTCCACTCAAGGCTACAAAGTTTCAATTACAGAAGATAAATAAATCCCAACAAAAATGACTGCAGCCACAGAGCAAGCAGGAGGCTTGGCTCTGCTGAAGGCTACAAAGTTTCAATTATAGAAGATAAATAACTTCCAGATATCAGGGCCTCCTCTTGTGTCACTGGGAAGTGTGGCTGGCCTGCAAAACCACCGCAGGCCCCTTGCCCAGGGCACCCCATACCCCAAGGGAACCCCCACCCTGATCCAGGACACCACTCAGGGCAAACCAGCTGGCCCTCACCCATGCACCAGGCCACTATCCTATGTAATAAAAGAGTAATATGCAAATTGACTGTCACTCCAGCAAACAAGTAGGCTGCCCTCATGTGGACACAAGATGGCCACCATAAGATGGCCAGCAGGAGAGGGAAGTTGGGAGGGACCAGGCCTACAAGGGAGGGCAGTAAGGGAGAATCAAGCCTATAGGAGAGGGCAGATAGGGTTGACCAGGCTGGCAGAGGAGGGAAGTTGGGAGTGACTGGGCCTTCAGGGAAGGGAAGTTGGGGGGGACCCAGGCATGTAGGGGAGAGCAGTTAGGGGAGCCAGGCCTGCAGGAGAGGGCAGTTAGAAGCAAACAGGCTGGCAGGGGAGCATTTAGGCATCAATCAGGCTAGCAGGAGAGAGGTTAGGGGGTGATCAGGCTGACAGAACGAAGCGGTTAGGGAAAGTCAGAAAGGCAGGCAGTTAAGCAATTAGGAGCCAGCAGTCATGGATTGTGAGAGGGATGTCCAACTGCCTGTTTGGGCCTGATCCTACTGTGCACAAATTTTGTGCCCTGGGCCTCTAGTATGTATCCTATCTAATAAAAGAGTAATATGGAAATTGACCATCACTCCAACAGACAAGATGGCTTCCCCAATGTGGACACAAGATGGCCACCATAAGATGGCAGGCAGGGAGGGGAATTGGGAGAGACAAAGGCTGCAAGGGAGGGCAGTTGGAGGTGATCAAACCTTCAGGGGAGGGCAGTTAGGGGTGACTAGGCCATTAGAGGATGAAAGTTGGGGGCAACCAGGCCTGCAAGGAAATGCATTTGGGGGGGGGGTACCTAGGCTTGCAGGGGAGGGAAGTTGGGGGGACGGGAACCAGACCTGCAGGGCAGGGAAATTAGGGGTGACAAGGCCTTCAGGAGAGGGCAGTTAGGGGCAAACAGGCTGGCAGGGGAGCAGTTAGACATCAATTAGGCTGCAGGGGAGTGGTTAGGAGGTGATCAGGCTGGCACAAAGAAGCAATTAGGGGCAATCAGGAAGGCAGGTAAGCAGTTTGAAGCCAGCAATCGTAGATTGTGAGAGGGATGTCTGACTGCCCGTTTAGGCCCTATCCTAGGATCGGGCCTAAACGGGCAGTCAGACATCCCTCAAGGGGTCCCAGATTGGAGAGGGTTGAGGCTGGCCTGAGGGACACATCCCCTGTGCATGAATTTCATGTACCAGGCCTCTAGTATATATATAAATTTTGTAATTGATCTCTTCTCTTCCCCCACCTCTTTTCCTCTGAGAATCCTGTCTGTTGCATGCTTCCAGGTGTCTGAATCTTTTTTGCTTGTCAGTTAATTTTGTTCAATGGAATCCACATATGTGTGTATCATGTGATACTTATCTTTCCTGAAAAGCAAAGGCTATCTTTCAAAGCAGTGTTTCCCGAGAAAGAATAGCCTCCAATTCTGACATCGAGCCTTGCCTTTATGCTGGTGCTAATATTTTTAGAATGAACACTGAGGGGAACATTTGTTTTTCAGTGATCATATTCATTCTTAGTTATGCTTTAGTCATACCAGGTTCCATCCCAGTGAAAGTAGTTCCAGCCATCACAGCCCATTCTAGACACTGAGATAGAAGAAGGGGCATGAAAACAAGGGGAGGAACGAATGCATGCTGGTTCTCTTCTAGCTCTAACCTATGCTAACATCCCTTTAACTAGAACTCAGTTTTTTGGTCACAGTCATTTGCAAAAGAAGCTGGGGCATGTTTTTTTTTTGTTTTTGTTTTTTAGGTTTTTTAAAAAAAATTTATTAATGTATTACATGTATACATATCTTCCCATTGCCCCTCTCCCCACTCCCACACATACCCTAACCCCCCAGTGTCTTGTGTCCATTGGTTATGCTTATATGCATGCTTACAAGTCCTTCGGTTGATCTCTTATCTACTCCAACTCTCCATAACCTTCTCACTGTAATTTGACAGTCTGTTTGATGCTTTACTGCCTCTGTATCTATCTTTATGTTCATCAGTTTATAATGTTCTTTAGTATCCATAAATGAGTGAGATCTGTGGTATTTTTCTTTCATTGCCTGGCTCCAGTTCCATCCATGTTGCTGCAAATGGTAAGAATTCCTTCTTTTTTATGGCAAAAGCTGGGGCATGTTTTGTTTTGTGTTTGTTGTTTTCATGTGCCCTGCTAAAAACTAGTGTCCCATTAATATTCTATATATATAAAAGCCTAATATGCAAATTGTCTCCTCAGGAGATTGACCAGGAGACTGGGAGTTTGATCGCTTGCTATGACATATGCTGCTCACCAGGGGGCAGTGTAGAATAAAGGAAAGCTCATCTGGCAGCTGGCAGGCAGGGAGGGGAGGCCCCTAGGGCAGAAAGAAGGCCCCAATTGGCCCTGATTGCCAGCTAGGCCTAAGGACCCTACCCATGCATGGATTTGGGGCACTGTTCTCAACTACAAAAATAAAGAGTAGATAAACCAGTTGGAGAAGGATAAATATTATAAGATCTTAGTCATCTGTAGACTATAATGAACAACATAAACTGATGAACAAAAATAGATCCTAAGGCAGAGAAGCATCAAACATACCTTCAAACTTCAGAGGGTAGATAGGGGAGGGGGAAGGGGATAACAGATAAACCAAAGGACTTGTATGTATGCAGATAAGCAGAATCAATGGACACGGACACTGGAGGAGGGAATGTGTTGGGGGGAGGGAGTGGCCTGGCGGAGTTGATGAGGAAAAAGGAGACATATTGCCGAAACCGGTTTGGCTCAGTGGATAGAGCGTTGGCCTGTGGACTGAAGGGTCCCAGGTTCGATTCTGGTCAGGGGCACATACCTTGGTTGCTGGCACATCCCCAGTAGGGGACGTGCAGGAGGCAGCTGATCAATGTTTCTCTATTTCTCTCCCTTCCTCTCTATAAAAAATCAATAAACAATGAATATATAAAAAATTAAAAACAAATAGATATATGTAGCGGGGTGTGTGCTTTAATTTTATAGCTATGGGTCTTAACTTCTTACCACAAAAAAAAAATAGAGAGATGATAGCGAAATTGGGAATCAGAAAGACACAAACCATTATTGAAGAATCAGTATCACCACAGTGCAAATCTTCACTCTGATTTGGTGCAATTAGAGCACAGGGCTATAGAAGGCAAGACTAATCTACAATTACCAGTAATGTAATCACTAGTCATCACCAGTAATCACCAGTTCCACTAGTCTAGAAGTACAGGTTGAAGTGAATTAGACTAATTTCATCTTTTGTTCATATCTGATATCACACCTTACTAAATATTTGATAAATTACTTTTCTATGCAAAGCACTGCTATGAAAACAGGAAAAAAATCCTGGTGTTATGTACATATAAGGAGCTTCTAAGATCAAATGGTGGCAGGATAACAGTGCCATTTGAAAGTGAACCTAAAGAAGAATCATTTTATTTTATTAAGAAATATTTTCAATGTATCCCCTATTCTTTCAAGAAATACTTATTGAATAACACGGATGTGGAGTGTAGAAATCTCACAGTGGAGTGGAGTGTCTGGGCAGAGGGCATGGTTCCAGGAAGGCAATAGTCCTGGTGTATCTGGAAAGCAAGGAAGCCGATGTGGTGCTCACAGTGTGAACTGGATGAAGGTCGAATTGGGGATGAGTTCAGAGAGGTCACCATGGTCCAGACTGCGTGGCTTCACAGGGCCCCAGGAGGCCTTGAGGGCAGAGATGGAAGATTTGCTGGAATGATATCCTTGAGAAATCAGAGGAAATGGAAGATAACCAGGTAGGTGGCTTGACATTTGCATGACGCAAGCACACATCAACCTGGGCCAAAGGTGTTTAGATCAGCGGTTCTCAACCTGTGGGTCGCGACCCCTTTGGGGGTCGAATGACCCTTTCACAGGGGTCGCCTAAGACCATCGGAAAATGCAGATATTTACATCACGATGCATAACAGTAGCAAAATTTCATGGTTGGGGGTCACCACCCCATGAGGAACTGTATGCAAGGGTCGCGGCCTTAGGAAGGTTGAGAACCACTGGTTTAGATGGACTTATGATTGGGTAGAAGCTGCTAGTATGCCTGTTTTGATGACATCTATATTCTCTGGAAAATAGGGAAGAGTAAGGATAGCTGAGGAGTCCTGGAGATACGGGAAAATGAAGAAAACACATGAATAGTTGAAATGATGACTTGGAAAATAAATCAACTAGGAAAAATATTGTTACTGATATGAAGAATTCAGCGATGACTAGGATTAATTAGCAATCTGGCTCAATGTACGTATTCCAAGAACTTTTATATATATATATTGAAAAGGTTAATGAAGGCAAAAGGGTTTTTCCGGAGATATTCTTAGAATATATTTTATGATTCCAGAGCATTCTCTGAATACAACATGCCCATATAGAGAATTTTAGAGGGTAATGATTGATCTTTAAGAATCGCTACAGAATAGTCATGTAGTAGCTTGTCTCATGTGTGAGAGAACTTGCAAAAGAAAGATGCTATGTAGGCCATTGACTTGTCCTCTCCCTGAAACTTCGACAAGTTAACCAACTATAATTCAATAAAGAAACCCTTTGTCAACACAGATGCACACCTGAGAGGACCCACACTTTGGAACATATAAAAGTGGTCCCCGGGAATAATCTGGGTGATGAGAAGTGAGCAAAGCACAGACTGGAAGCAGATGCAACCCTGTAGCTGGGAGAGGCTGGCTCAGATGTTGGGAGAGGGAAGAGCTGGCTGAAGCAGGCACTTCCTTTGATCGGGAGGAACACAGAGCTGCGGGTGGGGGCACCTCAGGAGGGCAAGCGTGGTGAGGGAGCCAAGTGCCCATCAGTAGATGAGTGGATAAAAACCCTCTGGAACATTATTCAGCCATAAAAAAGGAGGAAATCTTACAATGTACAACAGCATCAATGGACCTAGAGGATTATTTCCATCATGAGAAATCTCCCAGAAGTTGTTATTTATGGTTATCATTTCTGGACAGAAATAAAGATGACCAGATATCCAGCCTCACTTGAAGAATATCTTGAATGCTTCCTACCAGTAAATGTGCCACTGGCTCATGGTCTCACCAGGTTCCTGGCTGGCCGCTGATGAAGAGAAAGAGGATTTCCTGTGTCTGTTGTATGAGGGCAGCACCAGACATGAGAGCCAGTGTGGCGAGGAGCAGCCAGTGCTGGGCATGAAGCTGAGCTCCGAGCTGACCTCCGTCCTCAGCATGTCCCCTTCCGGCCAAGAGAGACCATCCAATGAGCAATCACCCTCTCACACTCATTCCTATAGAGTAGTAGACACAAGGGAAGTATGTTTTATGGGGAAAGGAATCGCTGGGGACTGGGAAAATCAATTCGCAGTAACCCAGGGTGAAGCCTTTGGTAAAGTTTCTGAAGAGAAGATGGCCAGACTTCTTCAAGGCCTCTCCTCATGGGACTAGTGGCCTCCTACCTCTAAATCTGATGCAAATGCTGAATTTCCTCATGTTCTTGTGTATCGGCCGGCTCATACAGAGCAGCCTGGGCACTAGAATCCACTATAAACTTAACTGCCGATAAGAAAGGTCCTTAGTGACTGAACGCCACACCACCTCCAAGCAGTTATGTAATCACGCAAACGTACAACCTGGCACAAACACAATGTTTTAAAAACATGAGAATAAAAATGTCAAAAGAAAATTCCCATCTGTATTTCATGAGTTTAAGGCTAAAGTATTCAGGATCAATGCAACTATGTATTTTTATGGTTCTTTTTCATGAAGCATCCTATTTTTTTCAGTTCAAGGATTTCTATTTGCATCCATTCCCAGGAAAGGATGGAGAAACAATTGTATGAAAACTGATCTGTGAGTAAAGACTGAACCTGCAGATGGCGCTATGAGTCCTTTTTAAAGTTCAGTTTTCTTTTTAGTTTACTTTTAGGTTTCATGCATTTGCTTTAGTTGAGTTGAGTTGAGTTGAGTTGAGTTGGGTTTAAGGGAAACATGATTCCATTATTTAGTTTCTTTTTATCCAGAGATAATAAAATAAAATTGTTTCTCTTTACTCTTGTGTTTTATTATTAAAACTGGAAATATTATACTTTCCACTGGAAAAAATCCACTGTATTTACAATTTGTGAATGCTAGGCTCTCCCTTAGGGGAAATAATATTCACATTTGTGTGATTTTTCTTTTCTTTTTCTGTTTCTTTTTTCTTTCTTTTTTTTGTTTTTGTTTTTGTTTATTTGTTTGTTTATCACTCAGCATTAGTTTATCTGTGACTCTCAAAAACTTACTTTGCTGTTGATGGTCTTAAATAAAATTGCAGCACTGAGAACTGCGTGATAAAGAAATAAGAACAAAACTTTCCATATATGAATCATTTCAAACTCTCCTATGTTTTAATTAGGTAAAATAAAGTTTCTTGTCATTAAGCCATAGGAACCCAGGTTTAAGACAAAGCAGCCATTGGGCAAACAAATTTCCAGCCATTTTTACATTTAAATTCTTTAATTTTTCTTATAACTGTAATATAAAATATGACTAAAATATGACTAGGCATAGGAGGATATTCTGTTACCAGATCAGTCTGCTTTGAACCAGCAAATGAGACCACAACTAGAAGTTAAGTGGGCATCAAAGCACAGTACTCTACCCATGCTTTCCAACTGGCTCTAGGCAACCACCTGCAAGGGACTAGGTTGAAGAAGTTCAAAAAGCTGTGTGGGTGAGGGTATGTGTTGGAGAATAAGGAAGAAACAGGGTAATACTTCACAGTACAGAGATTTATAAAGGGATGAGTGAGACTTTTCAAAAAGAAGAAAAGTTAAATTTCTCAAGATGATAGTTCTGGTAACTTAATTTTTAATCATTTGAGATTGTGTGTGAGAGAGGGCACTGGGAAGGATGACATTCTATAGAAATAGCACACAGCAGTGGTACTACCACCTTCTCCT
>JAAGEH010001817.1:230-14716 GCA_011751065.1 Lasiurus cinereus
ATATATATATATATATATATATATATATATATATTACAAAGCATTTGTCAATTAATACAGAGAGTGTCTTAAACATCACAGAAAATGTCTAACATGTTAGATTATTCCTATTTTCCCAATTTTAGGTTTAGGGGTATATTTGTTATTGTATACTTGTGACAGCAATTCCTTTCATCTGACACTAAGAAATATAAGAATTTTGGCAGACATATCATTTTTTTAAATGAAACCCTTTGATTGTTTTCCCTCAATTTTCTTAGCAATGAGATCTCAGAAGACCACGCACCAAGTAAACGCAACTTAGATGCCGCAATCATGCACAAGCTCACCAATCTCGTAAAAAATCCGGTTGTGAGACACTTCTTGAGGACACTGCTGGGAGAGCATTGGTAAATAAACTGATAATTTGCTTTATTGTAAGTGACTTTCAACATACAAGCTTCACATGGAGTCTTACCTTTCTCTCTCACTATCTATACTCTGAAGCAGAAATTCTCAACTGGCTGCCAGAGGACAAGTCTGGAGAATTTAAAAAATATGGTATTTGGGCTCATCCCAAACACCACCAAGAGAAAATTAGGTGCCTCTATAGATATGGTGCTAAGCCCAGGTACTTCATGTGCCTTCCCCGTTGGCTCTATTGTGTCTCCAGGGGGAGGGGGAGGAATAAAAATTAAAAAAAAAAGACAACAATACAGGAATCTACATTGAATCTGGAAGCAAGTTTTATCAAAAGATCTGGGTTTTAACCATGGAAAGCCCAGTTGACTGGAAATTTGGTAGCACATGGAACTCCCTGTATGAGCATTTCACCTCCCTTATTTTACCAGTTAGCTCTGAGTGATTTTGTCTTCTGAGGTGTTGTAAAGCCCAAGTCTGTCTGAGTTGTGTAGACATTGGGGTACAGTCAATAGAAAGTGGCTTTCTCTTGCTTTACATTCCGGTTATTATAGTGCAGATGGGAAGTGTTAGAACAATTCTGAGAGGGTGAGAACAGACAAAATGACTCCCTTTGTCCACTAGATTATAATTCTGTAAGGATAAGTTAAGCTCCTGCAGGTTTAAAACACAAATAATAATTAATAACTAGCATCATAGGTAATTCTTTAGCTGCTAGAGAACTTTACAGAGCACAGGCAATCGCAGAGGTTATATGCCATCACTCCTTTAAATGGCTGCTTATCTAAGACCCTTCACATTCAATTTTCTCTTCCTGATCAGTCCTAGTCAAGAAGAAGAAATGTGATTTAGGAAAATTCGTTGGAACGAAGCTGATGACAAGTTTTCATAGTGAGTACATCTGTGCATGCTTATCATATTCCTAGAGCTATCATTCCGCTATTTCAGTAGGTAAGAGTCACTTGGTACAACATATTTTACATCTGGTCACAGTAAGAACTTATGTAATACTAGAGGCCCCGCACACAAAATTCGTGCATAGGGGTGTGTGTCCCTTAGCCCAGCCTGCACCCTCTCCAATCTGGGAGTCCTCGGATCCGGCCTAAACAGGCATCCAGACATCACTCTCATAATACAAGACTGCTGGCTTCCAACTGCTTGCCTGCCTGATCTCCTGATTCTTCCTAACTGCTTCTGCCTGCCAGCATGATCAGCCCCTAGTCACTCCCTTGCCAGCCTGATTGATGACTAACAGTTCCACTGCCAGCCTGTTTGTCCCTAACTACCCACCCCTGCAGGCCTGTTCACCCTTAACTGACCTTTCCTTATGGTCGTGGTCAAGGATATGTACTTTGGTTGTGGGTACATCTCCAGTCGGGAGCGTGCAGGAAGCAGCTGACAGATGATTCTCTCTCATTGATGTTTCTAATTCTCTATTGCTCTTCCTTCCTCTCTGTAAAAAAAATCAATAAAATATATTTTAAAAAAGGGGGAGTCAAAGAGATAAAAGGAGACCCAACCTCAGAATGCGTGTAATTCATTGTCCAATTTCAGCCCCGGTGTTCATGAGAGCCCTCAGTAGTGGGCAGGGTGTCTGCGAAGACACCTGCACTACTGGTCACTGGTGCCCACTGATTACCCCTCACTTCTAAGGGACATGTTAGGGAGGGTTGTGGCACATGCCCACTCGTGGTCATAAATGTCTAGTTCAGAGCAATGTGACCCTTTGTTCAAAAGAAAGTTAATAACATGTAGCTTCTTATAAGAAAATGGCCCTCCATTACATTATGTAGCACAGCAGACAATAAAACATGGAAGGAGCTAAACACTGTGTCTATGGTAAATTGTAAGAGTATATATGAGATTACATCTTCCATTCTTATTTTGACATGTAGTTTTGGACACATTCTTTTTTCACAAGAAATCGCTTGGGTCAAAACCATTTGTGAAAATTGCAAATGGGGAATTAGTGACTGGTCACAGGGCCCCATCCATCCCCGGGCCTTTCTGCCCATCAGGCCTTTGGAAGATGCACTCCTGGTATCCCACCACATGCTCTCCTGTCACAGGCTGTGAACAAGGGGCACAGGGAAAGAGCTGTTCATCAACTGAGTGGACAAGAGGATAAAATTAACATGCTGTCAATGAAAATATTTATATGCTTACATACCAATTCTATCTTTTTCAGAATTATAGAAGAAATATGATTAGACGAAGTGATTGTAGTTTGATTTCTATGCAAGTAATTCAAGAAAACATCGACAAATAAAACAAAAGCAAATAAAATGCTGTGTTGTGCATGTTTTAATTTATTTTATTCTGATATATAACTATTATGCTTACATTGTAGATGATATTTGTGAATTATTTTGTCTTTACGGAAAATCTCAGGAATTCATATGCTGTGTATTATTTCTGTCAAAATATATTTAATAATAAAAGTTCAAGGCTAATTCCAAGTATATGAGGATTTTGGGAAGTGTAGTCACTGAGAAAAACTGATCTGTTTCTTTATAGAGCTTCCTTAACTATTCAGATAGAATAGATGATAATCAGTGTGTACAAATTTAACTGTTCGGCAGATAGAATTCTGTGCCAAATTAATCCCCACATGTCTCAGAGCTTCCTGGCTGGTGTGTCTCAGTGATTAGAGTAATGGCCCATGCACTGAAGGGTCTCTGGTTCAATTCCAGATAAAGGACAGTTTCCAGGGTTGCAGGCTCAATTCCTGGCCCCAGGCAGCAGCTGGTAGGAAAAGCAGCCAATCGCCCCTCCCTCTCTCTCTCTCTTTCTCTTTTACTATCTCTCTCTTACATTCCTCTCAATACCTTCCTCTCTCTCTAAAAACCAATGGAAAAAGTATGGTGTGTATTTGATTTATTTTTATTGGAAGCTTCGGGTCTTACATTCTTACCCAAAACATAAAGAAATGTTAGAGAAAATGGGAATCAGAAAGACTCAAACCATTCTTGAAAAATCAGTATCAACACAACACAAAGCTTCTTCCCTCTGAACTGCTACAATTGGAGCACATGGCTATATACTCGTTGTACTGGTTAATAATGCGCATTTTTTTTCCAATAGATGGAGTTACACATGTATTGATATATATGTGATTTCATATGCATGCTATTTTGTTGTATTGACAACACGCTTCAAAACTACGTATGTCAAATTTTCTGAAGGTCTTAACATCACAGAAAGTTTTACACTTAAAAATGTCGAATTTTTTGCAAAAAAAAAAAAAGAACATTTGCGGGAAGTTTTAATTCATGACTTTATTATGAAGAAAAGTACTGCTGAATACTTCTGGAAGCTTATGGTGAACATCCTCTATGTCAAGATGCTTATGAATGCTGGTTTAAACGCTTTAAAAGTGATGATTTCATATGTAATACCTTAATCAATAAAGACATTTTTTTTTTAAAAAAAGTGATGATTTCTGTGTGAAAGACAAAGACCATCCAGGCTGAAAAAGCTTGAAGATCAAAAATTATAAGCATAACTGGATGACGATGTGTGTCAAAAACAAAAACAACTGGCAGGCAGAATAAACTTTGCTCAGCAAACAATATCTGACAATTTACAAGCAATAGGAAAGATTTTAAAGGAAGGAAAATGGGTGCCACATCCACTGAACAAAAGACAAATGGAAAACCAAAAAGTCATCAGTAAAATATTACTTCAATGCACAAAACAAAGTATTTTTTGCATTGAATTATGACTGATGATGGAAACAGAACTTTTTGTGAGAATCCTAAACGCACAAAATCATGGGTTGATCCAGGTCAACCATCAACATCGACTGCAAGGCCAAATCTCTGCGGAAAGAAGACAGGAAGGTGAGGTGTATTATGAGCTTCTAAACCAGGTGAAAATATTAATACTGATCACTACTGACAATAAATAATCAATTTGAACCACACTTTAATCTTGAAATGACCAGAATGTGCCAGAAGACAAGGCAAAGTAAATTTGCTTCAGTGATGCACCATCACACACTTCAAAACCAATTAAAGACACATTAAAACATATTGCCTGGGAAGGAGTAACCAACTTGCTGTATTCACCAGACCTTGCTCCTTCAGATGACCAATTGTTCCAATGGTTGGTACATGCACTTTCTGAGCAGCCCTTCAAAACATATGAAGAAGTGGAACATTGGGTCTCTGAATGGTTTGCCTCAAAACAAGAAAAGTTCTATTGAGCAGTATCCACAAATTACCTGAAAGATGGAGGAAATGTGTAGCTGGTGATGGACATTATATTGAATAAAGCACTTTTGATGTTTCTCTTGAAATTATCATGTGTCGGAAACCAAACATTGTTCTCACTAAATGGATGTAAACAGGAAACCAGAAGGCTGGTCAACCTTCATTGCTCTTAAAGGTCAGAGCTCATCACTCACTGTTTAGTTGAAACATTGTTAGCTGAAGCAGCCTCTACCTGTTTGTTTCATGTTAATTTCTGTTTTGTTATTTCCTGCCCTAAAGGCTAGGGGTGTGTCCCAAAGCCTTAATAAAAGGGAGAAAAAGGCCAGAGCAAAGGGTAGTCCTTTTCACTAGGGGAAGACTCCCATCTGGTCCCCCAATATTGCCAAATTATTATTCTCTAGTCTCTCTTTTCGTTTACGTGCGGCCTCCTTCAGAACCCGAACCCTGAACTGGGAACCCTGAACCACGCAGGACGTGGAAAGGGCTCCCACAATCATGTGTGGTTTTTTTTAATTACAAAATCTGTTATTATTAACCAGTATACCTAGTAAAAAGGGACAAATCTAGATTGACCAGTGATTTCTAGTAATCAGCCAAAACCAGTTTGGCTCAGTGGATAGAGCATCAGCCTGTGACTGAAAGGTCACAGGTTCTATTCTGGTCAAGGGTACATACCTTGGTTGCAGGCACATCCACAGTAGGAGGTGTGCAGGAGGCAGCTGATCAATGTTTCTCTCTCACCGATGTTTCTAATTCTCTATCCCTCTCCCTTTCTCTCTGTAAAAAATCAATAAAATGTATTTTAAAAAATTTTCTAGTAATCACTAGTAATCACCAGTAATGACCAGTTCTAGTCTAGAAGTACAAGTTGAAATGAATTAGACTAATTTCATCTTTTGTTCATTTCTGATTACTACATATTTGATGAATGACTTTTCTATGCAAAGCACTGCTATGAAAACAGAAGAAAAACAAAACCTTGTGTTATGTACACATCAGCCATCAAAGATTTGGCTGATGGATTAATTCTAAGATCAAATTATAGCAGGATAATAGAGCAAATTGAAAGTGAATCTAAAGAATATTAACTTTATTTCATTAATAAATTTTTCAACGCATTCCCTATTCTTTCCAGGACTCTTCATTGAATGACTCTGATGTGCAGTGTAGAAACCATAGAGTTGAGTGTTTGGGCAGAGGGCACAGCTAGTTCCAGCAAGGAAACAGTCCTGATGCATCTGGACAGCAAGGAAGCCAGTGTGGCCTAGCAGTGTGCACTGCAGGAGGGCAGAGGTGAGGATGAGCTCAGAGAGGTGACCATGTTCTGGATCTTGAGGGTCTCATAGACCCCTAGGAGGACTTGAGGACTGAGAGTAGAAGGTGATGCAGAGTTTGGGACAATGGTTTATAACTTGATTAGGATAGGATCATTCTGGCTGCTAGAGTGCGCATAGACGGGAGGGTATAGAGGTAGGAAGCAGGGAGATAAAGAAGAAGGCCTCTGCAGTAAACCTGGTGAGAGATGGTGGTGGCTGTCAGGGCACAGACTAATGTGGTGAGAAATGGAATGTGAATACGTCAAAGGTTTTGCTGATGGACAAAAGATCTTAATGAAAGAAGTCCAACAAGTTTCCAAGATAGATCAGCTGAACAAGTTGAAGGGAAACATTGCAGAGAAGTGAGAGGGAAAAGACGGGAGGAAGGAGGTTCCAGAGCACAGTGAGCTCAGATCTGGACATTTTCCAGCTGATGTTGGATGGAGGTGGAGGTGGATATGGGATTTCTGAGATGATGCTGGCTGAGGTAAGCAGTTGGTGGACTTCAGTGTATAAATGAGATTTAAAGGCACAAGTCATGAGATCACTAAGGGGTGGAATGTAGCTAAAGTAGAATCTCAGCACCTTCTCTCTTGGGAATGTTCGTTTACTTGGGCTGTCATACAGTAGAGCACGGACTCATGGGTTAAACTACAGACATGTATTATCTCTCAGATGTAGAGGTAGAAGTCTGAGCTAAGGGGATCTGCAGGGTTGTTTCCTTCTGAGGACTGAGAGGGGCATTCAGATCCATGCCTCTCCCTGACTCTGATACCTTGCTGGCAACTCTGGGACTTGTAAAAGTGCAACCTCGATTTCTTCTTGAGCTTACCACAGTGTTGTCCCTATTTTTTTAAAAAAAATATATATTTTATTGATTTGTTACAGAGAGGAAGGGAGAGGGATAGAGAGTTAGAACCATCGATGGGAGAGAAACATCGATCAGCTCCCGCTGCACACCTCCTACTGGGGATGTGCCCATAACCAAGGTACATGCCCTTGACCGGAATGGAACCTGGGATTTTTTAGTCTGCAGGCTGATGCTCTATCCACTGAGCCAAAACGGTTAGGGCATGTTGTCCCTATTTGTATGTGTGTGTTTATATCTGTGTGTGTGTCTCCAAACTTTTTTTTGTAGAAGGACAGGAAACATATTGGATTAGTGCCCATGCCAATGACCTCCAATTAACTTGGTTATGACTCCAATCACCCTGTGTCAAAATAAAGTTCCTATCTGATTTAATGGAGTAGAGACAACAGCATATAAACTAGGGATGGGGAGGTGACCAATTCAACTTACAGCATTGACACATCCAATATTAAAATGTGGCATGTTGAAGAGAAAATATAAAATCAATGAAAGAAGCTAATAAATATGAAAAAAAATAGGAAAGTGAAAACTAATGGGGTAAAAAAAAAAAATAAGGAAAGTTTCTCATTAGGGCTTACCTAATAGTTTTAGGCACAGAGCAGAGGCCACTTTGAATGAAGTGGAGAGAGTGATTAAAATATAACAGCTCTGGTGGCATTCTTAAATGCCTGAGCATTGACCAATGAACCAGGAGGTCATAGTTCTATTTCTGTTCAGGGCACATGCCCAGGTAGCGGGCTAGATTCTCAGTGTGCCCTGGGCATGAGGCAGCCAATGAATGATTCTCATCATTGATGTTTTTATCTCTCTCTCCTCCTTTTTTCCTCTCTAAAATCAATAAAGATGTTTTAATAAGTAAGTAATGTATATAATATAAGAGATATTCAGATGAGCTAGGCCACAGGATCATCAGAGGTCAGAACACACCACTGCCTTTTATTTTGAATGCGATAGGAGAGAATTAACGGAAAAGATTTTGATCATTGACTTTCAACAAGTTAACCAATTATAATTGAAAAATAAATCCCTTGTCAACCCAGATGCACATCTGAGAGCCCCCACATTGGCACATCTAAACGTGGCCCCAGGAATAATCTAGGGCATGAGAAATAAAAAAAAGCACAGACCCCAAGCAGATGCAACCCTGCAGCTAAGAAATGATGGCTCAGAGGCTGGGAGAGGAGAGAGGGACTTCCTTTGATTGGGAGGGACAGAGCTGAGGGTGGGGGCAACTCAGTACAGCAAGTGGTGAGGGAACCAAGTGCCCATCAGTACATACTTGGATAAAAAAAAAAAACTCTGTTAGATTTACACAAAGGAACATCAGTCAGTCATAAAAAAAACCCTCAGAAATCTTACCATTTGCCACAGCATGGATGGACCTAGAGATTTATTTCCATCATTAGATCCCGCAGAAGTTGTTATTTCTGGTTATCGTTTCTGGACAGAAATAAAGATGACCAGATACCCAGACTCACTTGAAGAATATCTTGAATGCTTCCTACCAGTAAATGTACCACTGGCTCATGGTCTGACCAGGTTCCTGGCTGGCCGCTGATGAAGAGAAAGAGGATTTCCTGTGTCTGTTGTATGAGGGCGGCACCAGGACATGAGAGCCAGTGTGGCGAGGAGCAGCCATTGCTGGGCATGAAGCTGGGCTCCGAGCTGACCTCAGTCCTCAGAATGCACCCTTCCGGCCAGGAGAGACCATCCAATGAGCAATCACCCTCTCACACTCATTCCTATACAGCAGTAGACACAAGCAAAGTGTGTTTTATTGGGAAAGGAATCACTGGGGATTGGAAAAATCAATTCCCAGTATCCCAGAGTGAAGCTTTTGGTAAAGTTTCTGAAGAGCAATGGCCAGACTTCTTCAAGGCCTCTTTCCATAGGAATGAAGGCCTCCTCTCTCTAAACATGATGTAAATGCTGAATTTCCTGATGTTCTCATGTATAGTCTGCTCATACAAAGCAACCTGGGCCCTAGAATCCACTACAGAATTAATTGCCAATAGCAAGGTTCCTCAGTAACTGAATTCCATGCCACCTTCAAACAGTTATGTAATCGCTCAAATGGACAAACAAATAAAAGCACAATATTTTTAAACACACATGGTGTCAAAATAAGCGAAAGGAAAATCAAGTGGGCGAAAATAAAAAGGACCCCATGTCAATTTTATAGAAAAGATTCCTTTATTAACTCTTGGTCAAGAATATGTTTCTATACTTTCAGAAAACAACTCCAAGACCAAGTGGACTCCTGCCCCAGAGAGGAACTGACAGGTCCGCGCCAACCACGAAGGCAAGAGGAGAAACAGTCCAGAGATGGAGGATGCAGATGACACCTTTCCATGTGAGCAGTTAGCAGCTGTGCATCACTACAGGATGCCCAGGACCAAACCAGAGAGGATCGGACCAGCATTGCCACCATTTGTCCACCATTGCTGACACATACACATAAGGAACTGTTTGACATTGAAACTGGGACTCAAACATTTTTTGTTCATATAAGTTTATTTCTAGCCTACAGAAGCAAGATGTTTTTAAAGAAAAGAATCAGGGGGAAAAATAGATACAGAGGCAAAGAAGCAATGAACACAGTGTCATGCTACAGCGGGAAGGCAGGGAAGGTTGTGGAGAGGGGCCTGTAAGAGATCAACCGAAGGACTTGTATGCCTGTATGGAAGCATAGCCAATGGATACAGGACACTGGGGGATGGGGGAGGGGGACAGGTGAGGGCATGTACTGGGTGGTGGGGAAGGCCAGGGTGAGGTCAATAGGGGAAAAAAAGGGGGGGATGCATATGTACTACTACTCATAATACTTTAAACAATAAATATATATATATATTAAGAAAACAAAGACCATCAAAAACAAAAAATAAAAATATTCCCTCAAATTATACTAAAAAACAAAAATGAATAAGTAAAAAGAAAATTCACATTTGTATTTAATGAGTTTAATACCAAAGTATTCAGGATACCTAAGAACAGGAATAAGAAAGGGATGCCCACTCACACCTCTCCTGTTCGACATAGTACTGGAAGTATTAGCCATTGCAATTAGACAGGAAGAAGAAATAAAAGGCACCCAAATTGGAAAAAAAGAAGTAAAGCTGTCCTTATTTGCAGATGACATGATACTGTACATAAAAAACCCGAAGGACTCCATCCCAAAGCTAACTGAGTTAATAAATGAATTCGGCAATGTAGCAGGATACAAAATTAATGCCAAGAAATCTGTGATATTTCTATACCCTAATAATGAAATTACAGAAAGAGAGACTCAAAAAGCAATCCCATTTACCATTGCACCAAAAAAATTAAGATACCTAGGAATAAACCTAACTAAAGAGGTAAAAGACCTATATGTAGAAAACTACAGGACACTGAAAAAAAGAGATAGAGGAAGATGTTAACACATGTAAGAGCATACCATGCTCATGGATTGGGAGAATCAACATCATTAAAATGTCCATACTACCCAAAGCAATCTATAGATTCAATGCTCTACCCATTAAAATACCAATGACATATTTCACAGACCTAGAAAGAATTCTTCATAGATTTATTTGGAACAAAGAGAGTCCACGAATAGCCACAACAATTCTGAGGAAGAAGAATAAAGTAGGTGGGATCTCAATACCAGATTTCAAGCTATATTACAAAGCAACTGTTCTCAAAACAGCCTGGTACTGGCACAAGAACAGACATATAAACCAATGGAATAGAATAGAGAATCTAGATATCCACCCAAACCACTATGCTAAACTAATATTCGACAAAGGAGGCATGAACATACAATGGAGCCAAGATAGCCTCTTCAATAAATGGTGTTGGGAAAATTGGACAGATACATGCAAAAAAATGAAACTGGACCACCAACTTACACCAAATACAAAAATAAACTCAAAATGGATACAGGACTTAAACATTAGAAGGGAAACCATAAAAATACTAGAGGAATCCACAGGCAGCACAATCTCAAATATATGCCAAAAGAACTTCTTCACTGATACTGCTCAAAAGGCAATGGAAGCTAAAGAAAAAATAAACAAATGGGACTACATCAAAATAAAAAGCTTTTGCACAGCAAGAAAGACCACTGTATGGGAGAACATATTCGCAAATGTTATCACTGATAAGGGTTAAATCTCCAACATCTACAGCCAACTTATACAACTTAATAAAAGGAAGATAAACGATCCAATAAAAAAATGGGCAATGGACCTAAATAGAACCTTTTCGAAAGATGACAGAAGGAAACCCAAGAGACACATGAAAACATGTTCAAAGTCACTAATTATCCTAGAGATGCAAATCAAAACAACAATGCGATACCATCTTACACCTGTCAGAATGGCAATCATCAACAAATCAACAAACGACAAGTGTTGGCAAGGATGTGGAGAAAAACGAACCCTTGTAAACTGTTGGTGGGAATGCAGACTGGTGCAGCCACTGTGGAGAACAGTATGGAGTTTTCTCAAAACACTAAAAATGGATCTCCCATTTGACCCAGCAATCCCACTCTTAGGAATTTATCCTAAGAAATTACAAACACCAATCAGAAAGGATTTATGCACCTTTACGTTCATAGCAGCACAATTTACAATAGCTACAATTTGGAAACAGCCTAGGTGTCCGTCAGCAGATGAGTGGATCAGAAAACTATGGTACATCTACACAATGGAATACTATGCTGCCATCAAAAAGAAGGAACTCTTACCATTTGCAGCGGCCTGGATGGAACTGGAGAGCCTTATGCTTGGTGAAATAAGCCATTCAATGAAGGAGAAGCACCACATGATCTCACTCATTTGTGGATAATAAAGAACATTGTAAACTGATGAACAAAAGGATAGATACAGAGGCAGTAAAGCATCAAACAGACTGTGAAATTATAGCAGGAAGATTAAGGAGATGTGGGGTAGATAAGAGATCAATCAAAGGACTTGTATGCATGCATATAAGCATAACCAATGAACATAGATACTGGGGGGGTTGGTGTATGCCTGGGAGGAAAGGGGAACAATGGGGAGATATGTATACATGTAACACAATAAAAAAAAGTATTCAGGATAAATGAAACTATGTGTTTTTGTGGTTCTTTTTCTTGAAGCATCTTATTTATCTCGTTAAAGGCTCTCTACTTACATACACTTCCTTGAAAGAATGGAGAAACAACTGTATAAAAAGTAATTTGTGAATAAAGACTGAATCTACAGATGGTGCTATGATACCTTTGTAAAATTCAGTTTTATTTTTAAATATATTTTATTGATTTTTACAGAAAGGAAGGGAGAGGGATAGGAAGTTAGAAACATCGATAAGAGAAACATCAATCAGCTGCCTCCTGCACACCTCCAAAAGGGGATGTGCCCACAATCAAGGTACATGCCCTTGACCTGAATTGAACCTGGGACCTTTCAGTCCACAGACCAATGCTCTATCCACTGAGCCAAACTGGTTTCGGCATAAAAATTCAGTTTTATTTTTAGTTTAGGTTTAATTTAATTTGGGTTAGTTTAGTTTAAGGGAAACATGATTTCATTATTTAGTTGTTGTTTTATTTATCCAGAGATAATAAGATGGAATTATTTCTCTTTACTTTTGTGTTTTATTATTAAATGGGAAATATCATACTTACTCCTGGAAAAAAATCCACTGTATTTACTCTTTGTCAATGCTAAGTACTCCCTTAGATTGAATAATAGTCAGATTTGTGTGTTTTTTTTTATCTTCGATTCTTTTGCCCATCACTCAGCATCAGTTTTTATTAACCAACTTACTTTGCTGTTGATGGTCTCAAATAAAATTGCTGCACTGAGACCTGGGTGGTAGAGGGGTAAAGATAAACATTTCAGTATGAGAATCAATTTAACCTTTTCCATGTAATAATGAGGTAAAATGAAGATGTCTTGGAATTAAGCCACAGCAACCCAGGATGAAGACCGAGCTACCAATGGGAAAACATATTTCCGGCCATTTTTAAATTTAAATTATTTAATTTTTCTTATAACTGTATTATAAATTATGATTAGGCATAGAAGGATATACGGTGACTGGATCAGTCTGCTTTGAACACAACAAATAGACACTACAGCCAGAAATTAAGTGGGTATCAGAGCACAGAAATCTTCCCATGCTTTCCAATTAGCTCTTGGTGACTACCTGCAATTGACTGGGTTGGAGATGTTCAAAAGCTGGTGTGGATATGGGGTGCGTTGGAGAATGGGGGAGAAACACTCTCATGCTGCATAGTGCAAAGATTTATAAGAAAGACGAGTGTGACTTTTGAAAAAGAAGAAAATTTAAATTCCTGGAAGGTGAAAGTTCTGATAACTTAGTTTTCCAGTCACTTGAGGTTATGTGTGAGAGCGAGCTTTAGGAATGATGACATGTACTACCATGTTGCTATTACTATTTTTTACTGCAGTGTGCATGCTGCTCTAGCCCGGAGTCTTTCTGAAACGTTTATACTGGCATTAATTTCAACATAAAGGAATTAAAATAAAACTAGTGTCTCGGTGCATGAAATTTGTGCACTTTAAAAGGGAATTGAATTGAGGAATTTTTTAATATAATAGATGTGTCAGAAATGAAAGTTAGTAAAATGTATATGAGCATCTCCCTCTGGTCAGAGTCTAGGGCACTGCAGGACCCAGAGTTAAGTCCCTGCCCAGCCATGTGTGCATTGAAATTGTACAAGACCCACACCTGGCCGAACCCATTGGGCTCGGGGGATGCTTCCTCAGGTCCCCTGGCCCCAGCAATAGGGCGGGGGAAGGGGAGGGGGGGAACAGCATCAGGTCTCCCAGCCCGGCCCCAGGTTACCTGGTGGCCCTGGATCTGGGGCGGGAGGGTGGGAGGGGCGCGGGGTGTAGCCTGATGTCTCCTGGCTGGACTCAGATTCACCAGCCTGGGCATGAGAGCTCAAGGGTGTGTTGAGTATTTGTATATTAGCTCTTTATTATCTATAGGATGATGGAGAATGACTTCTGTATGATTTTAAAATTAGTATAGATGTCAACATGCTAGCTGGTGTGTCGCAGAGGTTAGAGCACAGGCCCCAGGACTGCAGGGTTGCAGGTTGCATTCTGGTCATGGACACATACCTCCCTTGCGGGCTCTATTCATGAGTCAGTCTGGGCATGTGCAGGAGATAGCCAATCCTTGTGTCTCTCTCACATGAATACTTCTGTCTCTCTATCTCTTCTTCTTCCTCTTTCTCTATAAATAAATAATAATAAAATATATATATATATATATATGTACTAATAGAGGTCTGAAAAAAGATTACATAAATCAGGATCTACAAAAATAGCATAAAAATAAATATAGCTTTAGAAAAATTGATCCTTTGTAATAAAAGAGAATTACACATTAATTGCACAATGAAAATATTTGTAGCATTTCTAATGTATTTCTGCACAGAATTTTTTTTTTGAGGTAAACTCAATAATCCTGGTGACAACATTAATCATTCACTTATATCTTTGCTTTTAAGATTAAAACATTTCACATTGAACTCGGTACTCTCTTTATCTAAAGAACAGAACATTTTCTCTTGATCTTTGCATCATGAAGTCACTCAGTATAGATATAATGACAATTATGTAGGAACTCCCAGAACTATTTACCCTGTGGGAGAGATACTGTGACCTCTTTCAGAGTTCTGTGATG
>JAAGEH010000156.1:0-17016 GCA_011751065.1 Lasiurus cinereus
GCTCCGCCCTCACCTCTTGGATGAGAATCTGGGCCACCTCCCGGTGGTTGTTGAGGGCGGCCAGGTGCACCGCCGTGAAGCCGTCCTCCTTCTTGGCGTCCACCAGCTGCCGGGCCCAGGCCAGGATCCTCCTGACCGCTCTGTGGAGCAGGGAGGCGTCGGGTGGAGGGGGGCCCCAGGGGGCCCCGCAGCGGGGGGGAGGGGGCGGGAGCCTGCTCCGGGCTGCGTGCCCACCCCCCACTCACAGCGTGTGGCCCTTGAGGGACGCGTGGTGCAGCAAGGTGAAGCCCTGGCTGTTGGTGGCGGTGACGTCGATGCCCGGCACCTCGGTGAGGACCTCCACGATGCCACTGGCGCCGGCGCCCGCCGAGATGGCGTAGTGCAGGGGCGTGTTGGCCTGGGCGTCCTGTCGGGGTGGGCGGGCCGGTGGTCAGCTGGCGGCGGGCTCCCCGGCCCCGGGGGCAGGACGGGGCCGCACTCACTGGCAGGTTGACGTCGCAGCCCAGCTCACACAGGGCCCGCACCACCTCCAGGAAGCCCCTCTGCACGGCCACGTGCAGCGCGGCGCTCCGGGTGCCGTTCAGCGCGTTGGCCTGGCAGCCCGCGGCCAGGAGCAGGCGGGCCGCCTCGGGCTGGTTCCTGATGGGCGAGGAGGCAGGCGGCAGGGTGGGTGCTGGGCCCGCTGGCCGAACCGCACACAGGCCCCGCCCCCGCGCACCGCCAGGCCTCACCCCAGGGCTGCGTAGTGCAGAGCCGTGTTGCCCTCCTCGTCCGGCAGGTCCACGCTGGCCCGGGCCTGCAGCAGCAGCCGCAGCAGCTCCGCCTGGCCCAGGTAGGCAGCCACCTGCAGGGCCGTCCGACCCTGGTTCTTGGTGTCCACCTGCGGGGAGCACTGCTGGTCAGTTCGCAGCCCCTCCATCCCCGGGGCGGGGCACACCTGGGAGGAGGGGGGTCTCGGGGGCCTGCCTGCTCAGGGTGCCTCCGCAGCAGGTCCAGCGCCCGGGCCACGTTGCCCAGCGCCGCCTCCACCACCAGCCGCCCCGGGTGCTCCAGGTCACTCTTCTGGGCTCGGAGCTTCTCCAGGACGACACTCAGAGAGCGTGGGGGGGGGTGGGGGGGGGGGGGGAAGGTCAGACAGGGCCAGGGAATTCCCCTCTCCCCCCGCCAGGCGGCCACTGCTGGGTCCCGCACTTTTGTTCTCCCGGGCGCGCTCAGCCACGTCCAGGTTGGCGTCCTCCTCCGGCCGATAGGCCAGCAGGCACGAGGGGCTGAAGGTCCACAGCTGGCCGCCGACCGCCACGCGCAGGTTCCCGTCTCCGAAGACCTTCACCACCTTCCCGACTTGGCCCAGGGCCTGAGGAGAGGGCGGGTTACCGGCCGGTCTCCGGGTGGGTGGGGGGGGCGGGAAAGGAGGGGAGGGGGGGGGCTCACAGGCGCCATGTCGTCCGTCCACTCGCCGTGCCCGGCCTGCAGCCGCTTCACCGTGTCCAGGTCGTCCATGACCCGCACCACGTCGCCCACCCAGAAGGAGTTGTGCTGAGCAAGAGAGAGAGAGGCCTGTGAGGGCACCCCGGCATGTGGCTACCCAGGGTGGGGGAGCAGGAGGCACCCCCATCAAGCTCCACCGTACAAGCCGGCCTGAACTTGACCCTAAACCCTGACCAGAAACGCGACCAAAGGGTCTGGCTGGACAGGACCACTGGTGACCAGGGCAGCTCGGCCACTGTGCACCAGGCTGGGAGGTTGGGGGGTGACAGCTGGAGAGACCAGCCAGAAAGCAGCTCTCGGCAGTGGGATGCCCAGCACGGGCTGCCTGCACGGATGGGGAGCAGGCAGCACGGCCGCAGACGGCGTGGGGTGTGGCCCTGCATGACCAGGGCCAGGGCCAGAACAGCAGGGAGACAGATCAGGGCCCACTCCCCCCTCCACAACCCCACCTCCCAAATTGTGCCCTCACCTGCAGGGGATTCGCTCTACAAACTGCCTCCTGACCCCACACACCCTCCTGGAAGGCCCTGCTTGGCACCCACTCCTTCCCAGGCCCCATCTGCGGATGTCCCCCTCCCAGCCGCCTCCCACACCCTCCCTCCCAGCTGGGAGGTCCTGCTTCCTTCCCAGCCCGCCGCCGTGGGCCAAGCGCCGCCCTCCGTCCTGCAGGCCCTCCCGCCCCATCACCATCCCACGTGCTCCCCCACAGCACGCGAGGGAGCACCCGAGAGAGTAAAGCAACCACGGGGCCTCCTGCCCACGGGGACGCGGTGGCTTCCTGGGCTCTGTCCAGCTGCCCGCACCGTGCGGGCCCTCCGGCGTCCCTCCACACCTGGACCCCCAGGCCCTCCACGCCTCCTCAGGGATGGCAGGTGCACGGAGGGGTGGGCAGGGGAGGGACCGGGCTCGCCCCGCCCCCCATGCACCTTGGTGAGAGCCCCCGGGTGGAAGGTCCAGCGGGTCTCGTGGCTGAACTGCACACGCACGTCCCCACGGTCCGTGATGCGGTGCACGGTGCCCGTCTGTCCGACGCACTGCGGCGGGGCGTGGAGGCTGTGGCTCGAGGTCCGGGGGCAGGGGATGAGGGGGAGGGGAGGGCGGAGGGGCGGGGCGGCTCACCTCTGCCATCCTGGGGTTCCACCCGCCATGGCCTTCCTGCATCTCCCTCAGCACGTCGGTGTCCAGCAGACACGTGACCTTGTCCCCGGGCTGGAAGGGCTGGCCGTCAGCACTCACCCGGCGCTGCAGCTCTGCGGGCTTGCCTGGAGGCAGGCGCAGGCCCAGCTCAGGCACCACCCCCCACACCCGGGGTCCTCCCCCCCCCCAGCCTGAGACCCCCGCCCCGCCCCGCCCCAGCCCACGCAGGTGCGGCCAGCCAGGCAGGACGCCGCCGGGCGGTGCTTACCCAGCCTCGGGAGGTGCTCCTTGTAGTAGAAGCCGCCGGCCGCCTCGCCCACGCACTTGAGGTCCACCTTGCCCTTGTGCCCCACACGGTACACGTTGGTGGTGCCGTCGGCCCAGGTGACGCTGGCCACGCTCCGGCCCGTCTCCACATCCCAGCCCCGGATGTCCACCACTCGGCCTGGCTTCCCTTCCCCTCCTGGAGAGACAGCGCCCCCCCCCAGCAGCTCAGCCGGAGCCACGAGGCACACAGCCCCTAGCCAGGGCCAGCCCAGCCCCACCTCCCACCCTGGACCCCCAACTCACCGTCCTGTGAGCCCCACTCCCAGTCGGGGCCCCGCACCACCTTTGCCCCCTGGAAGATGCCCCTCAGGGGGATCCTGGGGAGGCCCTGGCGGGGACTCAGGGTGACCCTGCAAGAGAGCGTGTCCCGGGCCATGCAGGTTGGCGCTGGGACGGCACGGGCCTCTGCTCTGCCCAGCCTCGCTCCCCGGCGCCCAGGACCCGGGATGGCTCGCCCAGCAGCCTGCTGACCGTGTTCCACAGGGGGCCCTCCCAATGCGCCCCAGGCCCCCCTCACAGCCTGGCCTGCCCCCTAAGCTTGGCGCGGGGCCTGGTCCAGGGAGGGCCAGCACGGACAACGGAGGAAGAGGATGCAGGCTTGGCCACAGGCACCCAGACAGCTGGCCCTGCTCTGCCTCTGGCCCCCTGTGGGGCGAGTGACTGTCAAGGACACAGGGAGCAGGGAGGGTTTCTCTGGGTGCCCGCCACCCCGGCAGCCTAGTCCCCGGCCTAACCTCGCCACTCCCCTTCTACCCCCCCACCACAGCCAAGGAGGCTCCCAGCCAGACCACCCCCAGCTCCTGCCCATGCGCCTAGGGGCTGGCCCGGCGTGGCTGCCCACTGCCGAGCCCGGGCCTCCCGGAGGATGCTGGCCGAGGGACACACAGGCCGCCTCAGTGTCCACCACGGCTGCACGGGGAGCCACACCTGGCTCTGGGGCGGCTCAGCACCTGCTCGGTGGACATGGCCGCCTTCCCCGAGGCCAGAGGGACCCTGACCAGGCCCTTCTGCTGGGGGATGGCCGGAAGCCCCGCCCCTGGGCGCGGGTCCTGCTGGGCGGAGGGCTGCGGGGTGGGAGGCACGGATGGCAGCAGGGATGCGGACTCACGGGCGGGAGTGGGCCGTCTCGTAGCGCTCGAAGGCGTGCGCCAGGTCGTGCCTGTTGCCCAGGTAGCACTGCGTGCACAGGTCGTAGTCGGCGCAGACGCGGCACTTCCAGCGCATGCCCCGCAGGCCGTGCTTCTTGCAGCAGTCGCAGATGATGTTGGGGTGCCGCACGCCTGGGGGCGGGGCAGGGTCAGGGGG
Source organism: Lasiurus cinereus (assembly GCA_011751065.1). Taxonomy (NCBI): domain Eukaryota; kingdom Metazoa; phylum Chordata; class Mammalia; order Chiroptera; family Vespertilionidae; genus Lasiurus; species Lasiurus cinereus. The sequence goes on from JAAGEH010000156.1 coordinate 4,258, forward strand.
GGGTGAGCGCGCCCCGCCCCCCGCCCGCCCCGCGCGCACGCACCGATCTGGGCGTTGTCGTAGAGCAGCAGGTCGTGCGCGCCCTGGTAGCCGGCGCGGTAGTTGGTGCGGGTGCCGTGGTCCCACTGCACCACCACGGTGCGGTCGGGGGTCGAGGGGCTGCCGTGGCGGCCGAGCTCCACCACGGTGCCCACGCCGCCCTCGCCGCCGTCCTGCTGGCCCCACTTCCAGTCCACACCCCGCACCACGCGCATGCCCACCTGCACGCCCGCCTGGGGGTCTGGGTCCATGGTGGGCGGCGCTGCTCCGGGGCCTGCAGGCAGAGGGCACCCTCAGGCCACAGGGAGGCTGCCAGAGGGGGAGGCAGGAGGGGCACCCCACCCAGAGGGAGGGATGGGGTGGGGGGAAGCGTGGTGGACATGCACGTTGGGGACCGCAGGAGGCCTCAGCCCAGGGAGGGGTGGGGGCAGCCGCGGAGAGCAGCCTTTGGGTGGGGGTGGCAGGTCCTCGTCCCTCCAGCTGCCCTGAGACTTGCCCGGCGGTGACCCAGGGGTAGGGGCGTCCAGGAGAGGACGTGGGTCCCCAGGAGGGCAGCAGGGGGCGAACCTGGCAGGGGAGGTCCCCTCAGCAGGGGCCCAGGCGGAGGTCCAGTGCCGGGCGTTGAGGGATGAGCGGACTGGGCTCCGGGCGGCAGGGACAGGTCAGTCAGCGACGCAGACGCAGGAAGCGGACGGGGCGGTGGTTGGCGGGCGGGCGGCTACCGCTCAGAACGGCTGCTCCTGAGGACAGCAGAGACTGAGAGGGCGGGGACCCCACCGCCCTGTGTGCGGTCAGCACGTCCCACCGGGGGCTCGTACCTGCCCCGGGGAAAGGGCACCCACCTCAGCCAACAGAGCAGACGCCCCAGAGAAAAAAGGCAACCAGGGACCACCCACCGCCAAACCCCATGGGTCGGTCGGTCACCAGGTTACCGCTGGCCCGGGCGGTACCCCCACGGCCCCATTTACAGAAAGGCCACCAACAGGAGAGCAAATCCAGGCGCTGGAGTGGCGGGTGGTGGGGGCCGGGTTGGGGGAGCAGAAGTGGCCCTGGAGGCCCAGGACCAGGGAGGTGCGACTTCCTGACCCGGAAACACTTGCTGCTCACCTGGAAAGCTGGGCCCCCGCTAAAGGCTCTGCAGGGTCTCCCGCGCAGCATGAAGGCCTGGAAGACAGTTGAGAGATGCACCGGGGCTTGAAGGAAGCGGAGGGGCTCCTGGGAGGTGGGGCAGCCACCACTCCGTTTCCGGGATGTGCCTGCGGGTGGACAGGACCTCAGGGAGGGTCGGTGAGGCACCCCTGGGGCAGGGCTGGGTGCAGCTGAGGTACAATCGGGCAACGGCACAGCCCCTGGGCGCTGAGGCCAGTCCAGGGAGGAAGGCCACATCCTGCTCCACGCAGGCCGCGCCCCCGGGTCGTGGCCCTGCGCCACCCCCAGCCCGGCACTCGGCACCCCGGGCCCGGCCGGCACAGGGAACACCTGCCCGGCTGAGCTCGAGGACGGGCAGCGAGGAGAGGCAGGGGCCGGGCTTCCTGCTCCGGCCAGCAGCAGGGGCCACACCCCAAGGACCCCTGCGGCCCCCTGTACTCGCCCACTCTGAGTCCAGCACAGGGTGGACAGGGCCCTTGGTCCGTGCCCAGCCTGAGGTCCAAGCGCAGGACCCGCGCAGCCTCAGGGTACGAGCCACCCGCCAGCGTGGTCTGCACACCCCTTCCTCACAGGCCGGTCCCTGAGGGCTCCTTCCTCCCCGGCCGGGACCTGGGACTCCCCTCTCTGACCGAGGGCTAACCAGGCGCCTTTCCTCAGAAACCCCACTCACTGCTGACTCGCCCGGTGGCTCACCCCTGGGCCACACACCCCTGCTGCTGCCTGTCCTCCTCTCCCTCCCCTCCGCCGTCTCCACAAAGATGCGCCCCCGGGCCGAGGCCACCACGGGCTCCAGCCACCAGCTCAGCCCCAGGCCTGCCGTGCAAAAGGGCCCACATCAAGAAGGACCCATGACCCGAAACCGGTGTGGCTCAGTGGATAGAGCGTCGGCCTGCGGACTGAAAGGTCCCAGATTCGATTCTGGTCAAGGGCATGTACCTTGGTGGCGGGCACATCCCCAGTGGGGGGCGTGCAGGAGGTGGCTGATTGATGTTTCTCTCTCATGGATGTTTCTTCTTTTTTTTTTAAATGTGTTCAATTTTTTTTTTATATATATTTTATTGATTTTTTACAGAGAGGAAGGGAGAGGGATAGAAAGCTAGAAACATCGATGAGAGAGAGACACCGATCAGCCGCCTCCTGCACGCCTCCCACTGGGGATGTGCCCGCAACCAGGATACATGCCCTTGACCGGAATCGAACCCAGGACCTTTCAGTCCTCAGGCAGACGCTATATCCACTGAGCCAAACCGGTTTCGGCTCATGGATGTTTCTAACTCTCTATCCCTCTCCCTTCCTCTCTGTAAAAATCAATAAAACATATTTAAAAAAAGAACGACCCATGAGAACGCTCCGCCAGGTGCCAGAAAGCCCAGGCCGGCGAGAGGGTCCTGGGGCTGCCAACTTGGCAGTCGGGCCTGGCAGGCCACCCACATGTGGCCTCAGGGCCTGCCATCAGCAGCTGCCACTTGCGTCTGACTCAGGCTGAGCAGCACCCGCCCGGGGGTGGCCTGTGGGCAGAGTGATGTCGCTGTCCCTGAGGGCACAGGCCCCGGCCCGCACTGCACCAGCTGCAGCCCTCACACGCCCCTTCCCGCCCAGACGCACCTGCCGAGCTGCAGTGGGCCAGAGCGGCCTCCTTCCACGGCTACAGACAAGTGTGGACACGGGGGCCCAACCGACAACACCCTGCTTGCAGGGGCCCCTCAACTGCAGAGCCCCCAGAAACCGGCCCCACACCGAGATAAAGCACTCAGGCAACGGCCCTGGCCAGTGTGGCTCAGTGGGTAAAGCATCCGCCTGGGGACTAAAGGGTCCCAGGTTCGATTCTGTCAGGGCACAGGCCCGGGTTGCGGGCTCGATCCCCAGTAGGGAGCGTGCAGGAGGCAGCGGAGCCATGATTGTCTCTCTCTGTTTTTTTTTTAAATATATTTTATTGATTTTTTTTACAGAGAGAAAGGGAGAGAGAGTTCGAAACATCAATGAGAGAGAAACATCGATCAGCTGCCTCCTGCACGCCCCCTACTGGGGATGTACCCGCCACCAAGGTACATGCCCTTGACCGGAATCGAACCTGGGACCCTTCAGTCCACAGGCCAATGCTCTATCCGTTGAGCCAAACTGGTTTCAGCTGATTCTCTCTCTTCACTGATGTTTCTTTCTCTCTCTCCCTTCCTCTCTGAACTCAATAAAAATTTATTTTAAAAAGTAATAAAAAAAAAGAACTCTAACCCAAGAGCCAACAGCCAGTGCTGCAGCCAGACAGGGTGGCAGGCCTGCAGGCCCAGCCCAGCCTGCGGGCCAGCCAGCACCTCTGCCTACTGCTGGCCTCCGCCCCGGGCACACACTGCAGGACCATCTCCCATAAGCCAGGGGGAAGGGGCACCCTGAGCCGAGCCCTTCCCTCGGGGTGGGCACAGAATGGAGGGGGGGGTGCCTGGCAGGATCTGGGCTGCTGACTGGCTGCACGTGGGCCACAGGGTAAGGTTACCCGGGCGCCTGGACCTGGACTGATGTCTTCACACCCGGTATTTTTAGCTCAGACAGTCCGTTCTCCAGCCCCAGCCAGGAGACCGCCACCTCCCAGGGCTGACCCTCTCAGGAGCCCACCAACCCACAGGGGACACCGCCAGGTCAGGGCACTAGCCCACCCCTCTCTTGCGCAGACCAACACCCCTTGGGGAGAACAGAGGCACGTCCTGTTCTGGGGCACCCTCCCTCTGAGAGCCTTCCTGTCACCGCCTTCCACGCCCCATCCCGGGGGTCTTGGGGTCTGCCCTCCGCTTCTTTCTGGCATCGCCTGGAGCCTGCCCGCTGACCCCTCCTCCACATCTGCCACCGTGATGGGGTGCCCGGCGCCCCGGCCTCCGGAGCACCTCAGCACAGCATCCTAGGACCCTGGCGAGGCGAGCCAGCTAGCTTTCCAGGCCTCCCCACCACCTTTATTTCTTTCTCCCTTTTTAAAATATATTTTTAAATATATTTTATTCATTTGTTAGAGAGGAAGGGAGAGGGATAGAGAGTTAGAAACATCGATGAGAGAGAGACATCCACCAGCTGCCTCTTGCACACCCCCCACTGGGGATGTGCCCGCAACCAAGGTCCGTGCCCTTGACCGGAACCGAACCCGGGACCTTTCAGTCCACAGGCCGACGCTCTATCCACTGAGCCAAACCAGTTTCAGCCCCACCACCTTTCTCCACCCACTTCCCTGCCTCGTCTCCATCACCATCCTCCCTGGAGCCCGGAACAAGGCGGGTTGGACTCCATCCACATGACACCAGGTCCTGGGGTCAAAGTTCACCCCCACCTCAGGAGGGCCCACCAGGGTGTGTGCGGAGGGAGTGGCAAGGGGGGAATGGACCAGGGTCAGGAGCAGGTGGGGGCCAGGAAGGGAACCCCATTCCCATGGGGAATTCGCCCAGAGAGTCACCTCTTCTTCTTCCTTTGCCAGAAACACCGGCCGGGTCCCTGGCCGGCACCCAAACCCACCCAGAGGCTGTCGCTGCGAATGTCTGCCGGGGCGTCAGGGTTTGTGTGACGGACATGCGTTAGCAAAGTCGGAGGAACTCACCTCAGAACACACACGGGCCTCGCGGCGGCATCCCGGACATCCCGCTTCTGTTTCCTGGGTCCCCAACTTGCTCAGCCACCAGGAAGTCCTTTTGGAAGGAAACCCGGAGCGATGACGAACACAGACCAACCAAACAGGCAGCCAGCCAGCAAGTCTGGAGAAAAATGGATGAAAAGGCGGTTTGAGCCGCACCGGCGAGCCTCGGTGGCTGAGTGTTGACCTACAAACCAGGAGATCAGGGTTCGATTCCCAGGCAGGGCATAGGCCCAGATTTGTGGGCTCCTTCCCCAGTGGGGGAGGCGTGCAGGAGGCAGCTGATCCATGATTCTCTCTCGTCGTGGATGTTTCTAACTCTCTATCCCTTTCCCTTCCTCTCTGTAAAAAAACAATAAAATATATGCATTTTTTAAAAAGGTGGTTTCACGTTTGCAGCATTTATCGCAACCGAGCAAGGGGCCTGGGTCTGCTCTGTCAGCTGCCAGCCTGTGGGGGGCAGAGCTCTTCACAAACGGGCGCCGGGACCGCATACCAGGGAGGCGTTCCCCTATTTGTGAGCCTTTTATTGCAGCGGTTCTCACCCTTCCTAAGGCCGCGACCCTTTAAGACAGCTCCTCATGGGGTGGTGACCCCCACCCATAAAATGATTTCCGTGGCTACTTCATCACTGTCATTTTGCTTCTGTGATGAACTGTCATGTCAATATCTGATAGGCAGGATGTATTTTCCTTGTTACAAATGGAACATAAGTAAAGCATAGGGATTCATCACAAAAGCAATATGTCATTATACATTGTGAAATATTTATTTCTAATGACAAATAAATGAAATTTTGTCTTGAATCGTGGTGTCGCATGGGCAACAGTCTTCCTAGGACAACAGTCAACAACATGGCTACACGTTGCGACACCGAGGAGCGGTGTGTGGGTGCCTCAGACCATGGGAAATAGGTGTTTTCCGCTGGTCTTAGGCGACCCCTGTGAAAGGCTCGTTCGACCCCCAAAGGGGTCGCGACCCACAGGTTGAGAACCGCCGTTTTATTGGGGAAAATTTAAAAGCTGTCGAGACTAAATCACATTTTTTCTTTAAAAAAAAAAAAGGTTGTCACATTTGCCCAGGAGTTGGGCGGACAGAGGCAGCCATCCTCCCCTCCCTGCACCCCTAGGGCCGCCTGCTGCTGCTGCTGCTGCTGCTGCTGCTGGAATCAACACCCAGCTGGCCTGGAGGATCAACAGGCAGCTGTCATGTGGCAGCCGGGGCTGAGCCAGCAGTGGACATGCCCAGGCGGGTGGGGCGAGGGGGGGGGCCCGGAGACAGACCTGGCCCAGCAGGAGACCTGCGGAGGGAGGCATGCCCCACAGGCAGGGCCGGGGAGTCGCCCCCCAGGCTTTGGTAGGACGGCTGCAGACATAGAGAAGGTCACGCCCCAGCCGCTGCACCAGGGTCACCTCCCTGCCCCAGCCCCTGCACCAGGCAGGTGGCGGTTGGGGTGCTGATCCTCCGGCCACAGAGCAATGGCCAGAGGGGGTCCCCCCCAATGGCCAGAGGGTCCCCCCCCACCCCCCCCACCCCCCTGCCAGCCAGGCCCGGGTCTGCCAGGGCTTCCCTGGGCTTATAGGCGCCCTGATCTCTCCCCAGCCCCTGCCTGGTGCCCGCGGGGAGCCTGTCTGGCACCTCCCCCGCTGGTTTCTTCCATCGGCTGTGGCCTGGGGGGGGGCAGCGGGCAGGATTACTGACCCGCACCGCCTCCTCTGGCTCCTCCCCAGCACATGCACATGCACACACACACGCATGCACACATGCACACATACACGCACGTACACACGCATGCACACACACGCATACACACACATACACGCATGCACACACGCATGCAAACACACGCATGCACACACACGCGTGCACACACGCATGCACACACACGCATGCACACACGCGCATGCACACACACGCATGCACACACGCACGCATGCACACACACATACACACACATACACGCATGCACACACACGCGCATGCACACACGCACGCACATGCACACACACGCACGCATGCACACATACACGCATGCACGCACATGCACACACACACATGCACACACACGCATGCACACGCACACGCATGCACACGCACACGCGCGCAAAAGCCGCCAGCATCCCCCTCTGCAGGGCCCCCGGCACCACGCCTCCACGGGGCGCGCGCGCCAGCCTTCGAGGGCCACGCCGGGCTCACCTGGCCGGCCGTGCGGGGCCCCCGCTGCCCGCCGCGAGCCCGCACCCGGCACCGGGGCGCACGGGGCTGCCCTGGGGCCCGGGGCCGCCGGGCGCGCAGCCGGAGGGGGGCGGGGCGGCCTCGGGCTCTGCAGACGTCAGGGCCCCGCGCCGCGCCCCCTGTCACCCCGTCTCCGTCCCCCGGAAGCCGCCCAGGCCCCGGCGCCGCCGCTGCCCACCCCCGCCACTTGCCCGGAAGTTGGCGTCCCGCGGCGGGAGCTCGGGGTGCGGAGGAGCCGCTGTCCGTCAGCCGCCGGCCGCCCCGCGCCCGCGCCCGCGCCCACCGGCCGAGGCTGCCCAAGCCCCCAGCGCTCGGGCTCCTGGGGCCGCTGCAAGGCCTGCCGGGAGTTGTAGTCCCGCCGTCCGCGGGCGCCGGGAAGCGGGGGCGGGCCTGCACCACAACTCCCAGGAGGCCCCGCGGCGGCGCTGACGCCGGCGGCTGCAGGGGACTCTGCGGGGCGAGCCGGCGGCGGGCCGGGTTGATAGCGGGGAGGGACGCCCCCTCAGGTCCCGCCACGAAGGGAAGGGGGCCTGCTTTCCCCGGGGAAGAGCAGCGGCTCGAGCTCGGCTCTGCCCCGCCGCGGACGCCGCGCGCGCTCGCGTGGCGCAGGGTGGGGTGCACGTCAGAGGACGGCGGGGGCCTCTGGGAACTGTCGCCGCGCCGGGGACCCGAGCCGAGCGGCGTGCGCCCGCACACAGAGGGGTTGTGGTCACCCGAGGGCCGTGCACGCGCGGGGACGGAAACTGGGCACCAGTGGAGGGGGGGCGGGGCCCAAGCCCGAGTATCCAATCCGGGCGGCGCGCGACCCAGGGGGAGGGGCGGGGCGGGCAGGCAAGCTCTTCCGCCCGGGGGGGCGGGGCCTGCGCCGGAAGTGCGTCACGGGTGGGCGGGGCGCCCTCGCCCGACCCCTACGTGGCGCTCCTCGGTTCGGAGACGCGTCCCGTTGCCGGGGAGACGGAGGCTGCGGGTGCCGGGCCGCCCCGGTGGGGGATGCTGAGATGACGCCGGTCCAGGGCTCGGCTGTGCCTTCCCGCAGGAACCTCCATGTTCCTAAACCAGAGGCGGCTAGTCTTTTCGGTGTGTTTTTAGGCATTTCTGTGGACTTCCGGAGAGCGTCGGCGGGAACCTCATCTCCAAACAGCCCGCCCCCTGGTGGCCACGTGACCGCCCTGCCCCTTTAGGATGACATCACCTGTCTGGTGCTCGCTGCTCTGCTACCTGTTTTATTGCATAAAAAAGATCTGCCTCCTTTCTTGCGCAGTATTTTCTTTTTCTTTTTCTTTTTAAATATATTTTATTGATTTTTTTTATTTTATTTATTTATTTTTAATATATTTTATTGGTTTTTTTACAGAGAGGAAGGGAGAGGGATAGCAAGTCAGAAACATCGATGAGAGAGAGAGACATCGATCAGCCGCCTCCTGCACAGCCTCACAGTGGGGATGTGCCCGAAAGCAAGGTACATGCCCCCGACCGGAATCGAACCCCGGACCTTTCAGTCCGCAGGCCGACGCTCTATCCACTGAGCCACACCGGTCTTGGCTGCTACCTGTTTTATTGCATAAAAACTCAAGGGCCTCTTGCGCAGTATTTTCTTTCTCTTTTTTTTTAAATATATTTTATTGATTTTTTTTTTTTTTTTAGAGAGGAAGGGAGAGAGAGAGAGAGAGAATTAGAAACATCGATAAGAGAGAAACATCGATCAGCTGCACGCCCCCCACTGGGGATGTGCCTGCAACCAAGGTACATGCCCTTGACTGGAATCGAACCTGGGACCCTGGAGTCCGCAGGCCGATGCTCTGTCCACTGAGCCACACCAGTTAGGGCTTTTCTTTTTCTTTTTTTCCTTTTTTTTTTTAATATATTTTATTGCTTTCTTACAGAGAGGAAGATAGAGGGACAGACAGTCAGAAACATCGATGAGAGAGAGACATTGATCAGCCGCCTCCTGCACGCCCCCCACTGGGGACGCGCCCGCAACCAGGATACATGCCCTTGACCGGAATCGAACCCGGGACACTTCAGTCCGCAGGCTGATGCTCTATCCACTGAGCCACACCGGTTTTGGCTCTTTTTTTTCCTTTTGATTTAATACCTAATATTTTACTTTTTTTTTCCCCCTTAGTATTTTTCTTCTGCCTAGAATTTTACAAACTCATACCTAATTTTTCCCCAAGGCTCCCACATCTTTGCCGCATGCCTATTGACAACATTTTTCTTTTTCTTTTTTAAATACATTTTTATTGATTTTTTACAGAGAGGAAGGGAGAGGGATAGAGAATTAGAAACATCAATGAGAGAGAGAGACATCGATCCGCCGCCTCCTGCACGTCCCCTACTGGGGATGTGCCCACAACCAAGGTAACATGCCCTTGACCGGAATTGAACCTGGGACCTTCCAGTCTGCAGGCCGACGCTCTATCCACCGAGCCAAACCGGTTTTGGCTGACAACATTTTTCAAAGGCTCAGACACATGCTATTTAATTCCTGGAGACCTCTCTGCCCGGTCTTCCTGTTCCAGTCCAGACTGATGGCTTCCAAGCCCGTGCATAGCTGTTTACCTTGTGCTTTTTTCTAGTCATCCTGCTGACTCTGCCCTTTCCCCTGTGCTGGAGTCCCTGACCTGGAACCTGTGCTGACCCCCTACTTGCTTAGCCCTCTAGTAGCTTCCTGGGAAGAGTCCGTATCTGAAGTGTGTTGATTCTACTCTCACTCTGATTGATAGTTTGGCAGGGTATAGAATTCTAGCTTGGAAGTACTTTTCCTTCAAGGTATTTTGAAGACATAGGTTTTTTTGTTTTTTCTTTCAGCTCCCAGGGCGGCAGTTGAAAACTCCAAAGCCATTCTGATTCCTGGCGATTTGTATGGGATATGTGTGTTCTCTGAGAAAGCATTTAGGATCTTATCCTGTGTTGTCACAATGATACACTTCAATGTGGACCTTTCTACCGATGGATCTATACATACAGTTGTCTTTTTCATTCCAGAGGTTTATGTCCATCTACATAAGGAGCTTTTTAAAATATATATATTTTTATTGATTTCAAAGAGGGAGAGGGATAGCAACATCAATGATGAGAGTCATTGATCAGCTGCCTCTTGCATGTCCCCCACTGAGGATCAAGACGGCAACCCAGGCATGTGCCCTGACTGGGAATTCAATCATGACCTCCTGGTTCATAGGTCGACGCTCAACCACTGAGCCATGCCAACGGGGCTCTTTAGTTCATTTTTGTGTTTTTTTTTTAATTGTTAACTTGTGAGAGAAAAACATCAATTTGTTGGCACATTTAGTTATGCATTCGTTGGTTGATTCAAGTATGTGTCCTGATCAGAGATGAACCCCACAACCTTGGAGAATTGGGATGGCCCTCTAACCCGCTGAGCTACCCCACCAGGGCCTACAAATGTGTTTCAAATTGGAGGATACTGGTCAGTGTCTGCTGAGAGCTGGAGAGTTGCAGGATGGTATGGAAACACATCAGGCCGAAACCGGTTTGGCTCAGTGGATAGAGCGTCGGCCTGCGGACTGAAAGGTCCCAGGTTCAATTCTGGTCAAGGGCATGTACCTTAGTTGTGGGCACAACCCCGGTGGGGAGCGTGCAAGAGTCAGCTGATCGATGTCTCTCATCGATGTTTCTAACTCTCTATCCCTCTCCCTTCCTCTCTGTAAAATATCAATAAAATATATATATTTTTTTAATATATATGTATTTTAAAAGAAAACACATCAGACTCTCATTTCTCACACACACACACATCATGTTCTCAGTGCGCACATTTTTTCTCATTTCAGTTTAATTCTGGATTCTTCAAAGCCTTTCACCTGCTCTTGGCATTGATTCTTTCAACCTGGTTCTTCTCTCCGTTTGCTCTTCTGGTCTGTCCACTTGCGTGACAGCTTTCCTCAAACGTCTGGCGAGCCTTCTTTCCCTGCTGAAATCCGAGAGCCAGACACTGTGTGAGGGAGGATCCAGCCCCACTGACCGTGTCAGAAAGCCTTCCAACGAAAGTGCCTTAAACACGGAGGATGGGTCTTCTGAGGCAGAGGTGGTCCAGGGCTGGTTCCTCCACTGGTGAATGTTTTTCCTGGGCCTCCCTTCCCCCTCCCAGGGTGCCAATCCGCCAGGCTTCCTCCTGAAAGCAGAGCTGGGAAGGAGACTGCGTGCCCCAACCACAGAGCACAGGTTTCCAGTTCACCCCCCTCTTTTCAGTCTATCCCGCCTGTCATTCAAATAAACAGCATCCCGCCAAGACAGGTTTGGCTCAGTGGATAGAGCATCGGCCTGCGGACTGAAAGGTCCCGGGTTCGATTCTGGTCAAGGGCATGTACCTTGGTTGCGGGCACATCCCCAGTAGGGGGCGTGCAGGAGGCGGCTGATCGATGTCTCTCTCTCATCGATGTTTCTGACTTTCTATCCCTCTCCCTTCCTCTCTGTAAAAAAATCAATAAAATATATTAAATAAACAAATAAATAAACAGCATCCCTTTGCAGTGCTTATTAAGTACTGGACATGTGTGTTCTCACAGGTAATCCTTACTCAGCCCGGCCAGTCAGGCGGTACGGTCGATCGCGACTCACAGACTCACCAAGAAGGCGGGCTGAGACATGTGCCCACTCTGGGCCAGGCGGCTGGGCAGCGGTGTGGGAAAGGACCCCCCCCAACACACACACACACACACACACACACACACACACACATACTCCCCAAGGTCCAAGGCCAGGCCCCGGACACCTGGCCGTGTTGCCCAAGGGAGGGGTGAGTTCAGACTGCCAGCCAGACCTCTGCTCAGGCTGAAGTCTCAACAGGTATGTCTCTGGGACCCCAGTGAGGTGCAGGGTAAATAGATCAATAAATATAACAAGCCACTGAAGTACTGGGGCCCCGAAGGACGTTTGCTCTTTGGCCTCAGCACCAGGAAGACTTCCTCAACACCCGAACCTCAAACCCAGGAAGGACAAAGCCCAACGCCAAGCATGTTTGTCTGGCTGAACCGGCGGCAGGCAAAGCCAGAGGCCAGGGACGAACTCTTTGCAACTTACAAAAGGCTGAGGCGCCATAACCGGTGGATACGAAAGAGAGAAGATGGCCGAAACCGGTGTGGCTCAGTGGATAGAGCCTCGGCCTGAGGACTGAAAGGTCCCAGGTTCGATTCCCGTCAAGGGCATGTATCCTTGCCCTTGGTGCTCCCCACTAGGGTGCATGCAGGAGGCAGCTGATACATGTTTCTAACGCTCTATCCCTCTTTCTCTCTGTAAAAAAAAAATATTTTTTAAAAAGAGAGAGCCGAAACCGGTGTGGCTCAGTGGATAGAGTGTCGGCCTGCGGACTGGAAGGTCCTGGGTTCGATTCCCGTCAGAGGCAGGTACCTTGGTTGCAGGCACATCTCCAGTGCAGGGCGTGCAGGAGGCGGCTGATCGATGTCTCTCTCTCATGGATGTTTCTGACTTTCTATCCCTCTCCCTTCCTCTCTGTAAAAAATCAATAAAATATGTTTTAAAAAATCAATAAATTATATTTTTAAAAAAAGAGAGAGAGCCGAAACCGGTTTGGCTCAGTGGATAGAGCGTCGGCCTGAGGACTGAAAGGTCCCAGGTTCGATTCCGGTCAAGGGCATGGACCTTGGTTGCGGGCACATCCCCAGTGTGGGGCGTGCAGGAGGCGGCTGATTGATGTCTCTCTCTCATTGATGTTTCTGACTCTCTATCCCTCTCCCTTCCTCTCTGTA